>JAWNNQ010001512.1:0-597500 GCA_035044765.1 Leucophenga montana
CGAATATAACGAATACCGTCACCCCCAGGTGTAAGCTACGCTCAAATGGCTGCGTCTAGTCTGCCTTCCTTACCGATGAATTCTGTCACGGCATCAAGCACTGCATCAAAAGAAACACCACATTCTAATGACATATATGAGCTTAAAAACATGATAAATTCCTTAATCTTGAATGTAATGACAGTCAAAATGGACGATAAACTTAAAATAATAATTAAGAACGCGAACGTTCTTCGCCAACACCTATTGGAGCTGAACAAATTCCTATATGACAACAACATTGATGTAGCATTAATCTCTGAAACTCACTGTACGGCCAAACATGTGTTTAAAATACCAGGCTATTCACTGTTTCACACAAACCATCCTGACTTAACAGCCCACGGCGAAACTGCAATAAGTATAAAAAAAAACTATAAAATTTTCGGAAGTGATTAACTTTAATGAAGATTATATTCAATCGACCTCATTATTACTTTCTGACAAACACGGATGCTTTACTATTTCTTCGCTATACAGTCCACCAAAACACAAAATAACGGTTGACCAATATGTTAGATCTTTTTCATCTTTGGTTAAACGATTTATCGTTGCTGGAGACTTTAATGCAAAACACACCCATTGGGGGTCGCGATTGACCAACTCGAAAGGCAAAAACTTAAGTAAAGCAATACATAGAAGCAACAGCATGCATTTAAGTACTGGCGAACCAACTTACTGGCCTTCAGACACAAACAAACAACGGACTTAATTGACTTTTGTATAATTAAAAGCTTTAATCAAAAGGATTTTCAAATAAAGTCTAGATTTGAACTTTCTTCAGACCACTCACCGATCCAACTTAATTACTCATTGTTAGTACATAATAAAATAAAACAGTCACAACTAACCAACCATAAGACTGACTGGGAAGCCTTTCGAGAGTGTAAAAATTTACATCTCGACAAACATATACCTCTCAAAACAGCAGACAGTATAGCAAGTTCTATTATTTATCTAAACGACACTATTATCGAAGCAGCTTTTAAAGCAACACCGATAGTTAGCCGAAAAACTAACGATACCACTACACCAATTCAATTCAATTCAACAAATGATAGATGAAAAAAGACACATACGTAAAATAATGCAAATTTCCAGGTCTCCAGATAATAAAAGAAAACTGAATAAGGCAACAAGAGATTTTAAAGAAGATTTAAAGAAGCATAATAACGCCGTCATCACAAACTATCTTAAGAAATTAACACCTACTTCTGACACAAACTACTCACTGTGGAGAGCAACAAAAAACTTGACTAAATTAAATAAAATTGTTCACTGTCCTCCTCTGAAGAAAGACAATGACTCATGGGCTAAAACCAATTCCGAAAAAGCAAATATCACTTCGAAGACGTTTTTTCACTAGAAACTCATGTAGTGAACTTTCAGGAGTCTAAAAGTCAACATAACCAATACAAAATTAAGAAAACCACGACCAGTAAATTTAAAAGACAAATAGAGAAAATTGGTGACAAAAAATCTCCAGGCTATTATATGATAAGTTAACAGGACGCATTTTAAAGAAACTTCCAGACAAGGCTATACAATATATATGCATCATTCTTAACACAATGTTAAAAATGGAACGCTTTCCAATACTTTGAAAAGTATCGCAAATAACTGCGTTACGTAAACCTGGCAAAGATGCGACAAAACCGTCATCCTATAGGCCAATCAGTCTTCTACCGATATTATCCAAAGTATTCGAAAGAATTTTATTTGATCGGCTTGAACCAATTTTGATATCAAAACGATGCATCCCAGACCATCAATTTGGATTCCGCCGAAAACATTCCACCATTCAACAAATCCACAGAGTAACTAATAAAATATCTGCGGATTTAGAAGCCAAAAAATTCTGCATAATTGTTTTTATTGATGTGGAAAAAGCATTTGATAAAGTGTGGCACGACGGCTTACTACAAAAGCTAAAAAGTATGCTGCCAACTCAACTCTACAACTTAATTAAAACTTATCTAAATGATCGCTATTTCCTTATTAAATACAAAGATGAATACTCGTCTCTAAGACCGTTTAAAGCTGGAGTTCCACAGGGTCGTGTTCTCGGACCCCTGTTGTACAGTCTGTACACAGCAGACCTTCCATATCCAAAAGACGAGTCGGCCATGCTAGCCACGTTTGCTGATGATACAATACAACAATATAACTACTGCCACAGGGAGACTGCAAAAAATACTTCACGAAACAACAAACTGGTTTAACAAGTGGAATATTAAAATCAATGGTCAAAAGACAATTCAAGTTATATATACTAATAAAATAAGATACACTTCTAAGCCACTCAAAATAAGTAATAAGGAAATACCCATTAAATCTGTAGCTAAATACCTTGGCATGTACATTGACAACAAAATAAATTGGAGGGAAGGGATCAAATAAAACTTAAATTTAAACAACTATATTGGTTCCTAAAGAAGAACTCAATTTTGACGATGGAAATAAACTCTACAAAGCCATTATAAAACCAATATGGACCTATGGTATTTAGTTATGGGGCACTTCAAAGAAGACAAACATTTCAGTTATACAAAGACAACAATCAAAAATACTTCGTAGTATAGTTAACGCGGAATGGTATATTTCAAATTTAGACATTTATAAAGATTTGCACATATTGCCAATAAATGAAGAAATAAAAAAGTACAGCGGAAAATATCAAACAAAAGTCGAAATACATTCGAACCGAGAAATAAGTAACATTCTTACCCAGGAATTACTAACAGCCAGACGCCTAAAAAGACTGAGACCAATAGATATTATCTAATATATGTTAAAAAATAAGTTTATCATAGTTTCGCTAACACAAATAGATAATTAAATATAATAATATATACTTTTAAACCACACTCCCAGCATACAGGATGATAGTGCCTTGTCATTATGACCCTTATTCACGTTAAAAAATATACTTGGTATCTTTAAGATAGATGTACGAATAAAATGGGTAATAAAAATAAACAAAAATAATATGTGGAATGTACATAATCTAAAAATCATGAATACTCAATATACCTAATAATGTTATATAAAATAATGTTGTATAATTATAAAATTATACAATAAACGTTGAGTAGTGCGCTTCATATTGAAATCGTTGTGATTATATCGTTTATATGTATTTAATTTTGTAATGGAAAACACTCAGAATTAGACTTGGAATAGTTTATATTTAGGAGGAAGGAAAAACACAATGCGTGTGATGTGTAAAAAAAAGAAGAAGTCGCGAAAAAGTAGCAGATTAAATTAAAAAAAAAACTACTGAATTATATACTACTGATTTCAGAGAACAAATAGAATTTGTACAATTGATTGAAATCATTCCTCTACATTATTATGGTATATACGAGTATACGATACTTGTGAATGTTTATATAGAATATACTTGAAAACTTTACTACTTATGGTTTATTTCATCCATTTGTCTGATGCGTAGTGGGTGATTTTTATGCCACTTACACATACTGGGGTGTCACAGAACCCCATTCCGATGCAAATCAATTCCGCATGTGTCACAGAAATCTCTTTTAGGGCCGTTCTCAAGACTTACCGATAAAAAAGAAAATACGAAACGGCAAGATATGCTAAAGGCGGAATAATATTGAGAAGTGCATGCCACGACATCACAATTATAATAAATCAATTTTGAGTAGCCCTGGAGAATATTTGAAGAGGTAGACAGTCCAATTGCAAAAACGTAAACACAGTAAAATTATAAATTAGCAGAAAAAAAATGTATGAGAGGGAGCGCCGCCGCTGTAGAAAAATGCGAGCCAATCTATGAATATAATGTGCACGTTTGCATTTAAAATTTTAATACAAAATTTCTATTTTGTTTCTTTTCATTTTGCTTTGTTTTTGGCAGGTCACTTTGAAAAAATTTTGATAATTTTATCGGCTCGCCGAACTCGGCGTTACGGTTATAGGCTTAATTAGAGTCGTGACATTGAGAACTAGCATAACGCCTGAAATATATGAGCGGTAAAGTTATAGGCAAGTCATGAAAACGGCCCTTAGACTTTTTGTAGTCACCAGATTGTTGATTGCATTGTAAACTCATCAAATCATAAGGTAAAACTCTGTATATGTGCAAGTTTAATATACTTTCTTCGTAACTTTGTCTTACGTTTTAAACATTTAGCACATTTTATTATTTAATTTAATTTTATAAAAATGTGTATTTATTTTCTGAAAACCTCGCAACATAAATCATAATTTAGTTTTGGGTATTTTATAAAATAAATATATTAATAAAATAAGTAATTCAGACACATCACACCAAATATGGGACTTAACAATGTTCTCCAGGTAAACCTGAAGAAAACAATACACATAATTTACATAGTCTGTAATCTATTCATGTTATCTACGACAACTCTACGTAGAACAAAACTAGTTTTTGCATTAAACACTGCTTTGAATGAAATCTTCGAGATTACTGTGACACCTACGAAATTTCTCTGTGAAATTTAGAGATTTCTGTGACACCCCCGATAGTGTGAAATGGTATTATCAGTTTGTCTGAAAGTTTGTAACGCATTAAAGGTGGGATCGTAGACCCCATAAACTATATATATTCTTGAGTAGCTCGACGAGACGAGTTGATCTACCTATATCCGTCTGACTGTCCGTCAGTCCGTCTGTATGTTGTTGCGCATTTTTTGGGTACCAATTTTGATGCTATCCAGTTGAAAACTGGTACATACACTTCTTTTTATTGCAGTTTAATAGAGTTTCAAGATTAAACCGCCACGCCCTTCTATTGGGTAGCTCCCATACAAAACTACTGCCCACTTTTATGGTTTTGTACGAAAAACATATTTATTAAAGTCAATATTAGGTTGAAATGCGGTGTGATTCCTTTTTATGGAAAGCCGCTTAACATACATAGACTAACGGGCATGGCCCGCCCACTTTTTGGGGTAGCCCCCGTACAAACCCACGTGTGTTTTTTCTTTATTTAGATAAATATTAGCGTGAAATTCTATTAGGTGGATTTCAGTGGACAACCGCTTCATATACATATACAAATGGGCGTGTCATGACCCCGGTATTTGTAGACCTGTGTTATATAATTATATATTATTATTATATAATTATGTATATAACACAGGTCTACAAATATCGGGGTCATGTCAGTTGTTGGAAATCCGGGGTCAGAATTAGCACATCACGTCAGGATTTTGAGATATTTCAGGTTATGTACCCGAATGACGTCGAAGGGATATATTTCATAACTTCGAATATTCATAACTTTTCGAAAAAAATCGTAATTGATCTCTTGAACTCTTAAATTAAAGGGTAAGAGTGGTACTAAATGATGTAACTGGAGAGACAGACCACACAAATTTTTTGCACCCTGTACATTACCTAAAAAAAAACGCCGTTTTTCGGGTACATAACCTCAAATATCTCAAAATCCTGCCGTGATGGGTCAATTTTTACCGGATTCGGATTCTACGCAGAAAATTACTTCGGAAATGACCCTTAGCTTTCCAACAACTGACACGACCCCGGTATTTGTAGATCTGTGTTATTATATCTTTATATATAAAAATCTTTTGCACGTGTGTACGTGACTTAACTCCTCCTAAACGGCTGGACTAATATTGATGAAAATTTTTGTGTGTGTTCATGGGGGTTTGAGAATGGCTTAGATTTACAATTCGATCCACTAGAAAACGTTTTTTAAATTAATTAATTAATTTATTTGTTATTGTTCATATTTCGCTGTGTTCGCGTTGCCGTATATTCACAAATGGCACATTTGATAGCAGTACAACCGGTAGATGGTACTGCTATCAGATCCATGAAAATTTTTAAGTCGTTGCTTAGAGTTATTTTGTTAAAAAATCCTGTGCTAATTGATAATCTAATATATAAAATTCACGTGTCACATGGTATGGGACGTGGTAGTAGGGGAACGGGCAGGAGGGGCATTGGAAGGAGAGATAGGGGAAAGGTCAGCAACGCGCCGGGTTCCTTTTAAGAAGGAAGAAGAAGTAAGGGAATGGTGGAGGTGGGAAGGGAAAGGTGAGTGTTGGGAAAGGGGCAGGGGGAAGAGGGGCAGGGGAAGAGGGGCAGGGGGAAGAGGGGTAGGGGAATGGGAGGTAGGTTAAGGGTAAATCATCTCAAAGTTTTAAATAACTTAGCTTTATCCGGTGTGGGAAAGGGGGCAGGGAGAAGTTGAAGTCATAGAAAAGGAGGTAGGGGGAACGGTAGGGGAAGAATTGGTATGAGACGTGGTGGTAGGGGAAGAGGTGATAGGGGAAGAGGTGGTTGGGAAAGGGGCATGGAGAAGGAGGGGCAGGGGAAGGTACCTGGGTACCATTTATGATAGAGGGATGAAATGTATGTTGTATACATGTGAATAGGATCGAAGTGTTCAGGGAAAAGGGTGGTAAAGTATGGAGAGGTAGGGGAAGGGCGCAGCGTGCGGAGTGGTTGAAGAGTGGCTGGAAGGGACAGGAGAATAGGGATAATAGAATTTGAGGTAGAGTAAATGGGCATTGGAAGGTGGGGAAGGGGGGTGGTAGGACAAGGGGAAAGTGTGGCAGGGAGAAGGAGTGCAAGGGGAAAGGAGTGGCTAGGGGAAAGGAAGGAACGCGCCGGGTACCAGCTAGTAATATATACAGGGTGTCTGAAAAGAATTTGAGAATTTGCAGAATTTTCTACGCGCTACAGTCGCTGAATTACCGTTTTTGTAAAACTCACGTACGCACAACGCACGGTCCGCTCCCGAGAAACGCTCAATAGCGACTAAATTCCCAAAGGCTAGGCTACCGATTGACATACCCCCCGCGCCCCTCGGAATAGTTGCGTTCACGCAATCAGCGAATCAAATGTAAACTTTCTTTTGAGACACCCTGTATATTACTAGCTGGTACCCGGCGCGTTTCTGCCTCTCCACCTGCCTTTCTTTCCCACTGCCACTCCTTCCTCTACCACTCCTTCCCCTACCACTCCTTCTCACTGTCACTCCTTCCCCATGCCCAAAATTTCATCAATCTATCTTAAATTTTTTGGGCCAGGAACACTCGCGACCATTCACAGTGGATCGAATTGTGAATCTAAACCATTCTCGAATCTACACACATACAACTAAGAAACGCTTATTCAACAATATATTACATGCTAGAAAATATTAGGCCATTTAACCACAAAAGTAAATACCAGTCGTATTTTGTCTCTTACGGTACAATTTCACTCTATTTAGAAAAAAAAGTTTTTTTTGTTTATTGCATACAATAATTCCAGAAGAGGGAAATTAAGAATTTGAATTGAAGGGTGAAAACAATTAACCATTGAAATGATTTCTTCTCGCATGAAAAATTTGTCAAGCAGATTTAGTTTACAAAAATATTTAAGAAACCGAATTAAAAATTTTGGTCAGTAGTCAAAATAGACATAGCACCAAATCGTACCATGTCTGTCTGTATGTCTATCTGTCTCCAGGCTGTGAGAATTAAAACTAGTCTCACTGTTTTTAAGATATCGATTTGAAATCGGGTATGGAGACTACTTATGTTCCGAACCTGAACATAAGTCACAATACCCAAACCACGCCCATCTTTATAATCCCACCGCCCACTTTTCTGTTTTGAATGAGACTTTTTTTTACAGTGAATATCAACTTGAAAATGGATAATGGAGACGTCCTATGTACGGAAACTTCACATATACATTATTGGGCATGTCCCACCCACTTTTAGGGGTAGCCTCCGTACAAACCTACCACCCAAATTTCGGTTTTTCCTGAAAGATTTTTTTTTTTATAGCGAATATCAACTTGAAATTCGATATGGTGTCTCCACTGACCACATTTTAAATGCATTGAAAACTCCAAATTATCACTATATCATTATATCATTATATCAAGAGTATTGAACGGAAGTTAACGTTTTCCCTTGTTTTTTATTTACATACTTAAAATGTAGTGGTGCAATACTCATATACAATTCGTATGTATGCGCGATTCTATTTTCGAAATTTTTATTTTGTTTTATCTTTTCATATAGTCAATTTTCAGCCAACCCTCGCAAACTTTAAATTGAATAAAAATAGTTATGTTTGATGAAATTTGTTAATACCTTTTATAGATCATTTTATTACAATAGTTTAAACAATCATCCAATGATGAATGGGGGTGGTTAAATTTAGTTTATCTTTCAAACATCAAATATCAACTTCCATAAAAAAAAACTTTTTTCTGTACCTCGTACCCATACGCTAAAAGAGTATATTAAGTTTGACCAAATGTAGAAGGAAGCGTGGCAGACCCTATAAAGTTTATATATTCTTGATCAACATTGGAATACAAGTCGGTCTGTCCGGTCGTCTGTTTGGACAAATAGATCTCGTTAAAAGATTGAGAAATCAAATATCAAATTTGTATATTTAGACTCTCCCTTTCCCTCTATAGATAACTAGTATTAAATTAATATGCCACTAGCTGGAACACGGCGGGCTGTTGCCTTTCCCTCTTATCCTTCCCCTGCCTCCCCTGTTCTATAGGGGACATTTCTTTTGTTACGGAAACTGGAAATCGATTTGATGAAAGTTCGAGACTTACAGGTTTTCGAGTTTAAAGGAATACGTATAAATAATGGCAATAATATTAAAGCGCAATAAATATTTGTACTATAAAGCTTACATACAACTTTTTGTACTCTTTACACATACCTTCTGGTCAAAAAATTATTAATAAAACGAAAACGGTTCAATTGTTGGGGGCAATACACATATTTCAACGCTTCCTTTTATCTTCGAATAAAAATTACATTTGCAGAACGACATTAACTTTATTTTTGGTCAAATAAATGATTACGAGCTAAAATTCAGCATTCTATGTACAAGTCGCGCTTCAACTCATACCATGCCCATCGCATGGTTGATGGACGACCAGAACGAGACAAATTATCAACCACACTAACGAATTAAGCTTAACAACATTTAGCTTTTGAACGACTTTTCTTGTGTTTAAGTCTTGTTCAATTTAACCAGTCAGGCTTTCATGCTAACTATTGTAAGTTAGCTTTTCCAGCTTTAGAAATTATTTTTGTTTTCACTAAATTATTTTACAGTTTATATATTTTTAGCATTAAAAAGGTTTGAGCCTAAGCACCACCCTCACAAAATTTCATCGCGCTAGTTTAAAAGAAACAAACTGCTGACTAATTTGTTGTTGCATGTTTAAATATTTTTAATATGAAATTTCGGCTGTATTTGTTGTAACCAATTCTCAATTTAAAACAAAATTCTGTCTCTACTTTTACAGAAACGATCCACTGTGCAACGTCGCAATGAACTTTATAGTCAATCGGTCATGGAGTTTCTGCGACATTGAACCATTAAATCAACATATGGTCAGACGAATGCATGAGAGAAGAGGCTACTAATCAATGTAGCATTTGCTGGAGACTTCAGGAGCTGTTGCTGTTAATGGTGCTTCATACTCTCGTAGCTTTCGCTGTAACCGATACATCGGCTGCACACGTACTGGAGTCGTCGAGTCGCGAACTTTGACTGCGCTTCTTTCTTTATTTTGGCTGAAATTGCTTCGATATGCAGCTGCTGAGCTAAAATTTTTGATTGCATATCGAACAAAAATTTTATATCTTTTTGTTTTACTATTTGTATAACTATATCGAATTGTCATTGCAATATTTACACCTGCAAGTTATTATATTTTTTTTCTTATATATATTTAAATTGAATTTGTGGATTACTATTGATGGAACAAGTGTTCGCAAAAATTGATATGTAATACCATAAGTCAATTAGGAACAAATTAATTACGATAAGTATATGGCGAGAGAAGAAACGTGTTTATCATATTCGGTTTTAGAATGTAGAAAGTGTAGAGCATTTGGACTTCTTAAACTTCTTTGAATTTAAAATGCCAGTGTATATTGTACTAAACGTGCTTTTTACAATGTTATGTCATGTTCTTTTAACGATGGTTTTGAGATGCGACAACAAGAAGGAACCTTGCAGTGGAGAGCACTCTACTTAGAGAAAATCTTTACCTAATATAAAGACTTTTGTAAAGGCTATATTGTATAGTAGTCTGATGAACCTATGAGGGAAATTTTATTAAGATTGGCTCCAGATCCATCTATTAGTTCTTCGCATATCTCCCTCCCTTTTTGACACATATTTAACCATATATTTCGATACCAAGTGAAAATTATTTATATGCGGTTGGTAAGAAATGCATTCGTGTATTGCTCTAGTTCTAGCTTAATTAAGAACAAAAACCAAAAATATTTTCTTACAAATACTGCAAATTGAGGTGCAGTTTGGTAGTAGACTACCCTTTGTACGTAGTGTGGTTGATGTCTTCATTTAATATAGAGAGTAGAGAGTCTAGCCATGTCCGTCCGTCTTTCCATTTTTCTGGTAGTTGATGAGGATTTTTGGGGACCAATTTTTAAGATATACAGCTGAAACCCGGCACTAAGTTTTATTTTTGCTTTCAAATAGAGTATCCATATTGACATGAAACGCCCATTTTTGGGGTAACCATAATAAAAACCACCCTCCCATTTTGTAGTTTTTGTATCAAAACGTTTTATTTTGCAGTCAATATCAACTTAGTGGCATCTCATAACGAACGATTCACATATACAAGGTGTCTCAAAAGAAAGTTCACATTTAAAAATCGATGGTTGGTTTTACATGTCCATCAAGATGGAAATGAGTTTCATCCGAAAACAAGATGTTGGTACACGTTGGATTACCGTTTTTGTAAAACTCACGTACGCATAGCGACTAAATTCACAAAAGCTAGGCTACCGATTGACATACAACAGCCCCCCCCCCCCCCGCGGCCCTCGGAATAGTTGTGTTCACGCAATCAGCAAATCAAATGTGAACTTTCTTTTGAGACACCCATTATATCAATGGGTGTGATCTCCTACACTTTGGGGTGGCCCACATACAAACAACCAACATACTTTTTGCTTTCTGTATGAAAACGTTTTTGGAGTCACTATCAACTTGAAATTGGATATGGTGGCTTCTTATGAGTGTGTGCTTCACACATATTTCAAATGGTGTGTCCCCCACCTTTTAGGAGTAGCCAGCATTCAAACTTTTACAAATACTTTTTTTTTCTTTATAGCTGCTAAGTACCCAATTTAATGCTTCTTATGAAGGGTAATAAAGTTTCGGTTTCACCGAAGCTAACTTTTTTTTCTTGTTATAGGTCAGGTTAGGTTCGAAAGTTCGGGTGGGTTACAATCGCCTACCCAACACTTAGGCCGCACACGGCTCGTTGTGATACCACATGAATCTCCATTGAGACATGGAATCCTATCCTTTTACATACTTCACTAAAGTTTTTACTTCTAACTTGAAAGTTTCTGATTTGTCATTTAGCAAGTAGTCCTTCAGGTGCCTTAATTTTCTCTTGGACAGTCCGGGGCAATGATATAGAAGCTGATGGAGGGTTTCGAATTCCTCTCAGTTAACACAGCTTCTACATAAGTCTTGTAAGTAGGTCCCCAATCTCCTAGCTTGCTGACCTATGAGACACAGTCCTGTTACCACTCATATTAAAATTTATACATGTGTTCTACTCAACCTAAGTAGCTACTGAGTTCTTTTCCGGTCATACTTAGGCCATGCCTGCCTTGCAGTGCTACACGTGGTAAGTCTAGACCACCTATTGTTCTGCGGTCCTAACAGTATTGGTCTAGATTGACAGCTAACAGGATGTCATCGGTACGCCATTCGACTCCTTATCCTGTCGAATATGGGTCGTTGTACCTAGTCTTGCAATTTGCGGCAGTAAGTGTTGTTTCTTGATCGATTTAGACAGGAGTCCAGCGCTTTTATAGCTGCTTGGCCGTCTGAGTATAGGTGGAGTTGTTTTCCTCTAATCCTAGATGATTCTAGGTAAAACATGATGGATGGCATGCTTTCCGCTTAGTAAATGCTACAGTATTCAGGTGGTCTAAAAGGGGCATTGATACCAATTTCTGGGATGTATACCCCACCACCGACTTTGTTATCCAGTTTCGAGCAGTCTGTGAAGATTCTCAATAATTTTTCTATTTTTATTTCTTGGTGCTGTCCCTGCCAACATTGGAATCATTAGCGAAATCCTGACAAAGTCACTCCCTGATACCTGCGAAATAGCAGTGTCGAATGGGGTAAATAAGCCCACATAGTCTTTTAATGCTTCTATATCATCCGCTGAAAGTGGCTGAGGTGCCTTTGAAGTACTGAAAAGCACACTAGAAATTATGTTGAATCATTAGCAATATATGTTGAATCATTTTATATGCGCTATTCAATCGTGTTGGTATCGCTGTATGGCCGTTTAATCGATACCTTGCGCAGTTATCAATTTTAAATATGCGATTGGGCTTCTTTTAAAGTACGTGACTACTATCTTACACTATGTCATGACGGCCTTTATATTTTCAAAATGCCATACTTAATTTAAAGTGTAAATGTTTTATTTTAAGTAATTCACAAAATTTAATCATAGATGCTGCGTTCTCTGATATAACCGAAGTATCTTCAAGTATTTTGTTAGTTGACAATACCGCTCACCGTAATTTGAAGTCGCTTGTGATAAAATGACATGTTGAGTCATGATTATTGAGAATAATTATTATAATCATTTGATTATAATCATTTGATCGTGATGTCCATCAATCGCTTCTTATGGTACTCCATGCTACTAAAAAGAGTTTTTAACTTATTTTTCATGATTTTCAGTAGCACATTCTTTAAAGTGGGTTTTCTGGGAAGAGTATACTGAGTGTCTAAAAAGTGCACGAAATTCTGGAAGCCTTTGTACTCAACGATTCCAAATGGTTTGCATTTTCGATAGTATCGTTAGTGAAAAAAAACTATCGATAGTGCGGCACAAAAAAACTATCGTTACTATCGATAGTACTATCGATAATTTTCCAGCTCTACTTCAGTGGTTAACGACTGATGAGAGCAGCAACATACGCACGAACGATTTTATATATTAAGATTGTATTTTACATAATTATATTCTGCATATTTTCTATGACTACCCATTGCTGTTACAACTATTTTTTTGAATATTATTATAACTAAAACTAGAATTATTTGTTATTTTCTGCAAAGTACTCATTTGTACGATATTTTGTAATAAACCAAACATTTATTCACTGTACACTCTTGATAAAATAATTGAGTCCGTGTTTAGGTATCTAAATTTTTATAGTCCTTGTTTTTAGATTCTGGTGCCTCCAGAATATACGAAAAGTGAGTATAAGTGTCTATTTTCGAATATTTTTGCAGCAATAGTGTTAATGTTTGTGTGGTATACTGTAAATATTTTTGGTCATCAATTTTTTTGTTCTGCAGCACAGAACATTTAGTATTGTAGAACCTGACTCATTTTAATGATTTCCCTTACTACTCCAAATTCTTTGCTATTAATTTGTGCTTCCGTTGGTACAAATTTTGAATTTTGATGTATAATTCTAATGATGGTTCCAGTTTTGATGCGTTCGCCATTCAGGCTGTAGGGATCGTAGCGTGGAGGAGCTTGCGTTTGACGTCGAGGCCTACTTTTGTTGTTGTTTTTTTTTTCTTGCGATGAATCGCATTTTCACTTTAATGAATGCGTTAACAACATTAACATGCGCTACTGGTCTGGCACCAATCACCCAGAATTGCATGAAAGGCCTTTGCATTTACCTAAAGTCACAGTGTCGTGTGCAATTCTCTCAGCTGGGATTATTTGACCTTGGTTTTTTGAAGAAAATGAGATCATAGTGACAGTGAATTCAGACCTGTATGTGAATATGTTGGAAGATTTTTTTTTTCACGACTTGATGAATTGGACTTAGGAGACATTTGGTACAAACAGGACGGAGCAACGGATCACACTTCAAAGTATAATTTTGCATGAAAAACTTTTTTATTACAGGCACAATCAATTTAAAGTTTTATATGATGAATTCATAAGGACGAACGCTTCACATAATTATCAAAGTGCGAGTCCCGCCAACTGTTGGAAGCGACGCCGAACAAACTTTCCACCCAACATTTAGTTATTACGTTTTACACAATTTAAAACTTCTTGTGAATGATATAAAAGCTTCAGTTCCATTAAAGCTGATTCATGTAGAGTTTTTTAATTTTTTTTTTTGTTGGTCGGTGTCATACTGTCATCTTATTTTTATTCAATATTGTTTAACAATTCATCATGGAAAGAGTTACATCGCAACAACGTCTCCAAATTATTCAGCTGTATTACGAAAATCAGCTTTCTGTGAACAATTTTTTTCGTGCAACATATGGTGTGCATCATCGACCTTCCGAGCACAAATATTGCCAATACCATCCGAAAATTTGAGTCTCAGTATACGTTATTGGATGATACGCGAGCAAATAGACCACAGTAGTGGAGAGAATATTCAATCGATTCGACGCCGTGCGCAGCATATTGGCTTCTCGTATGGAAGAACTTGGCAAATTTTACGCCAGGATCTTGGTTTGAAGGCTTTCAATGTCCAACTCTTTCAAGAATTGAAGCCGTCGGACTTGAATTGGCTCTGCAATAGCTCAATGAAGATTTGCTATTTTCGCGCTAAATTTTGTTCAGTGATGAGGCACATTTCTTGCTCAATGGATGCGTAATGAGCAGCCCAAAGAGATTCTCGAAGTACTGCTACATCCTCAAAAATTCACTGTTTGGTGTTGTTTATAGGCTGGTGGAATCATCGACCCGTATTTCTTTAAAAAAGAGGCCAGACTGAACACAGCCAACAATGGCGAGCGCTACCGCACTATGATAACGAACTATTTGTTGCCTGAAATTGATCGCCGTAATGTCGACAACATTGGGTTTCAGCAAGGACCGTGCTACGGTACACACAGCGTGCGAAACTATGGCTTTATTGATAAATCATTTTGGTGAGCACCTAATTTCGCGTTTCGGACCTGTCAACTGGCCGCCTAGATCGTGTGATATAACACCTCTGAATTTTTTCTTTGGGGTTATGTTAATTTAGAAGCCAAAATTACGCGCATAATTTATGAAAAATTGAACCTTCCGAATGGACCACCTAATTAAATTAACTTTTAAAAGTAAATGTCAGAGATTATTCTTTCGGGTCATAATAAAAATTCCAACATTATACTTTAAGTGTTTTAATTAAAACTAAAGAACAAAACCTCTGAATAAATCACAAGTTATATGCGTGCGTGCGGGTTGTAAATACAAAGTTCGTGCTTGCGTTGGTCCGAGCTTAAAAAATCAGGCATGTGCCTATCTCTAATTTCAACAATACAAATGAAAAATATATATATCAGAAGTCTTGTGACTTGCAAGTAGGCTTTCGTCACAATTGATATTACCTCGGAAGAAGGTTTTTTTGCAGTAACATCAGGGGCTTCTATAGTCGATGCTCATGCAAAAAGCAAAACAAGGCAAACTGGACAGTACTGTTTCGAACATGCCAAAGTTCTCTTCAGAAAATTTTTGTTTGCTGTCTTTTTCACACTTTTGATTGGCTTTACATTATAGGTATAACAGTATGAATAATTTCTCTATTATTTATGTAACACGAATGAAAATTCATATAAGAAATTATTGTTGCAGATATTTTTTTTTTTTTTTTTTTGTATTCTCGACTGCTTTGTTTTTTATAAAATCTCAAAATAATGACTATAGAAGCCATAGAAGGCAAACTAGTCCGAGATAAAACAAAATAAAAGAGTTTTTTTGTATTTGATGAATAAGACCACAAAGCAAATGTCGATAGTTTGTAATGAGAGAGAGCAAAACAGAAATTTATCAATTTAGTTACTATTCAATTGCATGGTAGTGTATGATTGTAGGAGATATTATGGTGCAAATCTGATACCGTTTTGACAATAATTGCCAAAAATCAAAATTATCATGATTACAATTATCAGCGTTAACCGGATTTATGACCCGGAGAGTGTAAAAAGAAGAAATTATGATTACTAGGCAATTTACCGTTTTGTATAGATTTCAAAGCGTTAGACTTGCAATTTTTTTCTCGGTTATTCGCATGGGTGGCTGGATGTTTGGTGTTGGCAAGGTGGCCACAGTTCATCG
This sequence comes from Leucophenga montana, assembly GCA_035044765.1. Taxonomy (NCBI): domain Eukaryota; kingdom Metazoa; phylum Arthropoda; class Insecta; order Diptera; family Drosophilidae; genus Leucophenga; species Leucophenga montana. The sequence goes on from JAWNNQ010001512.1 coordinate 16,142, forward strand.
TCTTCATCTTCTTCTTTGTATTGTGTTCATCTTATTCATCGGCACAGCAGGCGAAGTTGAAGATGGGCAAGCTATGAAATCTGAAGCTAGGAAAGGAGAACGAGCTAACAAACCGAACATATTCAATGAAATTTTAGGTCAATTGTTTTGTGCAAGTGCATCGTTGCATCGACGACCCTCACACTGTCTCCGAGACTCCCAGCCACGCCACTATACACTTTCGTAGAGGCAATCTGGCATAGACCACAAACCATCTCAGTATCTTCGTTGCAATACAAGTGAAGCTGCAACTCATCTCCTCCTTCACCACATTCATATATTTTTTCTTCTTTCATTTTGTTCGAATTGAGCGTTTCCAGTTTTGCTGTTGTTGACTTTTCTGCGTAGGCGCTTTCACAGATTAATTGAGCTCATAAGAAATTGTAAACTTAGCGCTTTGTGCTTCTCTGTCTATGGCAAATTAGAGACGAATTGAGTATCTAACGGATATCTACGAAATATTTCTTTCATTATTTTTGCGGTATAGTTGATGGAATATCGATTTTCGTACTCTTTAAATGCATTGTGGATAGTATATTAATTTTGCTATGAAGCTTATATTAGCTAGAAGGAGTCCCCATTCAGCTGATCGTATTGAATGGCCCTTCTTTAACAAACATATTTTAAACGCAAAGTTATTAATTAGAACTAAAAAAAAACCATACTTTTTTTTAATTTTTAAATGTTATCATTTAAACTTCAATAGAAATATTCTATTGTTAAGGATCCTTTTTTTATAAATTACTAGTAGGTCCCCTCGATGTTGATCGCGGCCCACCCCTTTCCCCTTCCACTACTTCCCCCTTCCCCACCTTCCACATGCTCCTTCTTATTGAAACAAAAAAAAAAATGGAAGGAAAATCTAAAAAATCCAAAAAGTTTTCTATTTATCCAATCGCCACGAAATCGCCACAGGATCACCCACTGGACTATTTTTAATATTGCTACAAAATTTGATCAAAATCGGTTGAGCGGTTTCGGAGTCTATAGAGAATATACTATATATAGATAATAAATAATTTATTAATTTAACTCTCTATTTCACAACCCAAAAGGTTAGATAATTGAAAGCAATATTTTAGGAGCACCAGTGAATTACAAAGAGGTTGTTAATAGAGACTTCGGGAACAATCAAGACAAATTATTATACAATTTTAAGCACCTAAAAATGTATCGCATTTTAGGTGTTTATGAAGAGTGTTTTAGTTTCGGTTTCACTGAATAAAAAGGTTTCTCAGATTTTTCTTCTTATTTATTGCTGTCAAATATTCTATTGTTGTTATCTTGAGGTCACTAATGTTGTTGTAGGTTTCAATGTACGATCTTTAATTTGTTTCACTATATTTGATTGTAGCACACTTTGCGCAATTATTTGATTGCGTTTCTATTAAGTACCGATGTAGTTCAATGGGTCAGGCAATCAGAAGCCGCATTCGATTGTTACTTAATTTTTTCTTTGCAAATATATTTTTTTTAATATTCTTTTAAGAACAATGTGCAATTTGTTCCGAAGATTGTTCGTAAAGCATCACTGTGGACAGCAGTTTATAGAAGTGACGAAAACTTCAGTGTGGTTGCAGCACGATCACTAAACTATATAGGTGTTAACGCACTTTTTACTGATAAGTTGGAGACGAATTAATAGCCATTTTTTCCTTATCTTGATTCTTTAATATGTTTTGATCAAATATTATCAAAGACTTTCCGAATAAAATATTCCAACATTTGTTCCGAACGTGCTTAAATGTCATGCACAACGGGTAGAGTGAATCATTAGTTCAGTTTATTCACTTAGTTCCCCCCTCCCCTTTCGGCAATATCTGGCTACGTCTTTGCTGGTCCACGTTATCAAGTATCATGGTTATCATATTATATTATCTAAAGAATCATTACAATAAGCACTTTAATCCATCTTTTATAAGTTAACTAACTCATGTAGACTCAATAATCTAAACCCAAAAAAAAACTACTGTTGTTCAAGGGGGAGCGAACCCGGAGAAAGTTCTCCTCCAACAAAACTTTTTTTCAGTAGCAAAACATTTTTTTAGCATCATTTTCATAAAATAAATAAATAAAAAAAGAAAACAAGAAAAAACGGTAACTTCGGTTGAACCAAAGCCCTAATACCATTCACACTAAATTTTAAATCGTATTGTAAAACATAAACGTGGAGGTTTAAAAAAGGGCTACCCCATACCATTTGTCACATAGTGTCAAATGATATATGTAATTAGTTTGACCGAACATCGTAGACCCCATAAAGTATATATATTCTTGATCAGCTCAACGAAACGAGTCGATCTAGCTATGTCCATCTGTCCATCTGTATGTTGTTGCGCATTTTTTGGGTACCAATTTTTATGCTATCCAGTTGAAAATTGGCACATACACTTGTTTTCATTGCAGTTTAATAGAGTATCAAGTATGGCTCACCACCTTCTTACAAACCCTCCACTCACTTTTGACTTTTTGTATGAAAAACTGTTTTATTGTAGTCAATATCAACTTAATAATTGATATGGTAGCTTCACATATACATTAATGGGTTGGACCCGCCGCCCACTTTTTGGGTTAGCCCCCATACAAACATACTGCTCACTTTTGAGTTTTTTTATGAAAAACTTCTTTATTAAAGACAATATTAGGTTGAAGTGCAATGTAGTGCCTTTTTATGGACAACCGCTTAACATACATATACTATTGGGAGTGTCCAGTCCACTTTTTGATGTAGCCCCCATACAAACTCACCGCCCGCTTTTGTGTTTTTTTTTTTTTTTTAAGAAAAACTTATTTATTTAAATCAATATTAGCTTGAATTTCGATTTTGTGGATTTTAGTGGACAGTCGCTTCATACACATATACAAATGGGCCGTCCCGCACATTTTTTGAGGTAGTCCCATACAAACCCACTGCTCACTTTTATGCATTTGCATGAAAAACTTCAATATCAACATGAAATTCGCTATGTTGGCATCTTATAGATGGTCGCTTCATACACGTCTACTAGTGGTCGTGTACCGCTCACTTTTTGGGGTAGTCCTTATTTAATCCTCCCATGTTTATGCTTTCCAATACGATTTCAAATTTCGTGTGAATGGTATAAGAGCTTCGGTTCAACCGAAGGTAACGTTTTTTCTTGTTTTTTCTTAGTTTATTTCGCGAAGGAGGAAGACTCCATAGTGCAGGGTGGAGTGTGAGATTCTTAATAATTAAACCTAACCTCCGCAACCAAAAATGATAAATTTGTAGCTAAGAAATTAGTTATAAAAGTTCATGTAATAATTGAACTCTTTTTGTATTTTGAAATACAGCACAAAGTTGCACTTCTAATATATTTTTCGTACAAATTATCATAAATTTTGTGTACTTATGAAAATATTAATGCTGATTTAGTTATCAATGTGATTACATGCTTACAGCCAAGTTCAAATTACAAACAAAAAGATTCATTTTGGTGATCCAATCGATCTTCAGGAAGCAATTATCGGCTCCGTCGCACATTAAAGTAGTTACAAAGTCGTACATATAAATCACAAACCTCAATACTTTTGAGCGAATGACCGATGGACGATTGCCGCAGGTGCTACGACAAACACGTAAAACACCTAAGCGCAATTAAAGCCACAAATTGTGTCACCAGCGATAAATATGAAGAAGCTGAATTTTTAAGTGCTGCCCCTTCCTAAGTTGTCAAAATAGTTTTGTAAAAATTTCACCGTCAGGCAGCAACATCCATGCACGAATGGGTTATCATCGAATCGCACATGACATGTACGCATGTAGCCCAAGGTGTGGCAAGGTGTCCGTATGCAGAAGGCACACGCAATGCGCCTATACTCGTACACTGAGGAGTTTTCTTTAGCTTGCCTCTTGATAAAATACAGATAAGCAAAATTACTGAACAATTTTCAATTAACAGAGAAACTGTGAATACCGCTGCAGACGAAGATACAAGAAATACTCGTACCCATAGCTTTGTACGAAAATAAATACAATAACTGCAACGCAACTAAAAAGCACGCACAGCTGTATAAGAATGTGCCACCAAGGTGGCGCTTCAAGCTATTTTGGGCCGATGCAGCTTGGTAGCCTCATGAAAATAAGCACACTAATGGCAAGACACTCGCATGCCAAACTCATCTACAAATTGTCTAATCTAATGTTCACCTCGCGACTTTACGCAGACGCAGTACACCAGTCCGCCAGCCCATCAGACAGGCCATCCCGTTCGGTTTTATCCTCGTGTTCGAAGGAGCGAAGATGGAGGCAGCACAGGGCAGCTTGATCTATGCGCGCCGTTAGTGTCGCCGTGCCAACACGAAACAGGCAACGGTCAACCATTTATCATTTTTGGAGCTGCTTCTGCTGCAGCTTAAACTTCTTCTGCAATCCATGAAAATCTCTCCACATTTGTTTCATACTCTTCGAACGGTGTATTAAAAGGGTACTATTAGTTTAGCAGAAAGTAAGTAATGCAGCAATGGACACTTTGTAGATTCTATAAAGAATATGCTCATAATATACATAAAATCGCGATCGTACGACTGTGTATTGCTACGAGATGTACTTTCTCAATTTATTAAATATTTCCAACAAAATGTTAGTTCAAATTCAGCCATCATTACCATCACTAGTATCCTTTAACGCTGCATAAAATATTTTATTATAATTTATTTTTTTTTTTTTCAAAATATTCGATATTAGTTTGGATCAACTCACTACATATACTCGTATATATACTCGAAATACACGGATGATTATACAAAAATGATTGTGTAGGGAATTGAAACTTAGGTTATACCGAAGGATTTTTATTTTCTTATTTAGGCATTTGGTAGTCATATTGGATCTATTTTAGCTTCTTGAACAGCTTTACGTGGCAATATGTTGTCTTAAATGATTTGTGTTATTGGCTTTGGTCAATGAAGTAACTAACATTGACAGTTGAAGACTTCACAGACTTTATGTCATCCCTATTTTCTTCACCAGTTGCTAGAGTGCGAACATTTTATGTTTATATTTGTATGAAGTTCGTTTTGCAGATATTAAAATTCATGTTAGTATGATCGTCAACTTTTTGCTATATTAACTCTATTCAAAATGTTGTTTAACCTGCGTCGCGGAAATACTAAGACTAAGTATAAAATTCTTGAAATAAGTTTAAAAATGCAATTCTAAGAACAAATCTCTACTCAAGTCAAGTATAAACCTTTCAGAATGTCAAATAAGTCCTTTTTGACTCGAAGTAAGTAGAAAATTCTCAAATCAATCTCTGAGAATTGATAAAAACCTGAGAGCAAAATACAATTTATTCTCTCAGCTATTCCAATTTCTAAGCACCAACAGTAAATGTGAAAAGCAATTGATTGTGATTCGGCAACTCAATGTATCGGGTCAGTTAGCAGAGGTAGTTAAGACGATGTCACTTCTCAGCGCCCTTTGCATGTGTCGATAGGTGTTCCCTCCACCAAATAAAATTGTTTTAAACCGTGTAAGTACAACATAATTAAATTAGAAATTTCTAAAAATAAAACAACAACAAAAATTAAACAAAAAACATGAAAAAACATTAACTTCGGTTGAACCAAAACTCCAATATCATACACAAAAAGTGTTCTTTAATACGTTGCAAACTTTCAGACAAATTGGTTATACTATTTCACACTATGTGTGAATGGTATAAAACAAATTTTTTTTGAGTCCTCTTGTACTCGAGACAATAAATTTTTTTTCTTAAAGCAAGCTTAGTAGAGCCTGAAGATGGATAGATTTAAGAATTTCGGGTTTAAAAAAAAGTTCATGAAAAAAGAATTTTGTACTTCGGAATCCGTAATCCTGCTGCACTCACCTCATCCGGATGAACCCCGAAGCTAGTACTGGAGTTTTATAAAGGAGGTTCACAAAGGAAATCTATACTCAATTGATCAGAGAAGAACATTCGTATGGCGCCCGAAAGTCGGAAGATTTAGTCATCACGACCCTACCTCGACTTCACCGCAGGTCGGAACATGGTAACCAGTAATACCAACTTTCCACACCTTAAAAATGCTAGTTGGCAAAGTAACGATCAAAACACACGCAATCAAACTGATCATGTTGTGATCGACGGAAGGCACGCATCGAGCGTGTTGGATGTGCGAAAGGTACGACGTCCCAATATCTATTCGGATCACTACTTTGATTATTGCCAAGGTACGCACCGAGCTTAGCATAAATACATCAGATCTGTGACAAACTAGTCGTGTGCAACGCGAGCTGCTAGAAAGTGATGATAAAAGAAACAAGGAAGGCGTGAGCTTGGAAATGTAGGCGTGTTATGTAATAGAAATGAAGCACGAAAATTTTATGAAAAGGTTAGGCGTCTGACCGAATGTTTTAAGCCCGGAGTTACTTTCTGCATGGACAATAATGTAAGTCTGTTTACAAATGGTTAAAACTATGGGTAACTCACTTCTCTAATCTACTTGGAGGCGAAGAAGAGAACCATGTCGCTGATAGAGAAGTATTCTAGAACCACCAATTGATGATAGCTTCCACGTAGAGCCACTGGATTATAACGCGGTCGATTCAGTAATTAAAAAGCTGAAGAATAATAAAGTGGCAGTATCCGCTGAGCTGCCAGCTGAGTTATTCAAGACCGGTGGCGAAGAGTTGGTAAGGCGTATGTACCAACTCTTATGCAAGATACATGATTCGGTCCGATGATTACATGCCCAAGTATTGGAATCCCAGTGTTCTTTGTCTTATCTTCAACTACTTTGGAATTATTCTCCTTTCAATTGGATATAAAATTCTATCGCGACATTGTTATTGTTTTCCACTTTGCTATAGGAAGACAGATAACGTAGAAGGATGAAATTGTTTGTGTAACTTATACTAGAATTTCAGAGAGCTTTGTGTGTGTAATGCTCAGTGCGTAAAGAGCATAGGGTTTGGGCGCCTCTGATCGTTTAGATCCAAGCCTCCAAGTTTTTATTTGTTGATTTGTTGTTGTTCATTTTGTTACTAAAGCTCGAATTATACACCAATGGTGTATTTATTAGTTACTCAATTGCTAATTTATTAGTTACTTTATTTTGAAACAAACTTATGTTGAAACTCTTTGTGAATTCTAAGTGATATTATGTTTTAAGTGTAATGTTTAATATAAAGATTTAACCCAAAGTAGCCGAAAATAGGTACAATTTTTTTTGTGCCCATTTACTCAATAGCCGCTACACAATATATATATTTTTTTTTTGGGTAAACATCTTAAAATGTTACGACTAAATTTATGTATACGATTTATACGTTCATATATAGACGATATGAGCTTATAAATAAAAACGGAAAAATGTTGCTATTTAAGGGTGCTTTAAAAAGTTTAAAATTGTAAATTAACGTCGCTGGTTTCAATTTAATTTAGTTTGGTTCATTTGGTTTCCTAATTCAAAAAATATTTATAAATAATATTTAGATTCTTCTCTCTAAAGTGGCAAGTGAAAACTTAGGTCTCATACAACGCCAGCACTCCGCATCCCTCCCCCTAGCTAGTTGTGTTGCTAAGCCCATAAGTGCATGTAATCATTGAAGAAAAATGTAGCTGCGCAAAATCGCGAGGAACCATTTTATTTTATGTAGTTTCTTTGTCAAATTATGATTTTATGGAGGACATCATATCATATTTGTAATTGTTTTCATGATAACTTTTTAGGAAAACGTGCATGTTGTGTTTCTAAGAAATTTTGCATGTTTAGCAATTAAATTTCAATTTAAACTTCAAACATGGTTTCCATTATTCCGTTGTGAAATCTTTTTAATAGAACATAACAAATAAAGATACATATGTTGACAAAACTCGTTGAAACCGTAATACAGCTAAATGTATGTATTTACACGCTTGTTAAACAAAACGCACACAGCCCAGCCTAATCCTTCGAAAACGTCGTCAAGAAGTGCAAAGGACGCAAAGCAGACAGGAGGAAGGACATATGTTGCCAGCGATGCAATGAATTTAAATTTTCGCGATTTCAGTGTTCCAGCTGCCGCACTCTGTTGTAATTTATGCCAAGAAACGCAACACAAACTTTCATGACAATAAAATTGTTTAATGCCTAGGATGTACCGTACTAGCTATAAAATATAGTCACAGCATGTATGTACTAAAATTTCTGCATTAGGCGCACTTATTATATGAATAACAATATATATGTGTATGGTTTGAGAATAGTACTCCGCTCCGGAAATGGATACAATAAAAATGTTTCTTAGAATGAATGAAGCAGCCATATTTCCATTAATGTTTGCCATTTAAGTCGTCGGGAGGATGTGTGTCTTTGAGCATTTATTACCCATATTTTAGATTCCGGCTCTTATCCTTTCACAACACGACGCCTGCCTCGATGCCTACTGGCGCAAAGTCTAAGCTTTAATTGCATATGTATATTGAATTTACAAGCAATTATTATATTAGTTTAAATGAATTGAAGCATTTACGAAAGGACTCAATCATATCATGATCCTACTACGAATGTTTTTGAAGTCTAAACTTCGTGTCTCGAACTTGTTCTCCCTATCGACCCACTTTTAGCAAATATAATTAAGTAACAGGAGATCAAGCTTAAATACGATTTCGGCAATGTGCAGATTAGGCCAAAGGATATTACGTCTGAACCTAAAATCGGATCAACAACAGACAAGTAAAATGAAGGCGCAAATAAGGGCAATGATGTCGTACCTACTGGAAAGTTCAGCACGACTCCGGTAGCGAAAACAGCAGTAACTCCTTTTATGAGCGAAAAACCAAATGGCTTATATTAATAACAACAAGAAAAAAAGGTAACTTCGGTTGAACCGAAGCTCTAATACCATTCCCATGAAATTAATAGTAGTGTAAAATATAAAAGTTGGTGGGGGAGGGGGGGGGGTGTTCAAATAGGGGCTACCACAAAAAGTGGGCGGTACGTGTCCACTAGTATATGTGTATGAAGCGATGTAGTAGATGTGTAAGATGCCGCCATATCGAATTTCAAGTTGATATTGACGTTTTCCATACAAATACATAACAGTGAGCTATAGCTACATTGCTATATATATAGTGTACTTACCGGTGGGCAAGATGCAACACTTATTCTTTTGTTTTTACGGTGGGCGCACATTGGCCTGAATTAAACAATTTGTACTTCAACGGGCTATCCCTAATAGTGGACGGGCCACGCCCGTTAGTCTATGTATTTTAAGCGGCTGTCCAAAGAAAGGCAGCACATCGCATTTCAACCTAATATTGACTTTAATAAAGAGGTTTTTCTTACAAAAACTCAAAAGTGAGCAGTATGTTTGTATGGGGGCTACCCCAAAAATGGGCTTAGAGCTGTACATCTTTGAATCGAGCTAAGTCTTCATATTTAACTTATTTATTTATATTTTTTTTTCTTATGCATCTATAATTTTGGGTACTTTTTGAACTTTGGGTTGACTTTAAAAAAGGCTGGGAGTGCGGGTAGGTTTGACTTTTGTATATGATTCTGTACATATTCAACAAGATTTTGCATAGTAGCATTTGTTACTACAAAATGTATTATTTTTGGATTTAACCTATTTGAATTTGTATACTTAAATTAAGAAAAGAAATAATGAAGATAATTTAATTTGACCCTCACCCCAATCCCCATCTTTGCAGGCGCGAGCTCCCCCCTCTCCAAATAACTTCATATTGTTGGAAGTGTTGATTAAGTTTTTGACTTTATTTCGAATCAATCCTCGATATTTTCGAAGAGGCTCATAACTTCTGATGAATACATTATTTTCATTTGGGGTAATGATTTGATCTGACATGCCTCAACGAAGATATTTTTGTATCCGATGAGGCGGAGAGAATGTTAAACAAATCCTCGTTTTGGCGCAGTCGAGAGAACTTGCGTGTGTTTGAGTGCCTGTACTTTTTATAATCTTTAATTTTGTCTCTGTCGCCTCTTGCTACAATTCTACAATAGGAAGATATTGAAAGTTAATAATGACCTGTCCATGATCCAAGACCTTGTGGACTGTTGGGGTTAATAGTTTTGTGGGATATTTTTCTTTGAGCAGCTGTGCGGCTCTTCCTGCATATGATCCAAACTTGATGAGGTCTAACTTTTCTCTGCAGCTAAGAGCATTGAGTATAACTTGGAAACGTTTGATGATGTCCACATCTTTTCCTGTTATATGAGCCGTATCTTCCGCATGATTAAAAAATTCCCTGGCCGTGGTCCCATCATTCGTGTGCCCATAACCCACTTTTCATTGCGAAATGCGACTTGAATTTTCTTCTTGCTGTCATTTGGATCAGTTCCTTCTTGAGGTAGGGTGTATTCTAGCTTCTAAAAGAATTCCATAAACCTTAATCTGGCATGCAATGGATATATTCCGTACTCGCAATTCTCTTCACATACTATGGACTCAATCAAGTTTTTAAACTATTTTTGGCTTACATACCTAAGTTAGTGCAAATCAAATGTTTTTTTTCACTTAATATTTTTGATGTCCACATTTTTCTAAAAATTTAAACAAAAAATGGAAAAATAAAGTTTTATTTTTAAAATTTTTTTAAAATTTTTGATGGAATTTTGAAAAGTGAAAATTACAAAAATTTGCGTTTGACCGTTAATTTACGCCGTTTCCTGTGCCACGCCTACTCTTATTTCTCTTTCCAAAATTTCTTCAGAATATATCTCACATAGTTCAAAAGTTACAGGTTTTTGCCACCAACTTCGGCGAAACGAGCCACTGGGCTTCGGTTGAACCGAATCGCTAAAAGTGGGTTTGTATGGGGCTACCCCAAAAAGGGGGCGGGACACGCCCATTAGTCTATGTGTTAAACGGGTGTCCATAAAAAGGCATCACATCGCATTTCAACCTAATAATGACTTTAATAACGAAATTTTTCATACAAAAACACAAAAGTGGGTACTATTTTTGTATTGGGAGTTAACTCAAAAAGTGGGCTGCGGGTCCCAGCCATTAATGTGTATGTGAAGCGTCCGTCGACTAGAAGCTACCATACCAATTATTAAATTGATATTGACTACAATAAAAATGTTTTTCTTACAAAAAGTGAAAAGTGGGCGGTGGCCTTGTATGTATACTACCTATAAAGGTGGGCATGGTGGGTCAATCTTGATATTCTATAAAACTGCAATAAAAAGAAGTGTTTGTGATAATTTTCAACTGGATAGCATAAAAATTGGTGCCCAAAAAATGGGCAACAACATCCAGACAGACAGACGAACATAGCTAAATCGACTCGTTTCATCGAGTTGATCATGAATATATATACTTTATGGGGTCTGCTATGCCTCCTTTAATGCGTTACAAACTTTCAGACAAACTGATAATACCATTTCACGCTATGTGGGTTGTCACAGAAATCTCTTTGAACCCCATTCCGACCTAGATCAATTTCGTAGGTGTCACAGAAATCCCTTTTAGACCGTTTGAAATCACCAGCCTTTTGCTAGGCGAAGTAGTTAATTGCATATTGAAAGACTTGCTCGACACCGCAACCCTATGGCCGTAAACCTGCTCGACAATAGCCAGCTCCGTCGTCGTTTGAAAAGACATCATCCACTCGACCTTCCCTTTAGACCACCTAAAGAGTGGTAGCTCATATTGCCAACATGTAAAAATCCTCTGTAATTATCCTCGCTTATAAAATTTACTTATCCCCAGATAGATTGTAAATAAAATAAAATAAAATAAAAAAAAAAAATATGTAAACTCATCAAATCATAAGGTAAAACCTTGTTTATGTGCAAGTTGTTGTTGAAACCGACTAAGTCGATTTTCGCAACAATAACGAAGGACAGATAAAAATATTTTATAACATCAGAGTTGCCAATATAAAAATTAATTCGCAACATAAATCATAATTAAGTTTTTTGGGTATTTTAAAAAATAAACTAGCTGTACCCTGGCAGACATCGTTCTGCCCTTCCCCTTCCCCTTGCCTCTACTTTCCCTACCACTCCTTCCCCCTGTCCCCGGTTCCCCATGCCACTACTCTAGCTCCAATTCTCCTGCCCCCTTCCGCTACCTCTCCTTACTTTACCACCGTTTTCCCTGCCCCCTACGTATGTACAACATTTCATATCTCTCTATATTAAATGGTACCCAGCGCGTTGCTGCCATTACCCCTCCTTCCTAATGATCCCATACCCTACCTTCCCCCTGCCCCTCATCCTCTTCTACCATTTCCCAACACTCACATTTTCCTTCCCCCTTTCCCCATTCGCCTACCTCTTCGTCCTTTTTAAATGCAACCCAGCGCGTTGCTGCCCTTACCCCTACCTCTCCTTCCCCTGCCCCTACCACCACACCCCATAACACTTATTCCCCTTGCCCTTTACTCTACCTACCTTCCTTTCACTTCAACTGCTCCCTGTCCCTGTCCCCTTTCCCATGCCCTCCACGATCCAATTAACTCGTGAAGGGTAATGATCTCTGATTTGTTGAACTCGTCTCCGCTCCGAATAGCAGAACAACTATCAACTACTTTCCCTGCCCCTCCCCCTACCACCATTTAAAGTTAAGTTGCTTAAAGCTTTGAGATTATTTAATTAAAAATACTGCCAATTATACAACAGCAAACTGTGAATATAAATTTTACGAAATAAATTAAGAAAAATCAATTTGACAGAAAAATGATATTACAGTTGTTGTTCTTGATTATGGCAGCGGCTTGTATGACTTCAGACTGGTCAACTGCATAAAAACCTCTATTTAAGCACGTTCCCCATGCCTGTCTGCTGTGGGAAGAAAGTATTCACAATGTGCAGTATATCGTGATGATTTGTGGGCGCAGAAGGCCTCGGAGCTTTAATTTTCTTAACAGCAATTTTATATGCTCTGTCCCAGGTACGCACGTTCGGCTTCATTTCACAGGTGACCAAAGCAACGCCTCTTGCTGTCCCGAATAGGGGTTTTCAACATTTTACGCCTGTACATTATTTGCAAATCCACGAACCTGTTTGTACCTCTAGAACGCTGTCGCTGCCGACGGGCCTTTAAGCACTGCCTTCGGGCTTCTGCAATATACTCGTTCCACCAGTAGATTAGTAGGTGGCGGCTTTAGCATAGTCTGCGTTGCATGCTATCACTGCACGTCGCTTAAATTGAGGACATGACACCATCACCCATCGCTTTTCGTTGCAGTTTGTCATTGTCCTTTTGTCCATTGTCCAGTTCTCTATCCTTCTTGGTTAATAGTTAAGCGAGGACTTAAGTGTTCGGGATGTATAACGCATAACGTCAGGCTGTTGAGTTGAAGATGGACGTGTTTAGTAAATGGACAGCTCTAATCCACAGCCCACGAGTTTAAATCACCAATGATCATTGCATGATGCCATCTTGCGTCTTCTACAAGGTTACAAATTATGGACCCAAAGTTATCAAGACTAATACTGGGGGCAAGATAACAACTGCATATCCATAAGTTTCCAATCCTTGCGCGAAGAAATCGTTCGACACCTACTGAGGTTCAATTAACATTGAAGGTGTCTTTGCACCAAGATGCAGTTGGTTTAATTCTGCAAGGTTCGCTTAGACTAGACTCAGCTACCAGATTTTGTGCAGCCATGCAGTAGTTAAGGTTCAACTCGAGGAATCTAATATTGATTCCTCTGAGCACCCTTCATTCGACTTCCTGCTTGATGTCCGATAACTTCTTATTTTTTTGACAAATGAAGCATTTCGGGTCATTCGTGCATCCATTCGCTTTGTGGCCAGCCTCTCCGCATATTAGACAGCTGTTACTTCTGTCCACATTGCTTCTACATGACCACGCTCCAGACATTTATAGCAACGAGTAGGCAATATTATTTCTCGCACTCTGAAATTTGACCATCCAATCTTTATTTTTCGTACATCCAAAGATTTGTATATCGTATGTATCGAATGCGGCACTCGTTATAGTCAGCGGCGTACAGTGGGCCCGAGGCGCGAGCTAGCGCTGAATAATTCAAATTTTGAAAAATGTTTTATATCGATAACTAAGAGCCCAGGGATGATTGCAATGCTGTTTTTTTTTTTATCGAGTTTCTTTTTTTTAATTTGGAGTTCAAGGTATGTATTGTGTAAAAAAAATATTTGCGTGGACTGTCGTATGTTGTAGTTCCTTGAAAATTGGTTGGAATTGAGTCATTGTGGTATTAAGCCCCAAATTGCCTTTTACAACTTTTTGTGGAGTAAAATTAATATAGATTGGTGTTTATTGGTGCTAGTTCTTAGTGTTTGTGAAAATGTGCATCCTTATGATTCTAAATGTTCAATATGAAGCCTCGGAAACGCCCATTTTACAAGATATTAGTTATTTTAGGTACTATGCCGGTTTCAAAGCGAGCCCTTTTTTCGGTATGGCGCAAGAAAAAGGGTATTTACGAGAGAAATATGTCGCTCGAGAATTATGTTTTTGCGAAAATTGATGCACCAAGGCAAACAGATGAAGAAATAAAAGCCATCAAGAAAATAATTAAAAATTTGTTATTAATTTAATTAAATTACTTAGAAAAAATGAAAAGAAGGTATGAAAAAATAATGAATACTTTAAAACTACAGCAGATATCAATCTTGAAATCATTTTAAAATTAAGGGTTATATGGGAGGTATGAGAAATAGTCGGCCGATTGAACTGAAATTTGAACTGAATATGTATTTTTAGCTAAAAGTTTAAGTTCTAAATTTCAATAAAATATGTTTGCATTTGTGTGACTTATTAATTAAACAGCGCTAGATCGCGCCTCAGGCCCACTGTGCTGCGTCGCACCGAGCTACATAGCTGTAATAATCTCATCTTTGGTGGTAATGTCGTCCAAGTCTCAATCAAGGACTCTTGCATAACAGCTTGAGCATTAGCCCCTAGTACACTGGTAATTGCAGTTCATTTGCAAGGTGTATTTAACACATATAGTATAAAGGACACCGAGAGAAACATGATCCCTACGAAAATGGTCGGTAAAGCGGTCCTATATAAGACAAAAGCAAAAAGGGGCATAGCAACATACACTGGGTACGCTAGTGTGTTTATAAAATATGAAGTACTAGAATATCTCTGAGTGTGAAGCTCCACACTATTGGTATGACTTTTTAAATTTTTTTGATTCAACATACATGACTCTACAGGATGAGTCTCCAATGGTTATTATGGGAAATGTCATCCGTTTAACTTATTTTTTGAGAAGTTTTCCTCATAATGTCCATTAAAATTTAGCCCTTATAATTCATAATAAAAAAATAAAAAAAAAACAAAACTTCTGGAAGTAAACAAAGTTTTTTACGGCACTCTGTTAAAGTTTTTAAATTGCCACAATCGTCATCAACTGCAACAAAATAAACAAAAGAAAATGCTAACAACGGTAAAACCGGGCCACCAAAACTCTTCACTCGTCTTAATTTAATTTGGAAAAAAAGTTCAGAGGATTGCGTGAAATAAAGTTAGCCGTGCTGGTTCTAAAGATCGGGCTAGGTGCCACTATGTATGATTGTCTAGGAAACACCCATGTTGGCAAATTTTTAAACAAAAAAAAAACAACATTTTGTTTTAATTTAAAATGGAAAAATAATTTTTCAACGTGTGCTACTCTTACTTGTATAAACAAGCAAACATTTGCATAAAAATTATTTTATTTTATTTTATTTATTTTTTTTTTTAAATATTGACTACAATGCGAATACCCACAATCACTTTGGTTGCTATTTTGTTTCTCAAACGATCCGACCCCTACAATTCCGATTAATCCCATAGTTTTGGCCATCCTTCATAATTCTCAAGACGAAGCAGATGGGCGACTTCCAGTGGCACAATGATTTAATTAATGATTTCGGCGCTGCGCTTTGCGTCTTCTGCAAATATTGGCAAATTAGTTTAGTTTCTGTAAATCCAAGTTTAACGCAATGCGAGAAAGAGATTCTGGTTTTGAATTAAAGCCAACTGCGGAATATTTACATTCGCCTGCTGCCGTTTGCTATAAATGTCAAACGACTGTTGAAGATTTTGATTATGGTCTCAATGCACTGTCGTCCCTCACAGTCTTTGAATCATTTGTGTCGTCTTCTTTACGTCGAGTTTCGCTTAGCGCTGGGGCGCTAATGATGTTCTGTGTGGGTTTTCCTTTCCGACCTGAAGCATTTATCGAAGGGCTTCTTACCATTTCTGCCAATGTTTGCATTTTTCCGTCTGGTTAAATGTCATTTTATCTTTCTATGTGCACTAATTGTTGTTCTTAGTTCTGTTCTCTGATGTCGATTTTTGCCAGTAATTAAAAACACCTTTCAACTGTCAAGCGCTTCTTCTATTGCCATAGAATTTATTTATTTAATTTTTTCTCACTTTGTTTGCCATTCGAAAAATTGTTGGAAATAATCGATTTATCAAATTTGAAGCAAACATATTCTGGCAAATTGCTTAGATTTGCTAATGATATAACATATAGAAAATTCCAATTTATTGCGCGCAAGCCACGGGCCGAGGGTTTAGTGAAGAAATGATGAATTTTAACCAGATTTAGCAAGGGACGGCTCGGTACTGACGAAAAAATAAAGATAAAAAACAATTTATTCTTTGAAACTAATTAACAACGATAATAAATAGCTAAAAACAACTAAAATAATATAAATGTTGCAATATAAAAAGAGTTTTTGACAAATTTTCGTACATATATATACACAAATATAAGCGAGGGCGTTTTTTACTCACTTTCTTTAATAAAAGTGTCCCGACCATCAGCTATTTGCTTGGCTTTGCGAATTAAAGGAGAAAAATTTGCACCAATACTTTGTGTTCATATTTATTCATACTTATTACAATAAAACTTATACATACATGTATTGTATTTAGCAAGAAATTTGCCTTTTTGACCGTTTTGTTGAGCATAAAATACTTAGAAAGAATTATATTAAAAATTTAACAAATTTTAGGATCGAACCAAGTCATCTGGATGTTATCCTGCATGCTTCACGGTCTGTTCAACGCCTCTGCGTGACAGGCACCAAGGCGCCACAAAGCTGTGGAAACAGCTCACTTGGTACGGAGTTCAGCAGTAATATGAATTACATGTTTTCCAAACGCAACTTCATACAAACACCAACCTCACTGTGTTCAGTAGACAGCCACACAGGCCTGGACCAACGAGCAATACAAATATTTACAGACGGTTTTAGGTTGTGCAGCTTCTACAACTTCTAAACCCTGATTTTTTATTGTTAAGAAATAAATAGCGTTAATGAAAATCATTCATTTGGTTTGTCAGCAACTGTTCGAAGGCTTTGGATAAAGAAACTTTTGGAATTGGGATAATCTTGGACATTCTCCAGTTACATGGTTAGGTGGAATGTCAGCAGGAGCGAATCTTCGAAGTCTACGACGGGTGGCATCTGAATTAGCTAGTTCTAGAGCTAGTTGCTTTGGGTGCATATATGTATATGCGAGTTTTATATTTCTTGTTGATTTTCTTTGTTTCGACTATTGTTGGGATGCGTAGATCTTGGTGTGGAGTGTTGCTGGCAACATACCAAGGTAAATTTACGCGTATACCGAGATACTTTGCTTCATCAGTCTGTGGTAGCTGATTATTAATTAAGTACACGGGAGGGCATGTATATTCTCTAAGTGTAAATGTAATCTGTTTTTGCTCGTTAATCTATTTAGGTGATCCGCCATCTATTTAGTCATTCATTAACCTCATTTAACTTCTTTTGGAGGTTGCGTGTTGCTATAATTGGATCACTGTCAATTGCCATGATTACAGTGTGTTCAGCAAAAGTTTCAGTGTACGTTTGTCCAGATAGTGGTAGATCAACTGTAAATTGTGTATACAATAGTGGTCCCAGCACGCTGCCTTGTGGAACGCCATAGTTTATTTCAAAAGGATCTGTGATTTACGCATGCTAAGGTGGAAGCTTTTTAATTTTGCACATTAAGCCAGGATGTCATACTTTGTCAAAGGCTCTTGAGACTTCAAGGAAAGTAGCGGTGCATTTATTATACGCCTAAAAATGTCCCAGTCTGTGTTTTTGATGTGAAAGGATGCGGCTTTTTGAGTTTTGGTTGGACACATACTTATTACTACGATTATTGGCGAGTTATCTGAGGAGAGTCAGGATTCTGCATAAATATGATTTTTAGGAACAGCTTTAACTATTAAGAAGCCGATTAGTCATATCGCCCGTGAAGATATGAAACTTATTATTTTCTTCCACTGGATATAACTGTCGTTAAAATAACCACCAGCGATAAACCTGTTACCTAGTGAAATTTTAAAATGTTCAAATAGGCTATGTTTTATGAGTTGGTTGGGGGGCCAAGCTAGTCTCTACTACAAGATTGACTTCAGGAAGTACATTATAAAATGGCTGACTAGGTGTTGGTGCATTGTGAATTTTGAGTACGTCAGAGTATCGCATGACTGGACTCATAATTCTTTACCTGAGTGGCTGCACCACGATTCAGTCGGCGATTTTTGATTATTTAGTACGAAGCGGTGGAAATATATTTTGCTGTAGTTTGTTTTTTTGTAATATTGTATAATCTAATTACAAAGATTATAGTTGGATAGTTTTCATCACACAGCACTCAGTGCACATTCGCAGATTTTTCTTTCCAGAGGCAATCGTTCGCTAAATGGTCACCAGAGCACTTGACGCACCTTGGACTACGGTGGAATTAATGTTTACTATGCCCATATATCTGACATCTAGCGCATTGCAATTAAAAATGCCTTCGTTGCATTTATCCGATATGTGTCCTATATAGAATAAAGGCAATGGTTCTTGCTGACAGATTGATGAATGTTGTGAATATTTTCAACTGTGTAACCGAGGTTTTGCACCTAGTGACTTTCAGACTTATAGTCCACTTATTTAATCTATTGTATTTCAATAAAATTAAATGCTTAAATGTTTTCATTTCGCTATTGAACCAGGGCTTGCTTGTCAGTTGGCTCTCCGATTCTCTATATGTTATCATTTCCATAATTTAAGGTATATATGATAAAAAATAAGGTTTTAAGGTAATATAAAATAAAATAAAATACTTGCTTGTGTTATCAGTAAAGCCTTAAGGCAAAGTCTCCCATGTCGGATCGCTTTGTAACCACTGTGCATCCGGTTTGATTTTCGCTAACAGAATTCTTAACAGAATTATTTAACGAAAATGAAACAGAATCCAACTCGAACGAACTCAACTCATTCAAGTTTATTTCCCAATTAGACTCCGCCCATTGCATTGAGTGTAACTAGAACTCGAGTGCTCTCACTGAGCACAAGCGCATGCTCTTCTACTATATTGGGCGTGTGTTGGTGAGTACAATCAATGTTCGCTACTCTTCTAACAAACGGAGCAGTCAGCCTGATATGGAACGCTGGAAGGCCAGAAGTGCGAAAGAGATGCTAAAAGTGAGACTTTCATTTACGAATTTTAAATTTTCGAGTTGCGAAATAGAAAACATTTCAAAATCAAGTTTCAGTTTCTTTGGGATTATTTCATTGGGTGACATATTCTCAACATAAAACAAATATATTATTGCAGTTATACTAAATAATATATTTAAATAAAATAAAATAAAAGCGTATAATATAAATACAATAATTAAAAATGTTTGAAAAATAATATAAATAAATAAATAAATATGTATGTATGTATGTACATACGACGTACTTATATAAGTCTATATGTGCGATACGAAATATTTTATTAAATTATGTGGTTCAGAGAACAAAACTTTGCCAGCAATTATAATTTCTGAATGGAGCGTTTCTATTTAACTTGACACTGGAGACCTTTAACTCTTGAAATATAATTAATTAGTTGTTTTGCCAATAATCATATAGTAGAAATGAACTCTAACTTGAAATTCAACCCTTGATTCTATCGGTTGATGTGAAAATTCGTAGTAAAGATGTTGCTCATGCAACTTTTCGTTTAAAAAACCCGAAATTCAACCCAAAAAACAGTTCAAATGCAGCATCTATACAAAAGCATCGTGTAAGGGTTTTATTTTGTTATGTAGTTAATTCTTTAAAAGTATAGAATCCTGTCTCCTTAATGCATAGAATCTTGTTGATCTTAGCCTTTGGGTTTGACATATTCATGAATGTCGGTTCAATTCTATTTGCGTTGAATGTTGAACTTTCTTTCCTAATTCAGTTGCATTTTGTTTTGCTTTTTTTTTATGTCATGCTTTGCGGATGCTGATAACAATATTCTTTGTAGAATTATGTTGACCCTTGAAGAAAAGTGGTGACACCAGTTCCGCAAAGGTTCGTTGGTCCAGCTGCCAGCTGCCAGCTGCCCTTTCGTCTCCGATTTAATGAACATTTGACCGTTAAAAGTTATTTTTTTTTAATTTTGACTTTTATAAATAAGGCCAAAAATCTTAATTTTTGTAAATTCAATTGATTTAAAAATGTATGTAGTACACCGAACGAGAGTTCGAAAGCCCTTAAAAGTATATATAATACATATATGTACCATGACAGCTTCCATAAGCAGACACCAACAGTTCCACGGAACCCCGCTTTAGTTAGATGTTGAGTACAATTTTTTATTTTACAGCTATTTTACAGTCAAGGTGTTCGAATAAATTTCGAAAAAATTGAGAACTAAATTTGTTTTTTCTAAAATCGTTGTGAGTTATGACATTTCTAATTACTCTTGTAGCAGTGCGGTACATACATTGATACCCTGTACCGGGACCCTATACCGTGCGTTTGTCTAAGTCTTCTCTAGATGGAGAACTTTTATTTCAGACAGTACACAACAACACATTTATATGCATATTATATTTGTGTTCGGACAAATTTTGTACAAACATATTCGTATTTATTAACAAATATGGATACTCTTTAAAATATAATTTTAAGTCATTTTATTAAAAAAATTAATTACTGAATTAACATGCAAATGAATAAATGAAATTATTCAACTGTAGAAAATCAGTTGGAGTGAAAAAATTGGAATAATTCTTGACCGATGAAGTGTTTTTAAACTGTTGTTTATCCTGAAAATGACACTCTACATTTTTTAAAATATTGGTTTGTTTTAAAATCCTCTCGAGCTTGGTTTTTCAAAAATTAATATTTTATTAAATTAATAATATAAAATCATGCATTGACAGAAAACCATTTTTAAATATAATTATAATTACAAAATTCACAGATTTTTCCATTTTTTATGCAGCTTCTGTGACCATTTAGAAATAATGTCTACGATTGCTAACTTAATGGTATAAGATAAGTGGATAAGATAAATTTTAAGTGCTCCAAAACTATTCGATTGACTACAATATTTTCTGGCTAGTTTGCAAACAGATAATTTTTCTTTCTCTAAAAAAAAAATATTTTTTTTTTTAACTTAAAAGAAAGACATTTTTTTGTTCGATGCATTCTGTTAGCCTCCCCAGGGAATGATTAAAGGGTATATATTGTACTAAAACTATTTCGTGTGCTCTTAGATGGACTGTTGTGTATGAAATGTAATGGAATATAAGGAGCTTGGACTGTAAATATATATACATTCAAGCATTAGATCAAGTTTATTCGCATTGGATTAAAACTAAAATGCTCTTTTTAAGATTTGCTAGATGAAACCCACAGCAATATGATAATCGAACTGTATTTCTCACTTTTTTGGTTTTTGTCTTATAAAATGTCCAGCTTATTGCTCACACCTTTTATATTTTTAAATTTTCTAAACTTCTGAGAAAGAAGAATGATGAAGAATGGTGTAAAACTCGAAGTTACAACGATTTCGAAGGATAGACACGTGAAATTACCGCTAGACCCTACCGAGGGCAACAACTAATCAGCCAAAGAACCTCATAATGAATGTTATAACACTTTTAAAATCGTGCCAATATTATTTAATGTTCTACAAACAGATTGTAATAGTTCGGATATAATTATGCACTCGTTTACTAAATATAATGCATTCTTTTATGACTAAAATATATACATATGTATCTCTTTCTCAAGCACCAATAATCTATTAGGACATGAGGCAGACAGGAGAAGTTCTTATGCGTAATTTATTAGTTCGTTTTGCATAAATGCATTTCAAGGCATTCGTTTGATTCTTACTTTCAAACGATTCGTGCAAGGCTCTAATAAGTATGTGAGCAGAGTATAAATATTAAAGAAAACTGTAGATGTATATACTTACTTAATAAACCAACAACTGGACTGACGGATATGGCTAAATGATTTTCTCCCCGAAATACATATACGTACATAGACATATTAGTCGCCAGATAATCATTGGTCTTATATTAACATTAGTAGTAGTGGACTATTTAATATTTGGAAATATTATTGTACTCATATTTTTTTTTAGTGAAATTGCTTTTGTAATTTATTTTGACAAACATTTTATAAGTACTTATCTAAAAGTATAAAGTTCTTTTCACAAATACAATTCGGACCCAAGTCAAATCTGTAGGTGTCACAGAAGTCTCGTTCGAAATCACAAGCCTCTTGCTATGTGAAATTGGAAAACTCATCAAACCATAAGGCAAACCAATGATTATGGGCAAGTTGAATGTACTCTCTATCTAATTACGTTTTAGAATCTTAATATTTAGTATAATTTAATTATTTAATTTGTATTTATTAAAGTGTTTATCGATTTGCAACAACGATCGACAGCTAAAAGTATTTAATAACATCAGAATTGCCATTAAAAATTAATTTAATAATAATTTTTTTTTTTTTTTTTTGATAACATGAATCTTAATTGTGTTGTTTGCATATTTTCTAAATCAAATATATTAATAAAATAAGTAATTCAGACACATCACGCCATCACAATGTTTTTTAAATAGACTGCAATGTAGGTTTATTAGCTAAATTGAAATCATCTGACGAAAATATGTCTTTATGTGTTTGCAACGTTTCATAAGGTAATGGGAGTTGTTCGAGTCATGTCAGACTCTCTGCAACATTGCAGTCTAGTCCCTAAAAATTAGAGAGTACTGTTTGAATGATTGATATGAGAACTGTTTGGAACTGTTTGGAACTGTTTGGAACTGTTTGGTCAAGTCGGTCGAATTTATTTTGTTGCATTGTTTAATCTGTGCAAACTTAAATATAATACATAGTTATAAAATAACATTTAAAAGCTATAGCCATGGGCCTCGTCTATATCGTACTCTGCACACAATAAATATACAGTATGAAGATTACAGTCTTCGATGAAAAATAGTTATAGAAAACCAAATGGCAAATGAATTCATACAATTAAATGATAAAATGGTAAAACGGTTGCGATAAACGACACTTAAACACAAACTTGTAAAAGTGATGGATATTCTATACTACGAGTTTTGTTTGAGAAACCATCTCTGAGACAGTATACATACATTCTTGATCTCGTCGAGCTGATCAAGAATATATACTCTTGAGTTTAAAAATTAGTTTTTATGGATTTTTTTTGCTAAATTTATTGTAAAAAAGGCATGCCAAAAGACTTTGATTGGATCTAGAGATAACCAGAAAAAGGAATATATGTTTGTAGAGAAGATTTTAACCGGTTTTGCAATATGGGGCCGTATTGTTCGAATTAAGGCTGCTTTTCTTAAATGTTCCACTCAAATGTTTTAATTGCTGTTAGTAGCGTTTCTCCATGAGTGTTTCGTTGAGTAGTTTTATACTACACTACCACATGAGCATGAGCTTGAAGTCATGGATATTCGGCTTTAACGTCGATATTGTTGCTTATTTGGCCCTTCCCAAGATTTCTTTGTGCTTAGATTTCTTTTAGCGTCGTGTATACACTTTTAATTGACAGTCAGAAGCAGAAGAGTAAGGCTTCCTGGAAATTTTGTTTCATTGACACAAAAGTAAATACTTTTAAAGCTAAAAACTTATACACTTCAACGCAATTATCGCGCGAAGTTTTCAATTGTTTTAAATAAATCAAGCTAAGCAATTATAAAGAATAAATCTTTTCTTGAAACATTGCGATTCTTCGGTCCATCTTTTCTAGCTAAAAAAAAACCAAAAACTTAGTTATTCTCCAAAGGCAGGCAACGAACTAAACCACATCTAACGGACAAAATCGTTTTTTACTCTGCTTGACAGCTTATGAGAACATTTCATTTAACTATATTTGGTTCAACTGGCCTCGCTTGTTCACCTGAACTATTAATTCGTGACAAATGTTGCCGTATGAAGTAACGACAGGATATTATTGATCTTTGAAAACGTTGATATCTTTGTGAATTTCATTTGAGTGCGTGATTCGTTATATGTCCTGCTATATTGCGGAGTGCGTATTCAATCCATCTCTATTTTGAACGTCACATCTACAGGATCTTCTTTTATAATGCTCTACAGTTTAGTGTTTGAGAAACTGTCTGGCTAGAAACCCCGCATTCGATCCGCAGATATTTGTGGTTGAATGTAGTCGTATGTCTTGAATAAAGTCCTTTATGTTATCCAAGTTTCGCTGCCGTTTAGAACGATGTCTAATAGTAGTTTATTAGTGTCGTTCGTTTGGGTATGAGGCGAATATTCCATATTCCTTTATCTTGAATTTGTTTTATTGCAGTGAATATCTATCGCTCATTTTTGCTTTATAATAACTTCGACAGCGTTAGTAAGGTTGAAAGCGTCCTTACTTCGTCTGACATAGTAATACGATATGGCAAATAATAATACTTTCATAATATAATTCAATATACATCGTACGTTTTGTGTCCAAACTGTCCAAATTCTTTTTTAATGAAAACAGTCATGGCTCTGGGCCTTAACTTTCAAACTCCAAAATTCAAAGGAGTTTATGTATTATTAGGTAAGAATTTCTGACTAAACTGCAAAAAGAGGATCTGAGTTAATTGTTAATTTTACTACAAGACTTTTTTTCAAATTTATTCATCGCCATTAAAATTGTGGTCTCGAAACACAGAATACGAACGTAACAAACAAATTAGTCACAGCAAGAGATAAAAATTATAATTAATGATTCCGTGGACAGCGACATAGAAGAATATCCACTGTTTAAAATTGTAACATAATTCAATTCAGCTGGTATAGCTTATAAAATATTTCACAAATTCTAGAGCATCAAACACACCCTAGCAAAAAAAAAAAAAAAAAAAGGCGATGTAACAATGCAAAAATGTCGTTACAAAATTGTGACAAAAACCGAAAATTAGAACTCTCAAATCATTTGTGAAAACAAAGTTTGCAATTATTTCCAGTAGAAAATGCCAAGAAAAATTGGGAAATAAGTGCACCATAATATTGAACCGTATCGAACGGCCGAACGATCAGAGGGAGACGACAAAAGTGTCCTACGGAAGTAAAGTCCTAATAAATTTTGCATAAAACTACTCACACACGCATTGAACAAGGATTCCGCAACGGGAAATTCATTGGCATAGAAAATTGTTGCATGTTAAAAAGCGTTGAGAAAAATACTTCTGTTCTGTCCTGTTCTCTCCTTGGCGGACGCACTCATACGTTCATATCTGCGGCGTTAACGATTGCTCAAAATGAATTGATACACGGAAGCGAATATAAAAATGCATACATAGGATACATACAAGTACGAGTACATACGTACGTGTTTGTGTGGAAATGTGCGTATGTACATACATACTTTTATATGACCTTTGATTTGCAATATTTTTGCTCGGTGGGCATTGCCTTCGTCATTCCCTTCTTACAAATGTTTCGATATTTTCGCATCTTGGCTGACGTTTTCCCATTTTGCATAAGCTATTGTGAAAATTTCATTCATTGTGCAATGCGTTGAAAGAAAGGTTTTCCTTTGCATATAAGTATATACAAATACAAGACAAGGGCCTTCCGACCTCGAAATGCCGCAAACAGCGCCAATTTGAGGAAGTTGTTTCCATCAAAATGAATTATTTTTCCACTCTCTGAATTTTGTTTTGTTTTCGCCCATTGTTGCATTGACTTTATTATTATTTTTTTGATCGCTGCATAAATTAATAATGACAGCTTCAGAACAATGGATTTGCATTTTCTCAAATTTCAATTCAAGATTTCCAAAATTTAACACATTTTTGATTCAAAACATTAAAAGTTATTCAAATAGTTAGCATTAAAAATATAATTATAGTTACTTTTCAGGATGAAACTAAACATGAAGTTATCAATTAAAAAAGTGACGCTGAATTTTTTTGTTTTTGAAAAAACGACACAAATGAATAAAATTTTGGTCGGACGTTGGACGTGTAATTCAACCGCTTTAACCGCTGATCGGGCTTGCTGTACACTCTGGTGCTGGTTTAAGTAAAATCTTAAATCAGAAACACTCGTATATAAATAGAATTATCTCAGTAAAATGACGTGATAAAAATTATGTCGTCAGTTTTTTTCATGAATTAGTACTTAATTTCTACTGAAATTATTTCTTAGTTTTGTAAAGTGAAACCCATCGTACGTCCATGTTTTGAAATTGGTCAACTACATACAAAAAGCAAATCCAATAGCAAATCCAAAGCAAATCGATGGAAATATAATAAATAAATTAAAACCCGTTCAAGTACGAGACTATAAAAATAATTTCTACATTCGAATTATGACGTCGAAAGTATATAAACTGCGGTCTTCTGAACTTACCTCAAAGTAGTTTTTTGTCCACCAATTCAAAAATTAACATGTTACTATTGTAATTCTTTTTTAGTTACTTAGAATAAGATTTATTTTGCTCTCAGGCATATTCTGAACCGTAGGTAATATTATTAAGTTAATCGCTGTTTCGTCTACACAAGCTAGATATCTCATTCAGTAGCACACACATAAGGTCTTGAATTGAGTTTTCATTTTATAACTTTCACACTTAACTTCTATATCTTTAAATTTATGTATGTAGCCTACTAGCAAGCGATCACAATCAAATGGAAGCGAAAAAGGTATGTATTAATAAATAAGTCAAATGATCCCACACTAAGGATCGAACGACAGCGCATCTTGACACGCATCATAAAATCTTCAACCGAAGGAATTCGAACCGACTCGAATTATGGTGAATTGCTTAATTTAAACCAGTCTAATGTTTGCTTCTTATAAGGATATTTGAAATAGAATCTAATTCGCATTCGCATTGATTAAAAGTGGACAGCTGCGCTGGCCACAGAACTGCGAAGACAGATTCAAGTTGCTTGATATGTTTGTCA
Source organism: Leucophenga montana (assembly GCA_035044765.1). Taxonomy (NCBI): domain Eukaryota; kingdom Metazoa; phylum Arthropoda; class Insecta; order Diptera; family Drosophilidae; genus Leucophenga; species Leucophenga montana. The sequence goes on from JAWNNQ010001512.1 coordinate 43,331, forward strand.
TGGTTATAAATGTTTTTATTGCTGTCACGCATAATAATATCTATTCGACAATGTGGCGTGGCGCAGGAGAGATTGCGATTTCATTTTTATGATTTTCTAATGAAAAAATCTCAAAAATAAATCTTTACAGAAATCGCACCTGGAGTTGCACACAGCACCCAAGTCGAGTGTAAAGAAAATTGAAAACGAACAACCCTTCTTGGGAGTGCTGTTGAAGAAGACAAAAGTAAAATTTAAGAATACAAGCGACCAGAATTGACCTCTGATGACCTTCAATGATGTTGCTTTATTTGCATAACGGAATAATCAATTTTGACAATTGAAAGAGGGTTTTTCTCTGTATATTTTTATTTTTTAAACAAATAAAATTTTAACAGAAAAGTGGATTATATTTTGAAAAATTCGAATGATTTCCGATTTATGTGCTTCAAAATGTGAAATGCGCACCTAGTACAGTTGTGGAACTGGTTATTCACGTCGCTCATAAAATAGTGCATAAGTGACCATGTGACGACTCGATTTCATTGTGTATCATAAATTTATGATTTCTTGATTGAATTTCGTTGGCCTTAGCAATCAATTCTTATAACACTTAATTATCTTCTCGATCGGCTTTCAGTTACTTAGGTTATATTGATCCGCAAAAAATGGAAAGCCTTAGTTTATTGATTGACATTTTGCTCACGAATCTTAATTGTGAAATTTTTAATCTGGAAATACTGTACATATTTCATATTGAGGGGTGGAAATAGTTTTTTATTGATATTGCAAATAATAACTGCTTAGGTTAAATTGTGATTCAGGCAGCTATTTTGAGTTGAAAATAAATATATTTGTTAAAGTCCTTACGTTTAAAAAAAGAAAGTACTGGAATTTTGTTACAAATTTGAGTTACTGAATGTGTTCTCAGTTGCCATTTGTCCAACGGTTGCCCTCAGGTTAGATACAACGGAAGCTGTGAGACAGACCACGGTTAATACTGTTTAATACGAAGTCAAACGAAGACTTTTGGGTTAATATATTTTATGTATGAAATATGAGAGTTGGCATAAAATAAAAGAAATAAATAAAATTAATTTTGTTTCATTGTTAACGACTTTTTCAAATCCATACTCTTATTACAAGAGTCTCTATTTAATTTATTTCCAAAGAGAGTTTCAACTTTAAACGGCCCATTTTAATAAAATATGAGGCTTGATTACCTACTTCCAACTTCATATTGGTGAATTATATATTTCTTGCAATATGAGACTGATTTAATTACTACTTCAAGTGCAACTCGCTGAAGTTGCTATTAAGTTATAATTGAAAGAAATTGGTACAAAACAATCGAATGACTTCTTGCAAAAGAAAAAAATGTTGTATTGACAAACCTTTAACAAAAAAGTCTAAATTTCAAGGATACTGTCGCAAGTCAAAGCAGGATGCCGTCGCCGTTTGAAAATCAGCCACTTCAACCGCAGAAGGGATGCAGCTCAGCAATGGTAACTGTAACTGTTTCTGACTGTTTGTCGGAAAGTTGTGACAATTAGTGATCCAGAGCATCATTCCTGTTTTACAATAGGATCGTGTTACCTCATTGTGCGTGATTGCAATCTTTAACCCATAAATGTGCCCTGATGTCTTAGTTTCGTTTCAGCTCATATTCGTTTGAAATCCTTTATTGCGAATGAAATATATAAGTATCACGTGCCAAGAATCTTGATAACAATGTTGCGGTTTATATCTGAAACTATCAACTCGCACGGATTTAATTTACTTTAATGGAACTGTATCTCCGCTAATCTCAATCATGTATTTCTAAAAATCTAGTTTTAATAAATATTTGTAATAAAATCTCAAAATGTATATTTCAAAATGACGTACAATGCACACTTAAATATGTATTTAGTTGGAATAGGTTCAATAAGTCGAATTCATATTTCGTTTTTTATTTATCTGACACATTTGTTCGACTGCGTATTTGTTCGTCGGTCAATCTAAATTAACTAAATTCCAATACGCGTGTCCCTTTTACTTTAAAGCATAGTTCTTTAGCTACAAGACACAACATATTAGTAAATAGTCTATGTATAGGATACATTTGTTGAAACATATAAGAAACATATTGAAACATATAAGAAAATTTAATTCAATAACAAATTCAAAAAAGTCATCTATTTTATAAAAAAAAAAAAATTGTGTTTTGCATCAAAAATAAAACATGGGATAAAACATTACACGGTCTTATATTTACGAGTCATATTGCTACAACAACCGTGCCACCTTGTGTAACCATGAAAAATGCATATCATCAGCAATGCCGAAATTTTTGGAAATAGCTCCATTTCCATTTCGTGTTATATTTCAAAGTTATTTTGTTAACAGTAGTAATCAGTGTTATTAAATACACAAAGTGAAAATCAGCTGTTTAATTTATATATCTGCACTTGTTAATCGCAGCAACCATTTTCGACACCAACTGTGCACGATTTTTGTTTCTTAGCTGCATAAATTGCTAATATAGCACAAATTATCACGGTTTTATCCATTTTAGACTGGTGTTGTAAGTGCGATTCTGCTGCCACTGGTTAACACTGAAAATGTAGCTGTCAAATTTCATGCGCCTTGTTTGACCACAAAGCAATATTTTTATGTTATATCTTGACAGTTGCACGAAACCCAAGTCAAATAACATGACACGCAAATATAAGACCGTGTGACCAAGATATATATAGCTTTTGTTTGTTAAACTTAAATGGTTCCATTTTTCTTCAATATTTATTTTTTGTATCAAAACAATTACATGACATTACAGGTACTTTTCGTTCAGAAGGAACATATAGTGAAGGAGTAGTCGAAAGACCGAAAAGCAATACTACTAAAAGCTATACTACCCATACATACGTGGACATAATCAGAGCCCCAACAACTAAGAAGATTACAACTTTAGTATGTAGTAAAATACACTTCAAATTGTTTTACAAAATCATGGTAGGAAATAGACAACGAGAGTAAATAAATAAAATGTACGCAAATAAAAATAATGTAGACTTTTAACAGTGCTTAGTAGAGAAGTAGATCAATATACAACTTTATATGTTATCGATCCTTCGATGTCTCATTTATTGCATGAATATTTAAATTGTAAGTCTCCTATATAACACATTGCGCATAAAAGCACTTTTACTGTTTAAAATATACTTACCTATATGCATGGAAATTCGTGAACTGATTTATCATTAACGCTTTTTTCATCCGGTCGTCTTCAAACTTGATTTGTTTACTCTACACAACAAACTACTGAACACGTGTTTTGCAGATTTTAGAAAGTTCCAGCCCCAGTAGAGACGCGGGGCAAAAAGTTATATGGAGCAATTTTTTTTTTTTTTTATCATTTTGAAACTAGAATGGTTTACTCTACACAACAAATAATCAAATACTTGTTACACCAGTTTTGAAAAATGTTTCTCTGACAATGCCTGGTATGGCAGCCAGTTCTTAAGTATATCAGTGTGTTTAAAATGAATAATATTCTTGTAAAAGAGAAAATAATTTGCAGTAAATATGTTCTAATTATCCTATTACCCAAAAGAAACATAAATAGTCAATTGCTGACATCTGCAAAATTTGTTAACTCTGTTCGAACAAATGAACACATTTTGACATGCCTCGTGGGTGTTGCCAAAGCCTACCAAAAAACTGAACCACATTTAAACCCAAGAAAATGTCTTAATGAATGGCAGGCCGCCACATGCCTACCCAGACGTTGATCTACATAAATACTGAAAAGATGTGTACCGCATACAAAAAAAAAAAAAGAAAACACAATAAAAACTTAACAGATAATTGTTTAAACCCTTGGTAAACCTTTTATTCTCCAAACTCATGTATTAATATTTTCATTCATTTACTGATGGTTCGCTTCATTTCAATCTACTGAAACACACTTCCGTGTAGCGCTGACTTTAGATGTTTAATTTTGTCGGCAGACTTCTTTGCGTTTTCTATAGCAAAAGGTGTCACCACGCTGGTCTATTATGTCCACTCAGTCGCCGAATGGCACCACCTACTGCTACTTACATTGTCATCACCTTTGTACAAGTTGGCAATTTCAATACAATGATTTACGTACAACATAAACGGCCAAACGACTGGTCGAGTCTGGTCGAGTAATCCAACAGGCGCAGTCAGGACCTTCACCACTACATGGCCTTAAGTAGTTGACTAACTTCAAAGGCAATAGTTATTCCTATTCCGCCACGCCACACCCGTTGCTATTGCAATATCTAATTGTCTATATTTATGGACATTTTAGCAATTTTTTGTTTGAGTTCGACTAAACGTATTCTACCTTTGACATTAAGAATTCCTTTCATAAAAATGACAGCTATTTTAGTTTGGGTTTTGACTTTTTGGTGTTGGATGTTCTATTTCAACGTGAAATTTACTTTCAATTATTTTAAGGTGCTCCTATTTTCTTTTGCGTATGTAATTTTGTATTCGCTTTGTTTATCAATCACAAAAACTTATAATAGCAATTTTATACTCATTTTGCTAATGGAAAATTGGTCTATTGTTGGTTTTCTTTAGTATATAAAATGTTATTGGTTGAATTGTGTACGAGTGAACTGCAAAAGTAACATACCCACATATGTATCTCGATAGATAATGCTAGACAATGAAATTAACCGATACGAAACTTCTATACACTTCACAAGCATTTTTATAAGTACGATTTTCTTGAAGTTTAAAACCGGATAAGATAACTTGAAGGAGAATTCGAAAAATGCTTAAACGGACATCTACATATCTAGAAGGATTCGATTCGTCGTTTTGATCACGAACACATACACTTTATAGGGTATCTGATGTTCCTTTAATGGCTTTGCCAACATAATGATAACACTGTTGTATTCGATTAGCGGATCTAGATTAGCGGATGTCTCCAAACCAAATTATACTTTTAAAGTTTTTTGGCAAAAACGAAAAAAATTTAATACAAGAAAAACCGTTGGTACCAAAGTTTTAATACCATTCACTTGAAGTTCAAGCTGTGAATGATATGTATTTGTAAAATCTAATAACGTAAATAGGGTTGCAAGTTTGTTGGACCCTATCTCAAAGTGGGCGTGACACGTCCCTTGATAATTGTATCCGTCCATATGATTGCCTGAAATGATAAAGTTTTTCATGAAAAATCCCAAAAGTGGGTGGTGGATTTGAATTGGGCTGCCCCTAAAATGGAGATATCACATCTATTTCTCTGTATGTGAGGCGTTCGTCCATAAGAAGCTACTATATTAAATATTATATTGATATTTACAGTAATAAGAAAGTTTCCATACAAAAATAAAAAATTGGGCGGCAAGTTTCTGCGGAGACAACCCCTCAAAGTGTGCGTGACACGCCCCTTGATATTTGTGTGAAGAATCCGTCCTTTAAAAGCCATCAAGTCAAATTTCACGCAGATATTTACCCCTGGTTTGTATGGGGGCTAATTAAAAAAGAAAGGGGGGGAATGGTTCACGCCCATTGATATATGCGTGAGTCATATCATTAGAAGCCACCATGTCAATTTTTAAGGTGATATTGACAGCAATAAAAAAAATGTTCTTACTAAAAGTCGATAGTGGGTGGTGGTTTGTATTGGGGCTAGCTCAAAAAGTGGGCGAGGCATGTCAATTTTGATACTCTTTTCAACAGCAATGAAAAGAAGTCTATGTGCCGCATATAACCGGATATCTTTAAAATTGTTGCCCAAAAAATGCGCATCCACATCCAGGCAGACAGAAGCTCAGTCGGACAGACGGACATGGATAAATCGACTCATTTCGTCTAGCTGATCAAGAGTATACACACTTTATGGGGTCTAGGAGGACTCCTTTAATACGTTACAGACTTTCAGACAAACTGATAATACCATTTCACACTATGTGTAAATAGTATAACAATTTCAACAGTGTACTTATACTACAACTGTGCATGAAAAGAATAAAAATGTTTTTGAAAACGTTTTATATGAAACGAGTTGATAAAAATATTTCTGTACGTTTCCACATGGGATTTTAACAATTTGATTTGAGATTTCTTTTAAAATCTTTAGAGTGTGTAGCTTTCTTACATTTAAATGAATTTAAATTCGAGTAAATGTATCGTGCGGAAGTTTAGATCCGATTACTATATAACTAACTAGCTGGTACCCGGCGCGTTGCTGCCCTTTCCCTTTCCTCTTAGCCCATTCCCCTACCTCTTCTTCCTTTTTAACAGGAACACGGCGCGTAACTGGCCTTTCCCCTATCTTTCCTTCTAATGCCCCTCCTGCCCCTTCCCCTACCACTTATTAACCTCCCCACCCCTTACCTAGATTCATTTCACCCCAACTTCTCCCTGCCCCCTTTATATGCATGTATATTATGTATATTAATTCTATTATTAATTTTAATATAATTTTATTTTCCGTGAATTTTCCTATATTTTGATATTAAGTTTAATAGTTGTAACTTAAATATAAAAGTTAGTCAAATGCTTTCGCTGACTTTTTTGTAGGCATTATCAAGCTCTACAAATTTTCTCTAGAACTTAATCATATATCTCTCATCGTTAAGGCAGCGTTCGTAAGAAACGTTTTCGTTCGACCGTTTTTTCTCCGACTGCCACGAAAGTCTTTTTTTCTGGTTAATTATAGCCTATGACACTCACAAATAACGTGGCTTTCTATTTGTAATTTTCAAAATCGGTTCAGTAGATCCCCTACAACCTCACAATCTTTACCTCTTTCTAATATTAGTATAGATTGGATGAAATAAGGATACTTAAACTCTATTTAGACGGTGCGTTTAATTTTATTCAATTATCTTTAGAAAATAAATTCTAAGGTCTACTAATCAAAAAATCCAGGATATTTTAAGGAATTTTCAACGATTCTTCCCTTAATTTTTCTTTCTTGATGTATCAGTAAATTTGAAGACCAGATAAAAAAAAAACAGTGTGAGCACATATCATCTAAATTCGCACTTAGGCTAGAATTGGGATCTCGTTGTCGAACACACTCGATTGCAGCACTCTTTGAGCAATCGATTGTGGAAGTGTGTATTTAAAATAAATACCCCATAAAGCATATATTGGGTGTTGGAATTAATTTTAAAGAATTCATAAGAGATGGCGTAACTAGCACTAAATCGCATAGGGTAAACCTGTGACTATATTCATGTGAAATCATACTTCATAAGCTTCAATTTTCAGTATGTGTCATTCCACTGAAGTGTAAACAACATTTTTTTTGCTCTGTGAACATGTCGAGTTTTGTTCCAACAACTTTTGTACTCGACGAAGATCCGTGTCAAACCCTTCAAGAATTGTCAGAATCATTGGGAGTTGACTTTTCAACATGGCCTCAAGGCCATGGGAATGATTCAAAAGCAAGGAACTTGGGTGCCGTCCGAATTGAAGCCAAGAGACGTCGAAAGGAGATTTTTCACCAGCGAACAGCTGCTTCAACGCCATAATCGGAAGAGTTTTTTGCATCGTATTGTTGTATCGTGGATATTGCAAGTGGATTCATTACGACAACCCAAAGCGAAAAAAATCATGGGGACCACCGGGCCATGCATCAACATCACTGGTGAACGTTACTAACAACAATTGATGCAATTGAGACGAGCATCGAAGCAAAAACGGCCGGAATATGCCAAAAGACACGACAAGGTGGTTTTTCAACACGACAAAGCTCGGCCACATGTTGCAAGATCCGTCAAGGAAACGTTGAAGGCGTTGATTTGGGATGTGCTAACCCTCCCCTTCTCCAACTCTCCCCGCCTTATAGCCCAGACATAGCTTCTTCTGACTACCACTTGTTCAGAACGATGACCCTCGCCATTGGCTGAGCAGGGCTTTACTTCTTACGAGGATACCAAACAATGGGTCGATTCGTGGATTGCCTCAAAAGACGAGCCGTTCTTCCGACGCGGAATCCATATGCTGCCAAAAAGATGGGAAAATGTTGTAGCTAACGATAACGAATTTCTCAAATTTTGCCCCGTTCAGCTCTACTGAATTTGATTAACAAAAAAAAAAAAAAAAAAACAATTAAATTGATTTGAGTACAAAAAGGCTCACAATTTGTTTATGTTTTTTTGTTTTTTTAAGTGAATACAAAAAGTTATTAGTACAAAAATCGACTTGGTGTCGGCTTTTTGAGATAAAATCGACTTTTTGAGATAAAATCGATTTTAAATAGCTTATTAGTAAGGCTGGTGGAGTTACCGAATCACAACCCATTGCTTCTCCCATTTACTGTCATTGCAAAGAAAAGGGACGCAATACACTGGCGAATAATATCAAGGTCAGCCCTGGGTTCTTGGAACATAAATCTTATTTGAATTGGCTGTCACTGACTCTGTTTTTTTTTTTTTTTTTTTTTTTTGGTTTAAATAATTTACATACATACATATGTACTTGTAAGTATACATTTTCTTCATTGCTTCGCTGAGTCGTGGAGTAAATTTGAATATGCTTTCACGTTTTGTTTTCCTCTCAGAGATTTCTTTAAGAATTTTCTACATGCTTCAACTCAAAAAGGACTTATTTTATACTCTTAGACTTTTGTACTTGACTTGAGTACATAATTATTCTTATAATTAGAATTGTTTACTTATTCTAAGGATTTCTGGACTTGATTTTTAAATCGAACCTTTTTGAATTTGATGCACGGCAATTTAGTACGAATCGTAAATAAAATTTTTAAGCATGCCTTCGAATTTCAATCCTATATCTAAAATATCTTTTTTTTTTTGGGTACAAGTGCCATAGTGACAAACCAAATATACGAATTCGAATTGGTACGATATTCTCAATTCTCGACAAAGCATTTATCTTCTTTAATTACAATTTAGTTTTATTTTTTTTATATTTTTTAAATATTTATTTGCAATAATAAAGAAGCGTATAAATCATTAAATCATCAAACACGAATGGTAGCCAAATCCACTTAAAAATCAAACAACTATAAAAATCAATAACCGGAAAATAGTAAAAAATAATCAAAAAAAATACGAGTGTGAGAACCAAGCGAAACAAGATGACAAAATAAAAATTCCGACGCAACACAGGCATTAAAGACACACACAATATAGTACATGATCATATACAGAAAGAAGTACTAACATCTGGACCACGACTCAGCGAAGCAATGAAGAAAATGTATACTTACAAGTACATATGTATGTATGTAAATTATTTAAACCAAAAAAAAAAAAAAAAAAAAAACAGAGTCAGTGACAGCCAATTCAAATAAGATTTATGTTCCAAGAACCCAGGGCTGACCTTGATATTATTCGCCAGTGTATTGCGTCCCTTTTGATTCAAGGTCAGTTATACATTTTTCGGAAAGAATTCTATGCATTGTATAATTGTTAAATAGTCACATGAAATTGTTAAATTTATTTAGCTTATATGGTTACTTGCGGATATGAAAAACAATGGCAGTAGTGGCGTATAATTATTGTTTACAAGTTATTTGATTTTTGTGTAAGGGCTCCAACTCTTTTTATACCCAAAGATTATAGAGGATATAAAGATATGAATGAAACAACCAAGTTCTTGATCAAAGAAAAAAAAAAAAAGACAAACAACCGATTCGATGAAGCCATCTCCGTTTTTCTGTCAGTGCATTCTCAGCGCATAGGTCTCGGAAAAATTAAAGCTACACAGATAAAAAAAAATCAATATCAATTTGATATTATGTCATTAATATGTATGTATGTCATTAATTTTAAAGTCGGTGCCAAGTAAATACTACAACTACAATAAATACTACAACTTACTACCACCGACCTTAAAAAACACCATTTCTGATCATGGTACCACTCTTGGGATATCTCCTTTTTAACAAAAATAGAATCATCAAAATCGGTTCATAAACGACGAAGTTATCCGCGCACACACAAAAAAAAAAAATATATATATATATATATATATATATATATATATATATATATATATATATATATATATATATATATATATATATATATATATATATATATATATATATATATATATATATATATATATATATATATATATATATATATATATATATATATATATATATATATATATATATATATATATATATATATATATATATATATATATATATATATATATATATATATATATATATATATATATATATATATATATATATATATATCTCTCTCTCTCTCTCTCTCTCTCTCTCTCTCTCTATATATATATATATATATATATATATATATATATATATATATATATATATATATATATATATATATATATATATATATATATATATATATATATATATATATATATATATATATATATATATATATATATATATATATATATATATATATATATATATATATATATATATATATATATATATATATATATATATATATATATATATATATATATATATATATATATATATATATATATATATATATATATATATATATATATATATATATATATATATATATACGATCGAATTGAGAAACCTCCTCCTTTTTTGAAGTCGGTTAAAAACCAAAAGAGACGAAGAAAAAAAACAATGCGCGAAAGAGACGGAATGTGTTGAATCTAAAAATGGAAACGAACAAAATTTATTATTTTGTATGCGGTGCAGTCGAGAAAAGCAATTTGTTGTGATTCGGCAATTTGATTTCTTGGTTGCCTGTTAGCCTAGGTTGTTAAGATGATGCAACTATGCAAGCTTTGCAAGCCTTGTCTTGTCATGGTAGGAATACCAGTTCCTCCAACAGAGAAAATTTTACTAAATCGGCTAAAACTTAACAAAACTAAATACTAATAAAATTTAAGGCGCGGGACGGAGCTACAACAAATAAAAAAGTTGTATAGGTATATGACTGAATAAATTAATATTAAAAAGGACAATTTTAATATACGACATTTTGGAGTAAGTCATATTGATGACTTTATGATGATTTTCTTGACGATTATTGTTAATTGATGATTAACTCTTCTTTAATGAAAAAAATGTCGTTTTGATGTTTGATATTAGTGATTTTTTTCTCTATGTATAAATAGAAAGTTGTTGATGTACACTAAATAATTTCTAATGAGCCAATTATAATTAAAAAAATTAATTATTAAAAATGAAAAACAAAAAAGGAAACAAACTTTTTACAATATGCGGCCTTGAAAAGTGTAAATATACGGATCAAATGGGCGTTGTAGATGTTTAGGGCGTGGCATCTATATAATTTGTAAATGTCCAAGTTTGAAGTATGTTTATAGTTCCTGAAATATAGACGGACGGACGGACAGATAGACGGATATAGTTAAATCGATAAAGTTTCCGATGCTGTTCAAAAATACGAGTATTATTACTAACTTATTATACCATTGTCCCTTTGGTTACATGGTATGAAAAGCCAAACTTTAACTTCGGTGAAATCGAACGATTTAACCTTTAATACAATTAACACACTACCCCAATTAAACCTAAACACAATAATTGGGAGTCTATGGGGCTATGCCTAATATTGGGGGCAAAACGTATATTAATATAATATGAACAGTATTTCATATTTCATATTGACTATATAATCTGCTTTAATATTAAATAAGTTTTCCTAATAAGAACAAAAGGTGGGCGAATCTAAAAGTGGATGGGAATACACTCCTTGACATTTAACATATGTGAAGCTTCCGTCCATAAGAAGAAACCATGTAAAATTTCAAGTCGATGATATATAATGAACAAGTTTTTCATAGAAATTTCCTAATGCGGGTGATGAGTTTTAATGTAGCTTCCTCAAAAAAAAAAAACCGTTGTATGTCAATGTGGAAACTATTTTTGACTGCAATAAAAATAAGCCGCAGGGCATTACAAAAATGTATCCCCAATAATATACTTTTATAAACTTTATAGGGTCTTCGGATGCCTTTTTGATACGTTACAAACTTTCAGACAAACTGATAATACCTTTCACAGTATGTTTGAATGGTACTGCATTGCAAAATTCTTTAAACTACAGAAATTTGTTTAATGCATCATATGTTGCCGCACTTCGTTATTTTCAAGTTATTTCTGTGAGAAGTATATTATATACAGTAGAACTCAATAAAGGGATGTAGCAGCGTTGTAATGAGCAAAATATATTGTATAAGCATTCATTTCAAAAGGGATATACATGTATACGCATGGAGTAGATATTTCTGTTTAAAAACAAGAGAAAGGAAAGCTTCGGCTATAAGCTATTTACAGACACGATGAGGGACATATTGACATGGCTAGATCGATCCGTCTTGTCGATTTAATCAAGAATTTAACTATAAATCAACGGTGGTCTCTGTACAAATTTGTGATACCTTCGATTGAACCGGAGCTCTATAAGCATTCATTCAAAATTTCAAATCGTATTGTAAACATGAACGTGTGTGGTAAGTTTGTATAGGGGTAACCACTATTAGTATATATACTATACACATATATGTGTGTGGAACGAATCTCCATAAGAAGTCATCAAATCGAATTACAAGGTGATATTGTCTTAACAAAAGCACACAAGTAGACGGTGAGTTTGTTTGGGGAATAAACTAAAAAATTGGTGAGACACATCCATTAGTATATTTATGTAAAGCGGTAAATAAAGAAGTTTTTCAGACAAAAAGTCAAACGTGGGCGGGTGGTTTGTGTGGTAACTTCCCCAAAAGGGGGGGGGGGGAAGCGCCGTCTATAAGGAGGTGCCCGGAGGTATCACAGAAATCTCTTTCACCCGAATTCCGACCCAAATCAATTAACTCTCTTTTAGACAGTTTAAAATCATCAGCCTCTTGCTAAGTGAAATTGTTGATTGCATATGTAAACTCATCAAATCATAAGATAAAGCCTTCTTAATGTGCAAGTTGACTGTATTTTCTTCGTAACTGTCTTACGTTTTAAACATTTAGCACATTTTATTATTTAATTTAAATTTATAAAAATGTGTATTTATTTGTATTAGGTCGGTTTACGCAACACAGCAACAACAATTACAGCTGATAATTTTGTTGAAAAAAAAAACGGATTACTAAAAATTTAGATAAACGACAGAGTTGCCAATGAATTTGCCATTTTTTTTTTGTCAACATAAATTATAATTTTGTTGTGTGTATTTTTTAAAATGAATACATTAATAAATTATGTAATTCCTATTCATTAAAACAAATGTAAGACTTCACAATGTATTTTAAGTAAATCCGCAATAAATTCCATTTATATTTTTTATTTTTTATCTATGACAACTCTAAACATGGTTGTGCACTATATACAACTTTGTCCGAATTTATATCCGAAAAATGAAATCTTCGTCTTGTGACACCTACTAAATTTCTCTGTGATATTCAAATCACCAGACAAAATTTTGTCTAGAGATTTCTGTGACATCCTCGACCATGTCAATTTGCAAGTTGATATTCACTACATTAAAAAAAAATAGTTGATAAAGAGTATATGTATATACCCTATGGGGTCCATGATATCTCCTCTAATGCGTTACAAAATTTTTGACAAACTGATAATACCATTTCATACTGTGTGTAGTGTAATGTTTGTTGTTCTCCAATAATGTTGTTTTCTTAAGCATATGATAAAATATTCTATATGAGCGTTAAAAATTATAAGCTACAACTTAAATAATTAGGGATGGTTTATTGTTTACCAGTCACTTAATCAATTATCTTTTTGGTTTTTTAGAAAATTATAAATTATAAATTTTCTGCTTCAATTCAATACGTTTCGTAACGATTATCAGCCACCACCATCAAAAATAGTATTGAAAATATTTTAGGTAGTTTACACCACCACGTTTGAAGAAGTTCTTATCAATATACTCACCGATTTGTACATTTTTATACCATTCACACAATCGTATAGTGTGAAATGGTTTTATCAGTTTGTCTGAAAGTTTGGAACGCAATAAAGGAAACATCGTAGAGCCCATAAAATATATATATTCTTGATAAGCTCGACGAGACGAGACGAGTCGATGTAGCTATGTCCGTCTGCCTGCCTGTCTGAATATTGTTGCGTATTTTTTGAGCACCAATTTTTATGCTATCCAGTTGAAAATTGGCCCAGACGCTTCTTTTCATTGCAGTTTAATAGAGTATCAAGATTAACCCGCTTCGCCAACTTTTTGCGGTAGCCCACATATAAACCCACCGCCCACTTTTGACTTATTGTATGAAAAACTTCTTTATTGCAGTCAATGTCAACTTAATAACGTCAATATAAACCTAAAATTCGATATGGTGTCATCTTAAATAATGTCACTTCATACACATCTACATCTCTGGTGGGCGTCTACCGCTCACTTTTTGGGGAGCCCTTGATTTAAACCCACCCCCTGTGAATAGTAATAGAGCTTCGGTTCGACCAAAGTGAACGTTTCTTCTTGTTTAAATTGAAAATTCCATAAAACATTAGTTCTTAAAAAATAAATTATGGTTCTCAGCTAATTAAAGATACGCACTGTTTGATTAGGTGGATTAAGCTACAATGGTATTTTATTAAGAAAATTTTGAAATTACCAGTAAATAATCCAGTTTATTGCATTGTTACTGTCAAAACTGCCACTGCCATATCATCATAAAGTTAGCAGACCAAGAAAGCCTAATGTTTGTGAATTTGAAAATCATGAGGATACATAAGCAGTGCGTAACACTCAACATCACAATTTGTGGGAATCTTATGGCCATAATAAACTAGAAAGTAAAAAAGGTCGTCTGTAGATAAAAAATGTGTGAATGATCATACTATCTCAGTTTCAGAATTTATAAACAGTTAGACCATAATACCATAAAATTATGTGGATAGTTAAGTCAAGTTGTGAATTATTTACATGAATGAACATCACCAATCATTCACCATCACCACACGAAATTAAGGAAATCGATTTATTTTCATGAATGTCAAACTCAATCGCCGGCAGATGACCAACGATTCTATGTGTCGTATAATCCTTTTATAATATTTGTATTACTTTTTTATATTTCTAAGCTAAATATAATATTAAATGATTTAATCTACAATATTTATATACGATTATCTATCCAAAAAACTATGTCGTTACAGAAAACTTAGCGGGCTATCCTCGTACATAAGTGACAATTTTTCGATAAAAGATACAATATTTCTTGCTTTACGAGTATGAAGGTTTTACATTAGTTCAAAGACAGATAAGATATACTTCAAATCGTAAAATAAAATAAAATGAATATGTGAACCAATACTTAATTTTATATTTCAAAATTATAAAAAAAAACATGCATGTCTAAACGTATGCTTCTTAAAATATATGCATTTACTGTCTATACTTCGGTATTGAACGATATCTACCAAAGAATGCATTGATTTATGTACTTATTTATGACTTGAAATTCGATGCTCTCTCTCCGTGAATATTATCGATTGCTGCTTGTTCTAAGGCATTTTTCTATCGCCTGTCGCAATATCAACTATTCTTATCACTATAGAAATAAAAACTACTTGTTCATAAGAGCTGTAGCCAAATAAATTACGAGATGCTGTTTGAAAATACTATACAGAAACAATTATTCTAGATAATGAAACTCGCAACACGAGTTAAAAAACAAGAAAGAGCTATAGTCGAGGAGTTCGACTATATTACACGTAGTATGCTTTGATTTGCCTCCAAATTTTGCATTCTAAAAAATCAAGTTTGTCTTCAAGCATTGCGGTACCTAAAGACTCTACACAGTAAGTCTTTACGCGCTGACTACGAATATATAAACTTAATAGGGTCTCCGATGCTTCCTTTGATCTGTTACATACATTTTAACAGCTCAACGAACCCAATATGCCCGCTAACAAATATTTCTTGAATAGGGTATACAAATTATAATTACAAGTCCGAGATATGGTTCTAAACTTAAAATAAATACTATTTCATTTAATTCTATGAATTTCATGAGGCAGTTGTAGTTCACAAAAAAAATAAAATAAAAAAAAAATACATTTATGAACGCAAGACAAAATTCACCGAAATTATACAGCAAACAAAATATTAAACACATTGACAAATTTAAAATTTAAAAATTATACGATCATATTTCATATAAGACCCTTCTTTACTTTCAATCTTAACTACTTTTCACTATCCCACCACAAGCGACAATTACTGCTCAATAATAATTCCAATATTTTTATAAATAGTTATTAGGCAATTTAGCAACCCCTTCGATGGAAAAAAATCATAAAGCTTCAGCTGGGAACATATATTGTCACTGTTTTTTTTTTCTTCAGCAAGTATGCTAACTGCATATTGCATTTCGCAAAGGAAGGAAATCAATCAATGATACTTGCACACGCCGTGTATATCCAAATCCAAGTGAATGAGTTTCGATTTCGTTTGCGGCTCTTATTCCAAGGAGCATTAAATGACACTGTACCGTTTGAACGACGTGAATCGAGCAACGTTCTTTAGTTTGGTTGCAAGAAATACTTTGTAAACTTAAGTGCCAAATTACAATACTTGATTTGCATAAATGTATTCCTCTGCTTTCGATAAACAAAGGAAGTAATTAACTGCATTTGTTGATTTCATTTGTAGCGCAACTAGACATATTGAATCGCTTTTTTAACCCCTTTTTTATCAAAACAAAATTTAAATTGGTAATTTGTATGCAAGCAGTTTGAAAGTTGAGTAGAGCCTGCACGTGGGTATTGTAAATGAAACAAGAGATTTTTTTTACTTTGGATAGATTCAATGGACATATAAAACTACGACCTAAAAGGTCTATTGTTTGTGCTACTGAGTTAGATGGCGTGACCTAAGCCTATGTGCTGAATGAATTTGAGTACTTTCCTAGGATCCAAACTTTTCAGTTGCTCCTTTCTAAGAAAGTAATTACCTATCATCTGCAGTTTGCTTCAAACTACAGCTTCACATTCAGCAAGAATGAGAAGAAGGATCTCTTCTTCGTGGTATTCCCAAAACACAAATGATTTCGTCAATCGCGATCAACTTAATATTCGCATCAAATTGCATCCCCCAGATCATTAAATGTATATTAGTAGAGGAGTCTCGTCTTTTCCGATCTTGGGAGTATAAAGAACCATTTCGTCTTCTACCACGCCCCATCAAGAAAATGGATTGTGCAAATTTCTTTATTCCGAAAACATTTAAGAAAATAATAATGACATGAAAATTTGCGGACACTGTGAAGTGTGATCTTCACTATGCGAAGTTCACGACTCGTGAACAACAATAATGTCGGGTGTCGAATGTGTGGATATGGTGAACAATTTCTGATTAATCTACATAATTAATTAATGATTTCATATGCTTTAATTAATAAATTATCATTTTACTTCATCATCTAAGCGATTTAGCTAATTGAGATTGCCATTCACTGCCCAAAGACAAAGCCAGCTGCATTTCACTGGTGTCACTTTTTTTAAAAAGAATTTCGAACTTAGTTTTTAATATCATGCTGATATTTGTCTTAAAAAAAGCTAAAACGAATTTATTTAAATCGCAATTATTGCAACCATCATTATTATATTGAAGCGGCTATTCATCAAAAGACATCATATCAAATTTCAAGCTGATATTGATGTAAATAAAGAAGTATTTCATACAAAAAGCCAACACTGAGAGGGTGGTTTGTAGTGGGGCTACCCCAAAAGGAGGGCTACCCCATTGTGAAGCGTCGGTCCATTGTTTGCCGTCTTTTTCCAAAGTGCGTATTCTTGCATCTATGTTAATCATAGTTTCTCATATCCTTATTACATCGTATGTCTTTATAACTCCTCCCGCTATATCCATACAATATATATTAACATGTCTTATCAATTAAATTCTCTTTCCTACCTGGCCCAGATAATATTCCCAGTTGCATACTAAAACATTGTTCTAGGTCCAGTTGTTTTCCTTTATCAATTTTTTTCAACTTATCCAGAATTTTCCACTATGTAAATTTCCATCTCTTTGCAAGAATCTTTTATTATCCTGAGTGCTATACCAAAGCTCTTTGAAAAATCATTTGTGACCAATTGCAACAGTCATTAAAGTCTGTTGTCAGTTCTTCCTTAAGAATTTTCCACTTTTGTAAATAATGGTTTTGAGTCGGGTTTCAAAACTGATGCCATTTATACAGACTTCAGTAAAGCTTTTGATAGTGTGTCATAAGCAGCTTTTGTTCAAATTGAAAGCAATAGGGTTTTATTTAACAATTATTTGTCTAAAACTATTTTTGTTTCTTCTTGTGATCCCCAAGGGAGTCACATAGGGCCAATATTGTGCAACATTTTTATTAATGATCTTCCTTTGCCTATTAGTCATGCCCATACACTAATGTACGCAGATGATGTTAAATTATGCTTGTCATATTCTGATGGTTTGCAGCATATTTTATTGCAGGCTGACTTAAACTCACCGCGTACATGGTGTCGTCTAAATTTTCTAAATCTAAATTTGTCAAAAATGCAAATGATATCGTTTCATCGCAGAAAACCATTTATAGTAACATATTCTTTAAATAACATTACCCTCGGTAGAGAGTTTTGTTTTAATGACCTAGGTATCCTTATGGAACCTAAACTTATTTATAATAATCACATTTGTTCAATAGTAAATAAAGCAAAAGGTGTCCTTGGCTTTGTTAAGAGTTGGTCTAAGGAATTAATGACCCTTATACCACTAAACTCCTATATACTTCTCTTGTTCGTCCGATTTTAGAATTTGGCTCTTGTATTTGGAACCCATATTATGCTATTCACGAGGATCGTATAAAGTCAGTCCAAAAACAGTTTCTTCTGTTTGTTCTTAGGAATCTCAATTGGGATCCCGATATAAATCTTCCACCCTATCAGGATAGGTTAAAATTAATTGATCTCCCAACCCTCTTGTAACGCCGTTCTATGCTCTCAGTTGCTTTTCTTCATAGAATTCTTATTGGGGAGATTGATTCTCCCTACCTACTTCAGTCCATAGTACTGAATGTCCCCATTCGGCCAACTCGCCACTTCGTGCCAATAAAATTGCCTTTTTGTACGACAAATTACGCGCTCAATAATTCACTCCGAACTCTTTGTTCTATCTACAATAAGTGTTCGCCTTATTTTTCTTATAACTCCTCCTTACACTATGTAAAAAACTCTGTACTAACAAATCACTATTCAATAAATTTGTAAATTTAATTTAGCAACTTCCATTTTCTTTAATTTTGAAATTGCGCCCGCTTGGACCACCTCCCAGGCTGTGAGTAGGGGCACAGTCGGTCCACCTGGCGTGCCAAACCAAAATTCATCCAACGGGTCTGAGTGTCCGCAACTTCCTTCTTCTAGCTTTAAGTTAGTTTAGTCACATTTTTACATTGTACTTATTAAGCGACTGTTGTATATATGTAGTTGCAAATTTTTAAATAAATAAAGGCGTTTCAAATATTGTTACACTCTGTGTGAAGAGTATAGAGTATAATAATCGGTACAAAGCAATAAACAGATTTGTAGAGGTTAAAATTAAAATCGAAACTTGACACCGTGTGTAAAATAAATACATATATGCCACTACAATCTAAATAATAAAGAAAAAAAAACCCTAATTTAGGTTAAAGCCAAGCTCTGATACCATTCACGCAAAATTACAAATCGTATATCAGCTATGTAGGTTATCTATGGTACTATATAAATGTGAAGCAGCCATCCATAAGAAGCCACCATATCGAATTCCAAATATACCTTTTTTAAAAAAGTATTTCTTACAAAAATACAAATGTAGGCATGGGTTTGTATGGGGGCTACCACATATCGGCAGACGGACAGATGGACAGACATACAGGCATGGCTAGATCGAGCTCTGATCGAGCTGGTACAGAATATATATACTTTATGGGATAATATATATACTTTAATACGTTATAAACTTTCTGATAATACAATTTCACACTATATATGAATGGTATAATTATCTAAAATAATTTAGCGCCATCAGTAAAGAAGCTGATTGCGATTGGCCCTGGAGGGCCAGAATTCAAAGTCTTTCTGAAGGTAAAATCAAATGTTGTTAAATGTAGATCCAAGTAGATCCATAACAAATGTAATTGCCCTCATTGCACACATTTTCACTTCGACCGGAAACTGGTACGGAAAATAATAAAATTCTTCAAGTCTATATAATTCTTAGTTTATATAGTACAACACAATAAAAAATGACTATTTGTATAGCCACTGCCTCATGTGGATCTCAAAATATTTTGTTTAAATGACCGCAATGTGTAATAAGCATGTCTAAACTTTGTAAAGAGGGTAGAAAACGAAGTCTTGGCCCCATTGAAACACTTTTCATTCAAATACTTTTTATTATGAATAATATTTTTAAATACTCGTCAGTTGATTTTATCTCACATATTTACCTTTTTTAGAAACACCAAACCATTTCAGCTGAATGTCTTCATTTGTTTGCTTTGTTACTTGTTGACTTTTTACTGCATAAAGACAAATAAGTTGAGGTGTCCAAATATAATATACTATTCACCATCATTACTAGTATATTGGATGAAATCGAATGTTATATCGAATCTCAAATAGTTTTCTAGTTGTGTATTTATTTTATTCAGTACTCGTAGTATTATAAATTTAATACTATGTTCGTAACTCATTTAAAAAGTACGTTTTAGTCATGGTAGTATAACTGTACATACATATGTTCGGGTACTGTGTCACGAATTTCAGGAAAACTAGTTCCTCAATTTTTAAGAAATCAGTTCGAAGGTTGATATGGACGATTTTATAACCAAAAGAAATACCATTGGAAAACAGGAAATAGTCGAGTAAAGACGCCAGTATGCTAGTTGTATAAACAATACGAAGTTCCATGTATACAAAGATAATAGTTCATATTGGTTTAGACCTGAATTTTCTATAAAACTGATAAACTCGTAATATATTGCTCTGCATTCATATCCAAGGATGATTACAATTGTTTCGAAAAGGTACCCCTCTCATATAATTGGCGGATCGCTGTGGAATGAGGTCGTGACTTCAGGATCCACTGGAATGAAACCCAGAAACTAGGCAATGTCATCTATTTGCCATATTGTTTTTGTAATTTTTATTGGCGACCTATAATGTATGAATATATGAATTTAAATGGCTCAAGGTCCTTTTACATTGGAAAATATTTTTTTATATATATATTTCCTCAATGCGAAAGAGGGAATGTATGTATACTAGTTAGCGCGTTGCTGCCCTTCTTCCTGCCCCGTTTCTCCATTAATAAAATTGTTCATACAAAAATGCTAAAATCGCGATTAAAAATAGGGGGTGGGGTAGGAGGGTGACTTAACGACCTATTCTCATATGTATATATTGTAAAAATAAATGTTAGTATGTCAGGTAATATATTGTATTAGGGTTAAGCATGAATATTGTATTAGGGTTAATATAACCGATAAGATGGTAACCGATCGAGAATAATTAGAATGGGTAAAGATGCTAACCGATCGAGAATGATCAGAACGGGTATTCTGAATGTTTGCGCTGATTTTGTTTTAAATTAATTAAATAAATGCCTTAATTAATTATAGCCTATATGTTATTCTGATATATGAGCTATATTATTGAAAAGCTTCATTAAATTCCATTTAGTAGTTTTTACGTGAGGGAGTAACAAACACACATACACACGTTCATACAAACTTTCGCGTTTGTAATATTAGTAGGATTCATACATTCTAGGTCGCCAATAAAAATTATATTAATCACGTATGGCACGACGTTTAATAATTAATTAAAAAATGTAAAAATAAATAATTAATTATGATTGTTGATTGTATTACAATCAATGACAAAACTATTCAAACGCCCCATTTGCACTAACACAAGACGATTTTCATTTAATCATGGTATACAAACAATCATTAGCAATGTACGGCATATCCGACTGATGAAGGGTTTGGTAAACCCTGAAACACGTGTATGCCTTCTTTCGCATTGAGGAAGTATGTATATAAAAAAATATTTCCCATTGTAAAATGACCTTAAGTCAGTTAAATTCATATTATTTTTGTATATATTGTAGTATTTTATTTCTAAGTACATATATACGTAACTTTAAGTTAAGGGTTGGCTAAATTAGATAAAATAGTATTTAAATTTTGGTATGTAAACAGCATTAGTTTATAATAAAAAAGGAAGAAGAGAGAAGAGAATGTTTAAGGCATGGTAATAGACAAAAAATGTCAACTACTTACTAAAAATTCGGATACCAATATTGCTGAAAATAGTGAGCTGGTCGAAGTGATTCTGTTTGCGCTCGAAAGGTGTGCGAGTGAGAGGTAAAAGCCCATTAAAAGGATTCCGAGGGCCGAAATTTTCAAATATGCTTGTTTTGGACACCACCAAACAGGACCGTACCACGAGTTTGGACTATCGACAAACTACTCGGATAGATGAAGATGGATAGCTCGAGTCTTCCATTGAAGCTGAAAGCGCACTTTATGTGGCCTCCGATTGAGCCTTCGCTACATTGCATACTTTTTGATATTTCAACAATATAAAATACATGTACTTGTATTTATCTATAAAAAAAAAAAAAATCTGAATACTTTTAAGGAAAATTTTTCCTAAGTTCAAAGGTCAAATTAAAAATAATATATGATTAAGCAGAAAACTTGTAGTAAAGTAAAAAAAATTCTCAGTATATTTTTACTCAAACGTGTAGCTTTTATATATGACAAAAAAAAAACCCTGAGAAGATTTCGGACATTTTGACCTTTGACACTGACCGAGCAGAACATTTTCAAGACATAGTGTATCTGAGCAAGTTTTTGCCACCCCGGTTGCAAGCGCATTTACATATCGCGTTCTTTGTCTTCTATTTTGATAAAATGCTTCTGTGTTCTGCAGATTGCTGACCAACCAAAAAATTTATGTTTGAATCCTGTTTAAGATTTACAAACAGGATTTTGATTCAGGCCAACTTACTGTCTTGTTCAGCTGAAACTGGACAACATCATATTGCTGATTTCGAAAGTTCAATCTCGTTTTCAATTCTATTTCAGCAGACTTAACCTTATTGACCTCATGCGAAAACTTCAAAGAACACATACTTATGTAGTTATGATTTGCTAAAACAAAGAAAAACATTTAACTGACCAATATTAATATATTTGTACCATAAAGTAAATATATTCTTGATCAGCTGCAAAAGTCGTGTCGATACAGACATGTTCGAATTTCTGACCCTATGCATGAACGGCAAGACCTTTGGTACTATACGAAATAGAGCCTTCAACATTTACACTCTCCTTATTCATAAGCATATAAAGTGTATAAAGTGTGCCACTCCATTTTCGAGTTGTCTATGAAACAATTTTTGTGTTTGTTGTTAAATAAGCTATAAATGCCAAGTTTGGTGGAATTGTTGAAACTGTTGGAAGTGTTGGCCACTACATTGGTCCTTCTGTCTTTAATTCCTCTATATAATTCCTTATATTTTCTGTTTTCCAATTTAAAATTTAGATGATTGTAACGTACATCGTATTTAACTTTTTTTCACATAAAATTAGTACTTACTTTTCATAGAGTTCTACTTACCCCCTTTCTGGATTCTCCCATCGAAAAATACACCTTACATTCTGATATGAATTACTAACCAATCTATAAAAAGATCAATTGATCAATTAGCTTATCACATTGCCACAAAAAATTATGAATGAAATTTTATTCGATATAAATTGAAGAAGACACCACATGGTTCATCTACTTATTCATACATCCGTTTTGTTCGTCGCTCAACAAAGCGAGCCCCCATGGTGCAGAATCGCGCTTGCTTCAACGACTCAATCAGCTATTTAATAAATTTAATGGCATTAAGCCGCTTGATCGGCAACATCTAAGCCTGACTTGAGTCTATAATTAGCAGCTTAGTTGTGGACCACCCAAGTGTCAAAGTGTAGCTGGGTATTGAAAGTCTTCAGCCAATTAAAAAATGAAACCAAAGGCGGCTACTGACAGCAATATGAGATGAGAGGCGTTTATTGTAATTGTTGTTGGGAGTATTTCACCGTTTGCCAACCTCAACTAAGATCATGAACTGGAACTGTTGCACAATAGAAATGTTAAAATTGTTGCAATCCAACAAATTAAAAGTAGAGACAATTAGCAAAAATCTAGTGAATTGACATCTGACACATAATACTAATGCGAGCACCTTTTGACATTTTAATTTGATTGCTTGTGCAATTGTATTTTGGTGCGGCATTTTAATAAAATCACTCGTTTGTTGACCACACATTAAAAAAATATAACATAATTAAGGGGTTAAATCTTGCTGATCTGTAGCAGTCTCATCATCATTATAAGCTGACTTTGCGCGTGGTGCCCAAGGTTCAGGGTTGAGCAGATGTTAACCTAACAAGATGCTTCATTCATAAATGGTTCGGGTTTATTTTTTTGTTTTGTTTGCCGAGTCTATCACCACATTTTCAAAAAAAATTTTCAAATGTCATATCTAGTTTGCAACTAAATAATTTTCATTTTTGAAAGCGACACAAAACTGAAGAACATCTCAGAAATCTGATAAATCCTAAAATTTTACCAAATTTTTTAATTGATACTTAATTGATACTTTTTATACCCTGTAGAAAAAATATTTGTAACAGGGAATATTGGGTTTGTTGAAATGCATCGAAGAGTAAAGTAAATACATTCCTGATCAGCGCGACAAGACGAATTGATGTAGACATGTCCATCCGTCCGTCGGAGAGAAAAATTGTCTGACTAAAGAAGACTTGGCGAGACTAAACTCACAATACAGACTCTCCACGTACCGCACTGCTACAAAAATAAGTTGAAATTTAAAAATTCGCAAACAGTTTTTTACTAATAACTTTCAAATTTGATACAAGACATCTTTAAAAAAGCAGAAAATTCTACTCGACGAGACCTACATATAACCTACACTATGTCTCTTTAACAGTGCAACATTTTTTTATTAGTTACAGATTAGTTTGTAGATATTGTCGACCGATCAGTTACACACGGGTAGCATCATGTTAATCTCCGGAGTACGTACCGTTAGAAACTTTATTTTATAAAGGTAATTTACTATCTGCGCCCGACTTCTAGCTAAGCTTAAGTCGGGCGCAGAGGATAAACTTTCTTAAATAAACTTGATCAGAAGTTATGGCTATACCCACACTTACTTTTTCGCTTTAATTTTTTATTTATTTATTTTTTTTTTTGTACATCCAGCAGTCTGTTTCTTTTTGACATTAGGGATATTCAAATGATTGTCATTCAAAATGCATCCTGTCGGGTATGAATGAACACACTGTCTCAAAATATGCAGGATGCGTTTTAATCTGAAAAAATTGTTTACGAAAATTTTGTTGCGCGGCATGTTCCTCTATTAAGGTATTTATTGTACTTTAGTTTTTTTTCCCAAGGATACAAAACTGCAGACCAGAGCTCAGCAGCGCAAAGCACGAAAAATGAATTTTTAAAATTTTCGACTTATAAACCGAAATAAAATGTTGAACGCCTGCGCACAGGCGGTGTGATGCATTAAATTCTCCGAGGACGGAACGAATAATGGATGGTTGAATGGATATACTCGTACATATACTCGTATATGAGAGTAATTTGAACACCGCGAGAATGCGCATTGATCTAAGCAGCCCAAATCCTCGGGGAGCCACCGCAAGTAAGTGAGATTTTCAATTTGAATTTTCCCACAATTTGTATACGGAGACCGAAAATAAAATGAGATGGCGTTGATGTATGAAGTTATTATTTTAGGGCAACAACAAAAAATTAGAGCGGAAAGTGGAAGTTGGAAATTAGTATTTTCATGCTTAATTAATGCTTCAATGCTTTGTCGCATATCTAGTTACAAATGCGGGGGAGCAATGAATATTAATCGATATAAGTAAAATGCATATCGTTTGGAAGATAGATTTCATTTCATTTCTTTAGATTGAGACAAAGAATCGATTATGCATTATATGAACAAAAAGACATTGATACTTACTGTCGTATTTTGATAGCTATGATAACCTATGGCCTTCCGCTTTATCGTGCACCTTGCTCGAAGGACTTCCTCATTCAAGTGAGACGATAGAATGAGTATCTGCACATGCTGCGGTTTTCCTGGGAACCAGGCAATCCATCGAACCTTCAACGCTTTTATATGTAAGCGAGTACAACGAAATCACGTCGAACGGCAACAAAAGAAACCGCACAAGAGCAAAACAAACGCGTCAAGTGTAAGTTGATCAGCATAATACTGCATGAGTGCGAGTGCAATAGAGGATGGTGTAAGAAACGAGCAAAGCGAAGTCTACCTGCGCAGTTCATATCCTGTGACGAAGTTCTTCGAGCGCATGCTCAATCTTTTGTTTGCGTGAGAGCTCGACACTCGACTCCAATGACATTGTCCGTTGTCCTGACCGCAGTGCATCAATTGTGGCAGCCTTTGAACGCGTTCGTCCTGTGGTTTGATTGGCATGTGTATCGGTTTAGTTTAAAATCTTCTGTCTACTAATTGCCACAAGCTATTTGCGTCATTTGTGGCTGCCAGATGCGACTTGGTACTAAAAATAGTGCTGTTGTATTTCGGAGTTTAACTTTATATTTGTGGCACTAACTTAAGGCGATTCACACCGCCGCTTCAATGCTGTTGACGCAAATAAATTACGATTGTCTTTAGAATGCAATTAATTACTACACTTTATATATATTTTCCCCTTCAGTTTTTTGTGCTTTTCTCCTGAAGTGTTTCTCGTAAAATGTGTTTTATGTATATTTGTTTTGTCAGCAAACGGATTAGGAACCGAGGGGTAATATGATCACACAACTTAGTGGCGGGCAAGTAAATCGATGTGTATACTCGACAGAAGAAACTCTTAGTTTATATCATTATTAGCGGCGCGTCCGTTGAATTGGAGGTGTTGATGAAGATGCGAGATATGCTCACTGACACATTCTCCTCGAGTGACGGTTTTTGATAGTTTCAATAGCATACTACATAATAATTCTGGTTCCCAGCATCTATTTTTATATAGTGTGCAGTTATTCTAACTGCTACTTGTAATGCTTATAATTAGAACTAAAATTTATAATACGATAATTTCTAATTACTGACGGCCGTTCTCCCCCGTTTACACACTTTGTTTAAACTAGGAATCGACCCCTACATTTATTTAATTTGCTTATCCTGTTAAATTTTTTTTCTTCGTTCACCCTCGTCCACTGTAGTACGATGTCGTTCGCAGGTGGTTTCCTTCAGTCGCCCTAACATTTAAACTAACGTACTCATTGCGTGTTATTCACGAAACCTTAGTTAGCTTAGATTTTTCATTCCTGAGATTTCGATGTTGTTGGTCGTGACTTTTTACAGGGTGTTTTGGTTTTTTGTTTTGTTGCTGTTCAGTGTGTCTGCATTTATTATTTCCGGATCAAAGATCACTTCCTGCAAGGATCTGACAGGATGCTCGGATATGGGGGATATTAATTGAATGTGTGCACATGGGAAATTTTTCAATTTAATAAAATTTCGTAGAAAATACTTCACCGTTCTTGTTTAAATATCATCAAACTCATATATGTCAATGTATGTACCTACATATGTAAATAATTTAGCCAATGATGTGCATGATTAAACAAAATTTATTTCTATTTATTATCCTTTTTTATCAAATCAATATAATGTAGTCATACACGATTTGTTTTGACTGCTTACTTGACTCATGAAAACAGAATTTAAAACCTAGATGATGGTATACTATAATGACGATGATACGACTTTACAACTTGGGATATTGGCTCCGTAACTGACGATTCATTCAAATTAATGAATTGAAATTTTATTTATTTGATACATAATCAAAATAAATTCAACACAATATTGTTTTTTGAACTTTGATTTTTAGTTTATCTCACGAAGGGTAAATGTTACATAGACGCCGCCGTACAGGTGATAGTGTGAGATTGTTAATCAATAATCAAGCCTCCGGATCGAAAAAAATGCTTATCAGCTAACTGAATAGCTATGAAACATAATTATAAAACATAGTTGTAGGACACAATATATTGACGTAACGTCAACTTGAAAAACAAGTAAGAGCTATAGTCAACATGCTCGACTATATTATATCTTGCATAGACCACATTTTTTCATAGTAAGCATTGATTTGCCTCAAGTTTGGCTTTTTATACACTATAAATGAACAAGAAAGAGCTATAGTCGAGCTGCTCGACTATATTACACCCTGTGCATGCCATATTTTTTTCGTAGTAGGTCTTGATTTGCGTCCATTTTTTGCTTCTTACAAACTTTTGTAAAACTTTGCAATTCTTATTTTATCCCAATGTATATAAAAGTTGTATCAAACCCTGTATATAAAAGGGTATAAAGTATATATATTCTTGACCTGCATGGGAAGACGAGTCGATGTAGATATGTCCGACTTTCCGTCTGTCCGTCGACCGTCTGTTTGAAAGAACATATCTCGGAGTCAATAAGATATAGATACAAATTAGGATATTCAGACATGCCCTTTTAAGGGGTAACTCCCATACAAACATGCCCTCCAGTTTAAAGTATTTGTGATGAATTTTTTTGTTTTTGTTTTGGGACAAATTTTAAATGACAAAACAACAATTTATTGTAAAGCTATAGTCCTGTTCAGACGATCATATATATGAGACACAGTTCACAAATAGTGTCAGACTCTATAATTTTAAAATTGCGAAACTATATCACATATATATGGTTGTCTGAACAGTGTATAATTGAAGAACAATGTTTGCATTTGTTCATATTGCGTATAAACATTAGTATATTTAGTTTCCACTACTAATCTTGTTGTCAATATATATATATTGGAAAATGAAATGTGTTAAAAAATTTGGAGATATTATTGACAACAAATCGTCATTTACCATAGTGTGTGTCAATTATTAGAAAATAAATGAACAGATTACCGCTGAAAACTGGATAGTAACGTCCAAAATATTGAAAAGTTTGTATGATCTTTAAATCATTATTTATTGACACAAACAATAGATAATTCCATTGGACATATTTACGCATTCAAGATCTTAATACGAGGGGTACTGTTTATATTTCGGGAATAGCAAATAACAACAAACATTTTTAAATGAAAATGGCTTTATTGTTTTTCAAAATATTCCCCTTGATGATCAATACACTTTTGCATTCGTTGAAACCATTTGTCATATCAGTTTTTCATTCCTCTTGAGACACCTCCAAAACATGGTTTTTGAACGCTTCAACTGCTTCTTCGGCGCTCGTAAATCGTTGACCACGCAGTTTACCTTTGATACTCGGGAACAAGAAGAAGTCATTGGGTGCCAAATCAAGACTGTACGGAGGATGAGTCATTAAATTGATGTTTTGAATTTCACTTGCTCAAAAATACTCTTGTTTGACGAAATGTGTGAGAGCTCGCATTGTCATGATGAAGAATGATTCGTCTTTGGCGGTTGGTTTTACGAATTTCTCCGAAGAATTCCGGCAAACAAATGGTCGTGTACCACTCAGAATTGAACCCCCTACTTTGCTCAAGCGGAACTGTGGCCACATGACCCATTCGGCCGCAGAAACAGGCGATCATTTGCTTCGCCTTTTCCACGAACAACTTTTGTTGGATTTGGCTCGTCTAGGAATATCCACACGGTCGATATAAATAGCAGCCCTCGATATAATTTGTGATCTTTCTATTTGATTAAACCTAAAATCGTATAATGAGCCGCATACAGAAACGCTAGAAAGTCTAATTAGAATAGGAAGGGTCTAAAAAGTTCTGTTTATTTAAAGGTTGCTTTTCTTCCTAATATAAAGTGTGGCAATTGTAATAAAATAAACGCATGCATCTGACTTGAGCTCGTGCTCTTCGTTCCGAAAACTAATTAACGTCGACATATCCGGTGCTTTGAAAGTAGAATAGAAGGGCAGCAGCAAAAATCGCTTAACACCTTTATCCAACAGCCGTTAAAATTATCTTCAGTGTGGAATTTCTGCTTGTTTTTTTTATTTTTCTTAGTCGTTTAATTGCTTTTATATTTATGCGTTTTTAACAGCATTATTGCGGCATAACTGAGGCCACCTTGGTCGAGTTTTATAAATTCATGTACATAAATACTGACAATATCAGGGCGTGGGCATGGTTATTATTATTTCTTTTTTATCGAATTTAATCGCAATCTATAAACACGCTAATTTTCTCACGTTTCTGTACCCACCCAATAAGTGAAATTGCTAGCAAATGTAAGGTTATACAAATCTTTTTTCCACGTTTTTTATCACAAATTAAAAATTTGTTTGTAGTTTTACCATATACTGCTGCATGTATGTATGTATCTTATGAATGCATATTTCTTTGTGGCGTAGTAACTACAAGTTTGCATTTCCCACTCTGCAACGATGCTCCGGTCTTCATGTTGCTTATTAGCGGCTTGTTACTATTGTACAAGTGTCGCATTGTCATGTGTACCTGATGTTATGTCTGCCCCGAATTATGCTTCCCCATAGTTCTTTTCAAATGAGCCGCGCATTTAAGTTGCTTGCCACTCGAATCATGTTAGTTTATGTAGTTTATGTGTACGTACATGTTTTTATTTGCCTTACAAGAATGTTTGCTTCCGGAACTAGAAGTGTACATACTGATACAGATGTCATAAAATGTCACTACATAGTATACATTTTTCTATTCAAGTAAAAGATTTTTAAATTAAGATTTATCGGTCGAATGTCTTCATATTTTTTTTATTATTTAATTGTAATTATGCAGTCAACTTGAACTTCATTTAAGCTCGTTCAAAGAAGTTATTAGAATTCTGAGTTGTGTTTTGGTGTGTAATTTCACCTTTTGACACCGAAAGCAATTTTTATGAGATATGCACCCTATGGTTCTTAACGCTTGACACCCAAATTAATATGCTTTCGCTTGAAAGATGTCCCGTTTCCTGCATTCTTGTTATTGAAAACAACTAACTCTCATGTATTTCTCAACTTCTTCTTCAATTTTATCCTCATCAACACTTCATTTTTGTGTATCCAGATAAGTTTTCTACAGGATGCGCTTTGCTGGTTTGCTGTAAAAATCTGTAATTACCTCATCAACTTGACTGATTACGCAAATGAATCCTTGTCGTTCTTTTCACGCCTATCTGCATAAATTGATAATTTTTCTTCGCTTGCTCATTATTCAGATAAGCAGCGGTATGAGAACAAATCCTTTTTTTTAAGCAGTCGTCCTTTTCGAGGAAAGCGTTCTGATGATTAGTGCTGTGGCTTTTATCTATGCAGATTCCAATGGCTGAATAAATTATAAAAGGTGAATATATACTTTTACTGTATACACTTTAGCATTTAACATAAATAATATTTAAAACTTATAATTATAATTGTTTCTTTTCCGTAATATTTGCCTGCTTATATTTAATGAATATTATATAGTGCTTAAATATATTATAGTGCTTATTAAAAGATAATTATTTATTAATAATATTTAGTTTTGTACTAGTGCTATTAACTTAAAATCAATTTTGCCATGCTTTTTGGCCGAGCAACGACATTAACATGGTAAAACAAGTAAGAACGCTGTACTTTTCCCATCGTTCACAAATTTAATCTTGGCGCGTTCCGGTGTCTGATTGCACTGATGTTGTGAATCATGTATGGAAGTAAGTACTGCTGTGAATATTCCAGCGCATGTTACTGTAGCAGATACTGCTGTTGTTATCTCAGTGACTGTTGCTCCTGCCGCTGTTGACTCCAGTACCTAATGGCTGTCTACTTGTGCTCATCTAAAAGGGTACCTACATATGCTGCTGTTGCGGTACGGATTTCCATACCGGTATCAGTTGTATGTTGGTTACGAACTTTATTAAATGGAGTACAAAATTCTTGGTTCAATAACTTATTTTTCAAACCCTTACTGAGATAGATTTAAGAAATAATTTGATTAATTTGAGTACATATGGCTAAAAAAATTTATTTTCCTGTCAGTCTCCTCTCACAGATTGATTAAAAAATTTTTTACTTACATCAAGTCAAAAGGGACTTATTTTATATTCTGAGACTTAAAACTTGAGTTGAGAATTAGATTTTTATACTTATTTCAAGAATTTTATACTTATTAATTATTTGCTCGGTTTATTTATAAATCGATCCAGTTTTGTACTTGATTAAAAAATATTATATTCAAAAATACGAATCGTACTAAAAATTTTTAAGTATACCTTCGAATAAAAAAATAAGAATTTCTATTATTTTTATAGTGGTTTTATTTTCTGTGTTCAGCTGTGGATCCAGCAACTGTGACTGTGGCATCTTCATCTACTAGAAAAGCTAAGACCCACTATAAACAGCTCTCATTGTGTCATTCTAATAATGTTCGCAATATCTCTGATAGACTTCTTGATCTTGTATTTGCTGACGCTGGCTTTAATCTTGTTATTAATGGGATTCCTTTATCAATACCTGAAGATAAATACTAACCATCCCTGGAAGAAATTTGCTGTCAACACGAAAACACAAAATATCTCCGACTCGTGAGATGTTTTTAATTAAACTGATTATGATAAGCTTAACTGTTTAATCGTCACCACAGACTGGTCTGCTGTTGTACAATGTAACGATATTGAATTGGCCACGAATATTTTCTATTCTACCATTTATAAATGCATTCCTTACAAAACCGTATCTAGTATTGAAACAAGGGAACCTGGGTTCTCTCATAGACTTTGCCCATTGAAAAATGTTAGTCACGTTTATTCAAAAAATATAAATGCAGTGGTTCTAACACTGTCTGTCTATCTGTCTGTCTGTCTAAATGTTGTTGCGCATTTTTTTATTCCAGTTTAATAGAGTATCCAAAACGATTAGACAACATTCTGAATAGGCTTATAGTTTGTAAAAATCTTACCTCTTAGACTTACCACAAAAAGAAAATAAAAAAAACAACTTCGGTTGAACCGAAGCTCTATTACTATTCACACGAAATTTTAAATCGTATTGTAAAACATAAACGCGGGGGCTTAAATAGGGGCTACCCCAAAAATTTAATTTTTAAAGTTAAAATTTTAATGTCTAATTTAATGTTGATATTGGCGTTTTTTATATAAAAGCATAAAAATGAGCTGTGGATTTGTATGGGAGTACTCCAAAAAGTTGGCGGGAAACGCCCAATTGTATATGTATATGAAGGGGCTGTCCACTAAATCGAATTTCAACCTAACATTGACTTAAAGAAAGAAGTTTTCCATACAAAAACACAGAAGTTGGTAGTGGGGGCTACCCAAAAAGTGGGCGGGCCTCATCCACTAATGTATGTGTGAAGCGTCCGTTTACTAGAATATCAATTATTAAGTTGATATTGACTACAATAAAAGTTTTTTTTTACAAAAAGCAAAAAGTGGACGGTGGATTTGTATGGGGGCTACCCCTAAAAGTATGCGTGACACACCCCTTGCTAATTATGCGAAGTGTTCGCCCATGCGATGCCACTAAGTCCAATTTCAAGTTGATTTTACCTGAAAGGAAAGTGTTTTATGAAGTTAATTTTTTTTTTATTTTTTATTAACGCCTTCTTTTTAAAGGATTGTTGGGCACTTAAAATGAACAATACAAGATAATATGAGTGAACATATTTGTTTTTTAAAACTGGAAAGCATAATGAGTAAAACCATAATGAGTAATGAAAATCCAGTTACTACAGTCGACTCAAAATGCACTGCAATGGTTGGGGCACAAAAAAAATCCCACGCTACGCAACAGCACAAACAAAGCGCATCTTTGTACGACAATAACCGAATGAAACAATATGAATGAGTATCTATATGCATCTCGGTAAAAGTGTGTACACGTATATCTGCATATGGCGCAATGTACATAGTATCATGCTGTGTGTTTAACTATTAGAATCGCATTAGAGCCCACTCATACGAGCAATGACATATGCAAGCTGTAAATGGTATAGAAACGAGGAACTACAACAAGGAGGCTGAAAAAGAGACACTTAAACAACACCAACAACAATGAGTTGCAAGACAAAGGATGTATTTGTCTCGAATGCATTGCTGTATTACGAGAAGAGCAACAACAATAAGTATCTTATACTCAGGAAAGTCAAAACCACAAACGAAGCCAAATTGCGACAAGATTCTGCAAAACTCTGAAGATTCCAATGAGGCCCACGCACACACACTTACATACTCATAGAGAAGCGAGGTAGCCGATGCGTGGTAGTAGCGTCACAGCGGGCTCATACGTTGGATAAAGAGATCCAACTGTGAGATACAGCGGCAGTTGACTGCTGTCCAAAGGAACCAAAAAAGTACCGTTTATAAGTGCACAGCTTGAATAGATTTTATCTTTTCGAGCGATATTGAAAGGATATCACAGAACCGAATTAGATTCGATTGTTTGAATACTTTGACAATCAATAATTCTTACTTATTTATATATCCGGCTATTGAGAGCATTTTTCCATATTTTGGATAATCTATATGTCCTTACCTGAATTGATTTTACTATCTCAACCCTAATATTTATTGATTGCATAGAATATTTGAATAGCGTAAGGTAAATTTTAAATTCGGAGATAGAAATTTTTTTTTTAAATATGTTAAAGAATTTGTAGCCTGATGTAGAAAACTATTTACGAAGGATAATTCTGCATAGAGCACATTGTATTCCCACTTGTCGCATTTAGTTACTGTGCAGGTTTCAAAGAAGAATTTCCATTAAAAATCTTTCTTCGTGATACTACGGTTAGCATTCCCCCCAGTCTACGGTCTGCGTCGAAGTGTTCACTGTCTTTGGTTTGTCAAACCTGTGCTCTTCCCTCAGCTCAGGTCTTAATCGGCTCATCTTTATGGCCGGTGGCCCCTGGTCGACTGTTACCATATATCGAGCGACAAGGCGGTGATGCTCGATATCGGGCGTTTTGGCTGTTTTCCCTTGCCAAAGCTCCGCAATATTTTCCGGCTCAGAGTCGCCTTCCAAGGGCATGGCTAATATAAGAAACTTATCCTTATCCTGGTTGGAAATTTTGGCACCCACACGTAGATAAATATAGACTTTGATGCGCTTTCCCGGATCGATAGAACCAGTCCGTGGGCGCACGCAGTACTTATTCTGTGCTGTGGTCTGCATCTGCAATTTTGATCGATTAGATAAATGGATAAAAGTACTATACCCACGTATCCCGGTCTGAACTTACCTTAAATGTAATCGGAATGTTGGTGGGATTGTTAATAATTACGAAACTGTCACACGGTTCCTCTCGCGGAAAAGTAATGTAATCAGCAGGCTCTATAATAAGCATTTTCTCCTTTCCAAAATTTTGCATCATTTGCGTTAAATATCGAATGACAAACATTAAGAAAAAATTTTGTATTTTTATAATTTTTTATAATTAATTCAAGGAATGAATATGTCGTAAGCAAAGGTATAGTGATTTATAAAATATTAGATTTTATTTAACCAGAACAAGGCGAATAGTTTACTTCGGTAAAACCGAAGCTCTATACACTTCACATCCACCAATAAATTACCCGTTGAGCTTCTTAAATCAATCCGTGTTTTAAGTGTTTATCTTAAAAATGATGAAGAAAATATTTAAAAAATCGTTAACTCTTTAGTGGAGCAGAAGCTCTAATACCCTTAACAAGATGTTTTAAATTATATTATTTTCAACTAGAGGCTAATGCCTCGTTTATATACACGCAACAATTACGCAACATTTCATAGTAAAATATGTCAGCTACATTTGAATTTCGAGTAGAAGTTGCGTGCAACTATAAATGTTGGTAAACAATTTCTGAATACAACTCGGTGTTTTTGATTAAAAACACTAAAATTGTAGCAAAAAGTGATTTACAACACTGAAATTTCGTCGATTATCAGCTGTTTGAATAATAAAGCAAAAGTAAGTACAATTAGCATAATTGTTATAAATTGATAACTTTATTTAATTATTGTAAGTGGAGCGTAAAACAAACGACAAGTTACAGTAGAATGATTGAGAAGCTCTCTAACATTATGTATGGACTCTATATATGCTGGCATAACTCAAAGAATTCAAACAATGTATTCGACAAATCAGCTGATCGAACTTCAATGTAAACCCTTTTTCGCAATTACAAGATGCTAGTTGCTTAAATGTTGCGTGTATGTAAACGAGGCATAAAGAGCTAAAGTCAAGGTGCTCGACTATATTATATAATGTGCACGTTCGTCGTATTTCTTGATTTGCCTTCAAATTTTGCTCTCTAGGAATCTCTCTCTCTCTCTCTATTAAAATGTAGGCTTAACAATTCTGACGGCAAATCAACGTATACTTATAATTATTATAATTATAACAAATATTTCGGAAAAAATTTCTAACTTTATTATTTATATATGTATATACAATGTTAAAAACTTAAACAAAGTTGGGTGGTTATTTTGAATGGATGCTACAAATAAAAGTGGACAGTATACGCTTATTTATATACGAATAGGTACATGTAAGGCGTACTAGATCGATTTTAATGTTTTTTAAATAAACATTTGAATTTAATTTAGAAGGCTAATAAAATAGAAAATTTACCAGAAAGTCTAAATATCAATTTTCAAAGCGATTTGATAAAAATTGAAGAACTGTTTCTGCACTCACAACCATACACACAGAGCGACAGAAGTTTACATAACTGGATATACTCTTCTAGTAATTCCCTATCCCATCCGAATCCATCACCGTACCAATGTTATGTATATAAAGAGGTTTTGAATATGGACACAATTATTTTGTATTTTAAGACTAACGCACCCTTAAATATTTTCAGGATCTGTCAACGTCAAAACTGCAGTCAAGGTTTTCATTTTTATTATAGTAGAGTTAATGAATAGGCAACGTCTCGGAATTCATTTATTACCATTTTTCTATTGACTACAAATATTTGAATGTGATAATCCCCAACAAGCTCACAAACCACTTTAATCATTTGCAGTAAACATTAGGTATATATATTCTTGATCAGCATCAAAAGTCGACCATTTGTTTGAACGACGAAATTTTGAAGACTACAAAAGATAGAGACTTCAAGTTTGAATATAAAGTCTCTCATCATATAAATTGAATTCTACATATAAATTGAATTAAGTGAACATACCTCTCTTCATTTAATGGATAGCCTTTTTTAATGGATAGCCTGAATACAAATTAAACTAAAACAAGAAAAAAAACGTTAAATTCGGTTAAACCGAAGCTCTAATACCATTCACACGAAATTTAAAATCGTATTTTAAAACATAAACGTGGGTGGTTTAAATTGTAGATGTTTGTGAAGCGAGCATCTATAATATGCCACCATATCGAATTTCAAGTTGACGTTTTTATACAAATGCATAAAAGTGAGCTGTGGGTTTGTATGGGAGTACCTCAAAACGTAAGCGGTATGATGCGGCTGTCCAATGAAAACCACCAAATCCAAATTCGAGCTAATATTGATTTAAATAAATAAGATTTTCATACAAAAACACAAAATGGGGTGGTGAGTTTATATGGTGGATAACCCAAAAAGTGGGCGAGGCGGGTCAATCTTAAAACTAAACTGCAATAGAAAGAAACATATGTGCCAATTTTCAACTGGATTGCAAAAAAAATTGGTTCCCCAAAAATGCGCAACAACAAAAAGACGGACAGGCAGACGGACATAGTTAGATAGATTCGTCTCGTCGTGCTGATCACGAATATATACGAGGTGTGTACAAAAAGGAAGGTGACTTTTCAAATTTCGCGGGCAACGTACATTCGATTATCGATTTTTTTGTTTTGTTGTATTGTTGGTACACTCGTCACGAACATTTGTTTACAGTTTCAGCTATATAGCATGTTTAGTTTGTTTGTGAGAGGCATAACGGTTAAAAGTGTTTTGCGTGCTCAGGAGCTATTGAATGACATCAACAAGGAGCCAGATTTACTCAAAAGGGCCATAACTGGTGACGAAACATGGGAATATGGTTATGACGTCGAAACCAAAGCCCAATCGTCCCAAAGGAAGAGCGCAGATGAGCCAAGACCGAAAAAAGCACGCCAAGTTCGATCAAATGTCAAAGTTTTGCTCACTGTTTTCTTCGATTGCCGTGGCTTAGTGCTTCGAGGATTGGAAAAAGCGTTGGCACAAGTGTATTGTATCTGAGGGGGACTACTTTGAAGGGCACAACATAAATATTGATGAATAAATAAATATTTTTTCCTAAAAATACAAAGTCACCTTACTTTTTGAACATACCTCGTACACTTTATGGGGCCTTCCATGTCTCTTTTAATGCGTTACAAACATTCAGATAAATTGATAATACCATTTCACACTAATTGTGAATGGTATAAAAGGGTAAATTTTCTGTATTTTTCGTATTTCGTATTTACCTACCTCTACCTACCCTCTTCCCCCTGCTCCCCTGCCCCTATTCCCCTTATATACCTTATCCAACACTTACCTTTTCATTCCCCCTTCCCCCTTCCCCCTTCCCCCATTCCCATTCTTCCTTTTTAAAAGGAACCCGATGTTCGAAATTTTCTAATCGAAGATATTGTTCTTGATGTGTGCGATAAGCTCGACGATTTTTGGTAACCGATTCGTTTCACGGGCTGCCTCTATTTGGTCTTGTTTTTGAGAAGCACGAAGTCAGGCCATGCTAATGCGTCTCTCTCTCTCGTCCGATTCTGAGGATTGGTTTCTAATTGTACGACGCATGTTTAAAGCAAGAGCACGTTTCCGAATCGAAAGGTCCGGGTTGTCACGAACAAATTGAGTAACACTGTCTACGCTTTCGAACGTTCTCGAAGACCTTGGACGCCCGGATTTTGATTTTTCCAGCGTTGAACCGGTCTCTTCAAACTTCTCCACCCATTTTACAGTGAGTCGAGGGCTTGGCGCATCATTTAAATGACGAACATGTGGAATACTGCAGAATTTTCTACGCGCTACCGTCGCTCAATTACCGCTCCCGAGAAACGCTCCATTGCGACTAAATTCCCAAAAGCTAGGCGTTCACGCAAATAGCAAATCAAATGTGAACTTTCTTTTGAGACACCCTGTATATAGATTTCGCACATATATCTAGAAAAAATGTAGACTATAGCGTTATTTCTTGTTTCTCTTTTTTATTGGGCCATATTGGGCTGCATAGTTTTCCAGAAAATAGTTTTTTCCTCGGTGCCATTTATATATATATGTATCAAATCTATCCATCTGATCTTTTTACTTCGGAGCGTGACATCGCCCAATCTTCTACCAAAATTTATTTCGCACTGAATACTATTATGTAACAATTCTGATCCGCCCACATAAAATATTTTCAAAGATATTATAGGGGCGTGACGTCACCCTTCACAAATGTAAAAATTCTCATCCAACTGCGCCATATAGTAGAGATACGACGAATTTTGTTTATTACTTTGGTAGAGTCCTATAACGCCTATTTTTCCTAAATTATATATACCCGAAACATTTTCCTGATCAATGGTAATCCTTTCTACTCATTTCATAACGATCGGTTCATTAGTTTAGACATCTATAGAGAAACAGACAAACATTAATTTGTATTCGATGTATTAAAAAGATAGTAAAGAAGTATAGATATACGAGTATGTACACAGGTTAATATATTTTATAGTTTTTTCGGAAAAACAATGAAATTATTCTCCAAATAATTGTAAAAAATATTCTAAGTATATTTGGCTCTCTAAAATATTGTAATTTAGTTTATTCGCGACTTAAATATGATACCTCATTTTAAGTGGGTATGAAGAGTATTGGAAACACAATTCCAGCCACATCCTTGTTATGAATTCAAACCGTTTCCATGACAACAAATGAAAAATATGACAATAAAATGGCAACAATACAACAAAATCGCATTTAGCAGCAATCAGTTGTCGCCCTCGCAACACTCAACGTACTACTATATAAGACTTATAATAATCGGATGACTGCTGAGAGCGATTTAGCGAATATAATACAAAAATCGCGCGCTCGAACGCGTTTTGAATGGCACTTAACGCGTCTCACCTCATCTCTAGAATTGTCCCCCACCAGGCAGCTTTGTGGGCAGACAACAGAACAATTTAAGCGCATTTAATATGGGAAATGTGCAGCCAAAGTGTTAATGGGCCACAGAAGGCGACTACGGATAATGTCGAACTGACAGGCAATACGGAGAGGCGACACTTGTTTGCATGGCCCTTGTGAGACACCCTCAAAAGCCTTTTGCAAAATAGTTAAGTGTAAAGATTTAAAATCAAACAAAAGCCAATCAGAGAGATTAAGATAGCGGCGGACAAAAATATATTCAAAATAAAAAAACAAATGAAAATTACAACTGGATACTTTTCAAATCGGATTTCAATGGTAATCATTTGCAGCGCAAATATCAATGAACATTGAAAAACGGGGACTCGATGTTGGTAACCAGACAATGCAAAGCATCTCAAATGAATGAGAAGATTTAACCAACAAAAACGCAAACTACGCACCACAAACTGCGTGTAATGCGCACACGCAGCAGGATGCCAAACAGGACAATATAAAAAACAAAGAAAACAACTCACAGAAACAAGAAAACGCTCACGAACAGACAAGGAAGGGCGCGGTTTGCATCCTGAAATGAGATCATAATCCTTTCAATGCGCCACTTAAGCTGATCAAGCGTAGCAACAAGCGGCTCCCTTCTGTTTCATTCCATGCCATGAAGTCTGCATTCGCGTGCGTCCTACCTGCTCCTGTTACTCAAATATTTATCATCGGTGATCCTGAAGCCCTCAGCATTCAGTATGGACCATTTAGTTCGTGTGGCGAGCGCTTAACCCATTTCGTCTTTAGGGTTTGATCTTGTTTATCTGCGACAAATTAGAACAGTCGTCACTCAGTCATTCGATTGTAAAATTATTGAGGTCGTTTA
Organism: Leucophenga montana; assembly: GCA_035044765.1. NCBI lineage: Eukaryota > Metazoa > Arthropoda > Insecta > Diptera > Drosophilidae > Leucophenga > Leucophenga montana. The sequence continues at coordinate 84,313 of JAWNNQ010001512.1, forward strand.
CTTTTGTTCACATCTCTGTCAAGATCATAATGTTTGCACTGAAGGGTTGGTCTTGTGTTGTCGGTGTTCCTTTTATGGTCCTTGTGATTTATTCCTTTATCGGACTGATCTTGATCTCGGATGCTGCTTATTAATTTTGACTTTTGCACTCTCAGTTCTCTCTTTCGATTCTTTTTTTATATTATTTATTTGGTTATTTTTGTTATGATTTAATTGTGAGCACGTGCCATTAAAAAATCTGTGCATTATGGACTTTGTATAAACATGCCACAGAATGAAAGCAAATAATTGGCTTTATACTATTGGCTTTATTGCAGTATTTTAATAATGCAACAGAGTTTGTTGGTTTTTCTATATTAAGTGAAAAAAAATTGGCTCATAATTTTCACATTAAAAAATATGTGCTCTGCTAACTTAAATTGTATCAGATTAGCAGGTCAACTTAAGCAGTTGATAAAAAATATATAAGTTTACTTTAAGTGATCTCCAATGTCTTCCTCTGGATAATACTTGTGAGAAAGTTGTGACACAATATTTATACTATTAGGATATTATCCCGAGTGGAACAGAAATCTCTTCCACCAAATTGCATTAATTAAATTTTTCAGTAGACTCTAATCAAATCACGCTATAGTGAAAGGAGGACATTATTGATGTTTTCTTTTGAGGAATGTGAATATTTAAAAAAAATGTATTGCTCCTTATGTGCGAAGCTAATGTATCCTCTGGTTTAAAATATTTATATGTAATTGGTCTAATAAGGACATAAGCAAAAGAAGAAGTACACGTCGAGAATTTGTGAAAAAGGTGTAAGTTGAACGGAGTTCATAACATGCATATTGCGCATTTTGTTCCTAATTATTAAATTTTTTTCGCTAATGTATTGCTAACTAATTCTTATTTCTTTTGCAATATCAGATTATGATTGATGTACGCATTCTTTCCATTTGACAGTTTTCAAATTGAAGCAAACAATTCCTTTAACATGCTAAATATGAATATATATGTATGTATATATATATATATATATATATATATATATATATATATATATATATATATATATATATATATATATATATATATATATATATATATATATATATATATATATATATATATATATATATATATATATATATATATATAAATGTATATATATGTATAAAGCATCGAATTACAGCTGCAAAGATGATACATCGTACATCTAATGGATATTCTTCGCACATTCATTGAAACGCACTAATATGCAAACAGATTATTTTCATAAATTAGACTTTATTAATCATTAAGACGACAGCACAGAGCTGGTCGAACAGATTTTCTAAAGAGTGGAAGAAACTGGCACAAATATGCAAAGGTATTCGTATCTAAACGAATGTTGAAGGACAGCGACTTTGAACGAAAGGGATGTTGTTAAAGGATACCGGTCAACTAACATATCCTTTTCGCGCATAACTGGACATTGGTCAGCGCGATTGCATTGACCATTCGCCCAGTTTACCTCTCTTTCACTCTCACTATCCGTCTTTGTTTCGTTTCTTGGCTCAGTCACGCACGTAATTTCATATTATTTGAAATCATGCAATCCCTTTGGGAACATCCTCGAACAGGACATCAACGCCGGCTAGAGATCAGAGGTCATCACCGTATTTTTGGTTACTTCTTCTCACAGTCTTATATGTACTTCTGTAGCACAGCAGGAAACTTAAGATTTTTGTCTTTTATGCAATGTATTTTAATGATTTTTATATTCAAATTAGTTGCTGCGCGCCCTTTTTTCAGACGCACGGCCTGATTGTCCAAGTACTGGTCACTTCGTCAAAGGGAGTGTCCTGCTGACTGTCCATGTTTCGAATGTTCTATATATTAATACATATGTATGTATATATAGATACTTTTCTAAAATGGCTATTCTTAAGAGTGCTTTTTGCTTGCCTTGTATACAGTCAATGTGAGTGGATAAAAAAAAAGAACAAAATATGCAACAAAAGCTGAACAAACAAAAGTGCTTTACATAACAGCTTCAGCCGCCATTTTTATCTATTTCCACAAGGATAAAATATTATTGTCGAATTTTGTGTCGTTTATGTACTTTGGCTTGACTTGGCAGACAATGTTTTATGCTGTTTGCAAGCAATGAGATACTTTTGAAATTCTTTCAAAAAGTTTACTACAAAAGAGTTAAATGTGTGGGTTCTCCATATAATACAATTATGCACACATATCATGCCATGATTGGCTTTATTTACTTGACGCTATTTAATCAATTTACGTACACCAGTATACGTTTAAAAAGAACATGTATATTTCAACTTAAATGCATTTTGGTTCGAATTCAACTAAATGAAAATTGGAAAAGTGTGCTCGTAGAAAATTTGATTAAAATTTACTTACAACAAATGGATGTATATCTGCACACATTTGAATATTTTTTGCATTGACTAGCATTAAGATTAAGCGATATAGAATAAATTAGTTGAGACTGTTTAGTCATCTTCACGAAGCATTAGTGCAAGCGATGCAATGCCATGAGTTCACAGCTTCAAAATATCCTGCCACATTTCATACACTAGTAAAAATAATAAATTTTTGATTTTCTAAATAAAAAAGAATCAAGTCTTAAAAATAAAATTTATAGAGAAAGAATGTTTATGCTGGTTTACCTAGAAAGATCTTGTTTCTAAGCCTTATTATGGGAGTTGTCTGCGTAGCATCAATATACTCTTCTGCACATACCACTTTTTCGTTTTTATACGGAAAACTTTTTTATTGAAGTGAATACCAACTTTTTGAATTCGATGTGTACCTCTCCATAGATATAACATTGATGCGATTCGCAGGTAGCGAAATGTGATTAGAGCTGTAGATTTGTATGGGTGCATTATTCTGTAGTGATTCTTTATAAACATATGTGAAATATTTAATTAGAACGAAAGTAAAACATACCAAATTCAATATTGTTAGCTTAATTAATTCGCATGAAATTTCAAATCGTACAGCAGCTATATACTCGTCCAAGCTGTATAGTCTGTATAGTCCAATCGAAGAAAAAAATTTATTTGGTTCAACATGAAAAGCTAATATGGATTTTAAATTTGTTTGGGTGTTACTCCAAAAATGGTTTGGTTTGCTCTCAATAATTCGTAGGTGAAGAGTTTGTCCATAAGAATCCAATATATCAAATTTCAAGTTTATATAGCAAAAGCACAAAAATTGGTGATGGGACGGAGGCTACGTATACGAAGCGGCCGTCCATAAAAGCCACCATGTTGAATTCTAAGCTAATATTGACTTTACTAAAAATGTTTTTCTTACAAAAGGGAATAACCAACAATTATGGTAGAAATCTTCTTAATGAAATATACAGAACACGCAATAAACACCTTACCACAGCAGAGTATACTTATTAGCTTTCACATTTGGTAAAATAATAACAATAAACTTAGAACTAAATAATTTTGTGATTAAATCCACAGTTGAACTTTCATCGGAACATTAGCGTATTCAACTTAACTACATTTTTATACTATTCACTCGTAGTGTAAATAGTATTATAATTTTCTCGTGGAGTTTGTAAAGAGCATTAAAGGAGGCATCGGAGTGAAGTGTCATAAAAAGAATACTGAAACTTACAGAGACCACATACTTTCCAAACAATATTGAATAAAGGTATTATGTAAGCATCTGCTTTAAACATACTTGCGGCGGGTTTTCATAGATATTATTTTATACAGAGTTTTGTTTATTAAAACTGAGTAGTGGAAAATTTTCTCTATACATCCAGTGATGTATCTGTCCATACTTTTCACAATATAATAAAATTATTAAATTTGGATTTTATTAATGTTGCGGATTGTTTATAAATATGTAAACACTAACTATGTAATGTGCCAACCGAAGTTGATCATTTCAAAAACAAAATTCAAACTAATTGCCTTCATAAATGATTAAAATTGCTTTGGCTACTCACAATCACAACAGCCGGAGATCATTGTGTACCTAATTGAAATTGTTCACCCTTAAAATTGATACCGCTAAAGATCGCAGCCTCATTTGGTTCAACACAATAAGGAGAAAAGTTCAATTGCAGTGATCGACAACATCGCTAACGACAAATTATATTCGCGAAATAGCTACTGCTAAAAATAAAGTCCCATCAGAACAATATATATATATATATTCCGCGATTGGAACAAAGAATGCATCAGCTTTTTTAATATAAAACCTATGTGTAGACGCATTAGGTACCTTCATATGAGTACATATTTGTTTTGCAAAGATTTAATTTTTCGCATTCTATGAAGTATTTTTCAATGTATTTCACTGATAAGGCCCAGCCGTTGTTAAATGCGCAAGATATTTTTCCTTTTTTTCATATTTAAACACCAACTTAATTGCCTGTTGGCTTTATTAATGTACTTATTTATTATTTCGCGTTTATTTAATTGTATTTCATGTTCAGATTGTTTACTTGTTTTCGTTTGGAAAATGACATCTCAACAAAAACAAACAGCACCAACAAATCTGTAGAAATACATAGTATTTACTTACGAAAGTATATATTTCAGTATATACACGGGTGGATATTAAAGTTTGAACCAAAAAATTTAACAAATTTGCAAATATTTTAGTTTGAACAGCAACAAAAACAATTTGAAAACGAATATAACGCCTTTTTTTGTTCCTTAAAGTATCGAAATTTATTAAATTATTTTTAATACAAGTGAGATTTCTTTTAAATCAGCCCTTTTTGAAATATTGTACTCAAATCTAGCTATTATCGTTAAAGCGATTGCGGCGAGTACAAGATGCTTAAAATGGGGTCAATCGACCTCGTACATTTTTATAGGCTCTTATCAAGCTTTTAACGAAAAATCTCCTATCTCTAAAGGGAAACGAGAATCCAAAAGCATTCAGCGAAGAAGACACTACCGAGAATAATAATTTGTTGTAAAGAATATTATGGAGTATTTTAAAACAAAAAACAACATTGATTCAATCAATAAAAAAAAAAGAAAAAAGAATTTGTTGGATTTGAAGTTATAAACTCTGCACAGCGATAAGGATTACTTCGTAAGAAAATGAATGAGAGCTAGTGTCATAATTAATTTTACTTTTTTTTTTTTCAGTTATATCCTTAATCTTATTTTACACGGTTTTACCGAAAAGTAATGTCAATAAGTCGATTAAATATATTTGTTGATCAGTTTAGACCAATATAATCAAAGTTTTCAAAATAAGTTCCTCCTGCATTGTGTTGTACCGCTTTGATTAATAAATTTTTTAGTCGACTTATTTATATTACTAGATGTAAAGAAATAAAGTGTGGGAGATGCCGACCGCAATGTGCGGCTCTACAGAAACCTTCTACCTAGGTTGGAGTGTTTGTGTGAAAAAAATTATTGTTATATAGTTAATTAAGCAGAAATTTCAAATTTGGTTAGTTTTTCGTTAATTATAGTACTATCAATTATAAGATTACTATAGGAAGCAGCCGAAACACAAATCTATGATTTAAAAAAACTTCATGGGCAAAATACAGGGCATTTCGAGGTCAAGGACACTTGATTATATAGTTCATAATAACCATTCACACATAGTATGAGAGTATGAGACGGGTATTTCTCTGAAACTCTTTAAAGTATTGAAGGAACCATCGGAAATCTATTCATTCTTTATGTGGCGCTACAACCGTTTATCGGTCATGGCCGCAGGTAGGTACCACGTAAGTTTTTTCTTGTTTTAGTATTATTATAATTTATTTATGTATGATATAAACATGTATGATGTGTATGTATATATGTGTATATATGTGTGTGATACATAATGTATATACATATGTATACATATAATAAATACATTTTATTTATGGCCATACGACACACGAATAGTATGAGCATATATTTTTCCCTTGATTTGTTTTGGGATTTGAAAAACAACAGAGTGTGTAAGAGAAATAGCTATATATACATATAGCAACATTTTTTGCGTCGAATCGTAGAGGTCACACTTGACTTTTGTTTATGTTTCTATTAAATATACAGAATCAATATAGGAAAGTATTTTAAAATTGTATGCATTGAGTATATTCATCATTTCCGCATGACATGCCAAAGCAATTGTATTTGCATTATTCATTATTGTTCTTTTTTCTAGTTTTAAAGAGTTACCGAATGAACAAGTAATTGAAAACACCGTAAAAATTTAGATATCAATATCACCTTAAAAATTTACACGGTGGCTTCTTATGAAGGGACTCTTCACATATACATATATCTAGGGGTGTAATCCGCCTACTTTTTGAGGTAGCTCCGATGCATACCACTCGCCCACTTTTGTATTTTTGTATGGAAAACGTATTTACTGCAATAAATATCACCTTAAATATTGGCATTGTAGCTTCTTATTAAGGATGCTTCACATATTTATCAAACAAATTAGAGTAATATCGTTACTCTGCCGTGCACTTAAAAAAATAATATGTAAAATATATTTATGAATTATAAGTGAGACATTAAGTATTAAGTGAATCTTTAAGTCAGAGTAGCCACAAATTGGTAAAATTTTGTTGGGCTCATCTACTTATTTATCCCAACAACCCTGAATAAATTATGTTTGTGCAACAACTAAAAATGGTACGTATTTATATGTAGATACCAATTGCTATACCAATTCTATACAAAATTTGTACTTGATATTGTTTTGATCTATCCATTGCTCAAATAAATTAAACAGCGTTTTTATAACCCGTACCCATAGGATAGAACTGTATACTAAGTTTGTCCAAATATTGTATATTTTTCAAACAAAAGTTGTGTCAATATAGACATGTCCGTTTGTCCGTCCGAGAGAGTGTTCTTCTGAATGAACGATGATGTTTTAGAAACTAAAAGAAATGGAGAACTATATATTTAAACTCTCTTATTCCCCCTTTACACACACAGTGCATATAAAACGTTCTTAGCTCCAGCCCCCACTTTTAATTTTTTTTAAGAAAATAAAAAAAAATAAAAAATCAAATATTCCACATTTGTCCAGATCGGACCACTATTCGAAATTGCTCCCACACAAATCTATAGTTCAAATAAATAGCTGAAGCCAAGGTACATTGTTTTACACTCGTACTATTATTGTACTTACTTTTATATAAACGAATATTACCTTTCTTTTTTTTTAAACCACGTTTCCAAATGTATTTGAATAAAGTTCACTCTAAATATTAAAAAAATTGAAAAAATACTCATTAATTATCATACCAATTTATCAATAGAATTAGTCAGCAGAACATCGGTCACTTTGACATTTTCACCTTTATTTATTGGATGCCTGAATTCTTGTCCACAGAGTTCATCTGAGATCCTTGGGCGTTATTTTCTCACATTCGTATAGAATAAACGCACGCATGCACTAAAATACGGCAACAACGGAATGATGAGCCGAGCCCTACTAAAACTGTGAAACTGACCATTAACACCAAAGAGCATCACATCGAGATGATGTTAGAAATTGGTTATGGTGGTGGTAAAAGGGCTATGCACACAGCACTCAATCACCCGTTGTTGCATCTAATGTCCAATAGCAGAAACTATTATCTCCCTAATAACTCAAAATACACGTCGCGCGGATACCAAAAGATGTGCAACGCGCATATCGTTAAAATCCTGCTTGTCGAAGTAGAACATTTTTTTTAGCTGAATGAGGAAATGTTTTAGTAGTGCATCTCCTTCAACCCTTTAGTCTAATGGTCAGTCTCAGTCTCTGCACAATCAATAATACTTGACGGTTTTGAGTTATTGTCGTACTGACCAGGCATGTTGACACGTCTGAAAAGATAAATTATGGTTTCTTGTAAAATTACTGTGTGATCAAGACAACAAGCAATGAAGGGTTTTGCAGTGTATAGTGGCAGCTGGCTTTGCGACGTATATAAATGAATAGACTACAGGACGTACTGTGGCTTTCTTCAGAGATTTCGAGTTGCGTGTCTTTTGCTTGTGATTTAATATTTGAATTACATGGTATGTATTTTGATTACCAGCTGTACCCTGGCAGACGTCGTTCTGCCCTTCCCCTTGCCCCTTCGATCCTATTCGCATGTGTACAACATTTCATCTCTCTATCTTAAATGGTACCCAGCGCGTTGCTGCCATTCCCCCTGCCATTACCCCTCCTTCCTAATGGTCCCATACCCTACCTTCCATTTCCCTAACCCTATTCCCCTTCTACATCTGTTCCAAAACTCACATTTTCCTTCCCCATTTCCCCATTCCACTACCTCTTCTTCCTTTTTAAAAGGAACACGGCGCGTTGCTGCCCTTTCCCCTACCTCTCCTTCGTCCCCCTAGCTCTCCTTCCAATGCCCCTACCACCACGCCCCATACCACTTATTACCCTCCCCCTTCACCCTACCTACCTTCCTTTCACTCCAACTTCTCCCTGCCACCTTTCCCATGCCCTCCACGACCCAATTAACTCGTGGAGGGTAATGATCTCTGATTTGTTGAATTCCTCTCCGCCCGAATAGCAGAACAACTATCCACTACTTCCCCTGCCCCTCACCCTACCTCCTTTTAAAGTTAAGTTGTTTAAAGCTTTGAAATGATTTAATTAAAAACACTGCCAATTATAAAGCAGCAAACTGTGAATATAAATTTTACGAAATAAAATAAGAAAAATCAATTTGACAGAAAAATCATATGACACTTGTTTTCGGCCTATAAATACAGAAATGAAATAAAAACTGTCTTCTCGCGGTCGCGGGAATTCATTGAATACATTGTGCTAAAATTTTGAGCTCAATCGGTGCAGAACATTTTGAGTTTTAAACGCATATACATAACATTTTTATACATATATAAGATAGATAGATAGGTAAAGAAAGTACAATAGAATGCACTACAATCTAGAATGAGCTATTGTAGAGAGTACTAGTATGTCAAAGTTTCTGCGTTTTTTTTCCGGAGAGTTCTACAGAATCAGTAATATTTATTATTATATCCTGAACCCATAGAGTAGGAAGCTATTTTAGGTTTGTGCAAATGTAGGTAACAGTCCAAATAGAGGAGAACTATTCAAGTCGATATAGACATGTCCTTCTGTGTCCTTCATATTCATTGAGAACAAAAACAATACTAGAATACGGAATTGTGATCTATGCTAAATCAAGAGTTACATTTATCAGAAACTATTACCTATCGAATAACTAAAATCTCACTTAAAGGGAACGAGTTTATCAAAATTTAAAACTAGATATTAGTTGATACTTCTCATTCTTTCGAATATAATTTAAAACACACCTGCATTAAAACACACCTAATTTAAAACACACACTCTAACAGAAAATAGTCAATGGGACGTTCAGCGGGTATTACACAACTAAGCTGCGAATATCCTTCTGCTCATTGTTGCCCACACTACTTTCGCTTATTACGCGTCAAGACAATTGTCAATGTTACATACCAGAAAGTTGAACCCTTTCTCTGCATTCGACCACGTTTATTTTTGCGTATATTTTTTATTTGCAAAACTTTATGTGTGCGCAAATATCCTTTGCCGCACATACTCGCATTTATATAGACGCAAAAATCCTTTAACGTATGTCCCAAAGTAGATAAGCTCATGTGAACTATTGCCAGATAGATAAACAGTCATAGCAAGCTAAAGTAGAAGCGCAAACTCGCGCGCAAAACTCTTCCTGCTGCGCACATTGGGACGGATCAGCATCGAGCATCGAATCCTTTTAATGGTCAATCGGATGAACTATAGGCGAGCGGCCGTCGGTTAGTCTTTTCTTTTCGGTGTCGTCGTGTACACAAATCGTAAATGATATCCCGTGGCTAAAGGATTGCATTGTGCTTGGTGGCGCAACTTTAGCAACGCTCACTCAACGCTGCGTTCTCCTTCCCTTCTTATGATTCTTCCCGTCCTTTGTGATGGAGGGAGGAGATAATTCGTACAACCCTTTGCTTGCATCTCACCTTTTTTTGTGATGCTGCTAGTGGCTTTGAGACGCTCGTTGTTGATGATTATTATGTTGATTGGCAAGTTTATTTCTTCTTACTTTGCATATAGACACAAGGATATTAATATCCATTGCTTGCTTTGCATATTTGTTCCTTTTGTTTCTCGTTGCCACTTCCTACTATGCTACTTATCATATTTTTTTCAATTTAGCACACATGGGACAAGGCGAATGCTGGCGTCATCCTGTCTCTGTCTGGTTCTCTGTTTGCTTGCACAAATATCCTTTGACAAACTTTTGCATTGTCCAGTTCCTTTGACAGTGGAACATCAACAACGCATTTTTGCACTCTCATCGATTCATCTTTGAGTAAAACTGCCAATCTGTTTGCTTAGCTTCAACATACATACATATATCGCTTATCCTGCTCAAGGATATTGTCGTTCGTTTGTGAGCGGATTTTGTCTTCTAATGTGATAATTAATGAGAATTTTGACACTTCTTACTTACTTCTTGACATTTGCACAGCTGGCCGTTCATCTTAGGATACCTTGGGCAGTTTCAAACATAAAGTTGGATAATAACGAGCCGAGGTCAATTGCTTTGTTTGGGTTGTGCACACTATAACTATAAGAAAATAAATTTAAATAAAAATGTAATTATGTTAACTTTTAAACTAGTAGTAAATAAAATTTATCATTCTTCACTTTTAAAGATACGATTCAGTACTAACTTCGTCCATGATTTAACATCGTTTAATTTATTGTACAATAAAGGCACCTGATTGCAGTTTTATGCTGCAGCAGTATTTCGGAACGAGACACCTGTGATATATTAGAACAGCTTCCAGCAGTACAGAGTTAAAAGAATTGGAACAACATATCCACCCGCAGGATAATTTTAAAGCAACTAGCGCTCTGTTGGTCGCGGCTCAATGCTCGCGGAAAAAATGCAGGAAGCAAAGATTCTGAATACTCTTTACAACTAAACAAACTTAAACATTACTGGGCGTTTTTAAATTCAGGCTATTAAAATTCCCATGCAAGAGTAACGAAAAGAGCGAAGAGTGGCACTATAATAAGGCAAAGTAAAAATGTGTGTGTGTTATTTTACACGGGTTAGCGTAAGGTATATAGTATAATTCAATTGAGTGCACACTATAAAATAATATTTATTGTGTTGTTGTGCACTGGTCCTTCTGCAGAGGTCTGTGTCCTGATGTACTACTTTCTGTGCTGAGTTTACTGACAGACAGAGCAGTTTGCTGACTAAATGACTGCGTGACGTTAAAATGACATTCAGCGGAAAATAGTCGACGTGGCATGCAACATCAAAGTGAGGTGGTATAGAGGGGGAGTACGAGCCCAAGTGAAGTTTATAAATTTTTATTTTTTTGGTTTCCTTGCTATTGTTTTTGTCGCTCAGCACCGTGTGAAAAGTGATTTTCATTTTTTCGCTTATTGTCCTTAGCGGCAAACAGGAAGTTGTTGTTTTCCCAACAGGAAATGTGATTTGTAGTTTTCGAACTTTTTAAGTTGAAAACAATTATCTGATTTTCAACTCCTTTATTTATATACCGGTAAGTTTTTAACGTTTGGTCACTTTCAGGCTTTAGCTTAAAATGTGTATTGAAATATACCTCAAATCATTTCACTATTCGTTGACACAAAACGACAGGTGACAGCAACATATTTGTCATTAAAATTATTCAATTCACTTCAACCCTGCTAATACTTATATATATATATAATTTTTGGTTACGATAGTAATTTCAAAACCCTGATTTAAAATAAAAACTAGTTTTTTACCCTACATACTTTTGCATACTCGTATATGGAAATAGCAGTATGAAATTCAGATGCTCAAGGTACGACATTAGCCATTACCAAGTCCCGACCTGCACTCGAGTCTCGCCAAATTTTACTAATAATTAAGAATTCAGGTTCTACAAAAAAAAAAATAAAAAAAATAAAATGTTCCTTCTCTTATTTTGTTGGTTGGTTGCTTATACTGAAGTTACCTTCTTTGGTTCTTTATTTTAAAATAATATTTGGTCTTAAACATAAGGTGGTCATTGACATAAGGTTATATTAATAATAGCGAATATTGTACCAAATGAACATTTATATCTGTGATTATTCGAGGCCTCGATAGCTCAACTGTCTAGCGTGCTGACTAATTGTCCTCCGCTCAATCGAGAATTTCTTTAATTTTTAATATAAATACCAATTTCTAATTATTTCATACGTAATAAAATTATCCACAACTACCCAACCCATCCATTAATTTCACTCTATATTAAGATTTGTTTAAATCTAAGCATCGTTTCAAACATTTACTAATCGAAGTAAACTCCACCGTTGCTGAGCAAAAAGACAACGATTAGCATGTTCTCTTGTTTTTTCATTCGACGACTTCAAATTCGATTTGTAATTGGAAAAATCCAATTCTTCCCGGACAACGCCGGCAATTATACCAGAGTAGTCAAGAGCATTACAAGTTAATTATTAACTTGCTTTTTCATACCATTCACACATACTCGAACTGGTGTGTCACAGAAATCTCTTTCACCGCAATTCCGATCCAAATCAATTTCGTAAGTGTCACAGAAATATCTTTTAGACCGTTTGAAATCACCAGCCTTTTGCTAGGTAAATTTTTTTGGTTATATATAGATAAACTCATCAAATGATAAGGTAAAACTTTGTTTATGTGCTAGTTTAATGTATTTTCTTCGTAACTGTGTCTTAGGATTTAAACGTTTAGCACATTATATTATTTAATTTAAATTTATAAAAATGTGTACAGGTCGGTTTACGCAACAACAACGAATGACAGATACATATATTTTATAACATCAGAGTTGCCAATACAAAATTAATTTTTTCTCGCAACATAAATCATAATTTACTTTCGGGTATTTTCTAAACTAAATATATTACTAAAATAAGTAATTCAGACATATCACACCAAATATAGACTGCACAATGTTCTAATTGTTTAATAGTCTAATTTTACATAGTCCGTAATATATTTTTATTATCTACGACAACTCTGCGTAGCACAAATCTCGTCTGTACATTAAACACTGTATGAAATCTACGAGATTTCTGTGACAAATACGAAATTTCTCTATGAAATTCAAATCACCGGACGGAATTTTGTCTAAAGATTTCTGAGACACCCCTGATAGTGTGAAATGGTATTATTGGTTTTCTGAAATTTTGTAAAGCATTAAAGGAGAAATTATAGACTCCATAAAGTATATATATTCTTGATTAGCTCGATGAGACGAGTCAATCTAGCCATGTCCGTCTGTCTGGTAGTAGTTGCGCACTTTCTAGGGATAAATTGTTAAAATATCCAGCTGAAACCCGGCACACAGACTTATTTTTATTGCAGTCAAATAGAGTATTCATATCAACATGGCATGGACACTTTTTAGAGTAGCCCCCATACAAACCACCCTCCCACTTTTGACTTTTTGTATTAAAAAATTCTTTATTCTACCGAAGTTACAGTTTTTACTTGTTATACCATTCACACATAGTGTGAAATGGTATTATCAGTTTGTCTGAAAGTTTGCAACGCATTAAGGGAGGCATCGTAGACCCCATAAAGTATATATAATCTTGATCAGCTCGTCGAGACGAGTCGATCTAGCCATATCCGTCCGTCTGTATGTCTGTCTGTCTGTCTGTCTGTCTTTCTGTCTGTCTGTCCGTATGTATGTCTGTATGTTGTTGCGCATTTTTGGGGACCAATTTGTATGCTATTCGGTTGAAATTAAGCACATACACTTATTTTTATTGCAGTTTAATAGAGTATCAAGTTTGACCCGCCACGACCACTTTTTGTGGTAGCCCCCATACAAACCCACCGCCCATTTTTGACTTTTTGTATGAAACACTTTATATTGTAGTCAATATCAACTTAATAATTGATATGGTAACTTCTAGTGAACGGATGCTTTACATATTCTTTAATGGGTGGGACCAACCCACTGTTTGGGGTTGCCCCCATACAAACCTACTGCCCAATTTTGACATTTTGTATGAAAACTTCTTTATTGAAGTCAATTTTAGGTTAAACTGCAATGTGGTGCCCTTTTTATGGTCAGCCGCATACATAGACTAACGGGCGTGGCCCTCCCACTTTTTGTGGTAGCCACCATACAAACCAACCAAGCAATTTTGTGTTTTTTATGAAAAAATTCTTAATTTAAATCAATATTTGGTGGATTTCAGTGGACAACCGCTTCATATACATATACAAATGGGCGTAGCCCGCCTTTTTTTTTTGAGATAGTCCCATATAAACCCACAGCTCACTTTTATGCATTTGTAAGGAAAACGTCAATATCAACTTGAAATTCTATATGGCGGCATCTTACACTCTACTAGTAGATGTGTATGAAGCGAGGTAGAGGTGGGGAAAATAGTAATCACCCTATTGGGAAACGCTATAACTTTTGCAAATGGCGCCAAATGTCAATTCGGTCTTGACTTTTGTGAAGTAAACAAACGCAGAATACAAATCAACAAGCCAAATTGACCGCCAAACGCGTCTAACCTACGCTCAAGCCATCCTGAATCTCAACACTCTTGTTGAGATTCAGGATGGCTTGAGCGTAGGTTAGAACGATTTTTCATCGAAAATTATCGTGAGCGATGAGGCTCATTTCCATCTTAGTGGTTACGTGAATAAACAAAATAATCATTTCTGGGGCACCGAAAATCCGTGTATCGCCCACGAAGAGCCATTACATCCGCTCCATTTATCTTTGAGAACGCTACAGAGCCATGATTACCGAATTTTTTCTTCGTCAATTGGATAAATTGGGACCGAGAACGTGTGGTTCCAACAGGAGGTTGCAACGGCAGAACCAAAGTTTTTCATTATAAAAAATAATTACAGCAAAAGAACATCGGGTGATTACTTTTGCCTCAACTCTACATCGCTTCATACACATCTACTTGTGGGCGTGTATCGCCCATTTTTTGGGGTAGCCCCTATTTAAGCCCCCACTTTTATGTTTTAAAATACTATTTATAAAGTTTCGTGTGAATGGTATTAGAGATTCGGTTCAACCAAACCTAATGTTTTTTCTTGTTTTTATAATTGTAATGGTCATACATTTTAATTTGATTAAATTAAAGGACCACAAGAACACCGCAAGAACCACAACCTAATATTGACTTATATAAAGAATTATTTCTTACAAAAACACAAAAGTGGTCAGTAGATTTGTATGGGGTCCCAACCACTGAGGCGTGGCGGGTCAATATTGATACTCTAATAAAGTGTAATAAAAATAAGTGTATGAACTAATTTTTAGAAGGACAAGAAAAGATGGACACGGCTTGATCGTCTCGTCGATATAATCAAGAATATATATAATTTATGGGGTCAAGGACGCCTCCTTTAATGCGTTGCAAACAAACTGATAATACCATTTCACAATATTTGCGAATAGTATAATCCACATTAGGATAGGATAGCTGAGATAAACTCCAGTACTCGTATTTACTTGTATGTATGCATTTATTTGTAATTTAATCAAGGAGCAGCAACACTTTTGGAACTCTGTAAAGGTAAAATCTGATGAATATTTTATATAGAGCTGTCTGGCTCGCTTTGTATTTGGATTTTCTTTTAATTTCTCCCTTACCTGAGTTTAACTTTGTGTTGAAATTTTCAATTAAAATTTTTTTTGCTTTCATTCGCGTTTTGTTTGCTTTGACTTTTCTTCTTTGGATATTTTAAATTCTTTTTGCATTTTTTGACGCATATCTGACAGGCAAATGTCTGATGGATGCCGTGTCTGTTCCATTCCGTTTGTATTTCAGTTTCTGTTGAGATCTGCACCTACACAGAGTGAAGACTGTCAACTGCCTTTTTGTTCCATATCATGTGCCTTTTTCCTTTAGTCGAATCGTGCTGCTTTTCCTGCTACAGGAGGACCATCGCACGCGTCTAGAAATGAAAGACGTATAAATTAAATGGAATGAGATATGATGAGACGAGCGCACGTTTCGTATTTGTCGTGCATTTGCAAGAAATTGAAGTGTCAAAATTTTTGACATTTCGATTGTACTCGGGTGACAGATTGGTTTATGCATGCTGCGGATCAAACATAATTACACAACATATGCAACTTTTCCACAAGCAAAAGTTGAGTTTTCAATGAAATGAGAAGCAATTTTTAAATTCATTCACATTAATATTTAACGAAATTACTTTGAATTTCGCGCGTGTAACAAGAATCGAGCAAAATCTAAATACTAAAAATATAAACAAGAACGAATCACATCATACTTGTCTTTTTTGCTCGGCAAAGCAACTTCTTAGATATCGGAAGGGATTATATACGAGAAAAGTCAAAATATGGCTATTAGTTTGTATAGGGCTACCACAAAAAGTGAGCGTGACATATCATGGGATACTCTATTTAATCGCAATAAAAATAAGTATGGGTGCCGGGTTACAGCTGAATATCTTTAAAGTTGATCCCAAAAAAATGCGACATATAACTACCAGACGGACAGACAGAAGGGCATAGCTAGATCGACTCGACTCGTCTCGTCGAGCTGATCAAGAATATATATACTTTATGGGGTATATGATGAGTCCTTTAATGCGTTATACTATATGCCATTACAATACTATATATACCAAAAATAAAAAAAATGTGTATACAAAAACCCAAAGTGGGGAACATGTTTGCATGGGTGGTCCGATTTGGGCCATAATAGGGGACAAATTTGTATGGGGCCACCTCTTAAAGTGGTGTTGCCATGTTCAATTAATACTACTTATTTGAAGATGGAAAACGAGAGTCTAAAAATCGTCGGACGGACGGACGGGCAGACGGATATCTCTATATCGAATCGTCCTCCTGTGCTGATCAAGAATATATAATCTTCATAGGGTCTGCCACGCCTCCTTCCACCTGTTATATACATTTGCACAAACCTAATATACTCTTTTTCCCTATGGGTGCAGGGTATAACAAGTAGGAATGGAGCAGTCGTGCATTCACGACTATGAAATACTCTGCACCCTTGCCTTTGCAGGCTTAAAAGTTTTTATCGAACCAAAAAGATTTTTTTTGTTAAGTGAAAAACAAAATAAAAGAAAAATAATTAATTAAAAAGAAGGAAAGAAAAGAAAAGAAAAGAAAAGTGGGCACATATGGGTCAAATGGCCGTATTGTGGTGGGTGTGGGCATTGTGGGCGTGGCATCCACAAAATTTAGTATAACACATCTGCAAAATGTGAAGCTGAATTTAAATGTCTAAGTTTATGTCTGTAGCTCGTATAGTTCCTGAGATCTGTCGTCTAATAAATCCAGACAGACAGTTGGACGAAAATTTTAATTTGGCGTTACATCGCCTAATTTTCTTCAAATGATAACACAGGTCTACAAATACCGAGGTCATGTCAGTTTTAGGAAAGCTGAGGTTCATTTCCGAAGTAATTTTTTAAAGGCGTTTTTTCCTACTTTTGGCGTTATGTACAGGGTGCAAAATTTGCTGTGGCCTGTCTCTCCAGTTATATCATTTAGTACCACTCTAAACTAAACCACTCTAACTAAACCATGTTGACCTGTGTTATTATCTATTGTCTATATGTTTATGTAATATGAAAAGAAATTGGTTATTTAATCTTATTGCCATAAATTTATGTGTGTTTATTGTATAAAAATAAAATAATAGGGTAAAAGGGTTAATAAGATTTGTGCAAATAAACGTAGCATATAGAAGGACCCAATGTAGAACCCAAAGGTTATATATTCTTGATATCCATCGAAAGACGAGTCGATATACACCTGTCAGTTTGTCCGTCCGACAGTGTGTTTGATCTAAAATATCTCGGATACTATGAGAGATGTAGACTTTTATTTTGGATATTTTGACTCTTTTTTTTCCTCAGATAAAGTGTATGAAAAAAACATGCCAACCCTATATTTTTTTGTTTTTATTATTATATTATAATTTTAATGTTCCGCATATATTCAGAACTGGCCGCTAAAGAATATAGACTTATACAAATCTATTATTCATATAAGGAGCCTTAAAGAGGGTAAATGTTTCTTTTACAGTTTTAGCCAAACACTGTATTCATCTTCTCTATTTAAATGACTAATATCAAAGAAAGATTATAATATTTCATTTGTATTGTTGGGATTGATTGTAATATGTAATTGATCGTTTGTCATGCTATGGATTGTTGGACTTTCGATAAGATGCTTTCAATTAAGAAGAGAATTTGATGTTCTAGAAGAAAAACTATATTTTATAACATAAAATACTTAGCAACATGTCGAACGCTCAATATAAATCTTTCGTCACAAAATTAATATCAGAAGTTTTATGAGTTGCAAGTAGGCTTTCGTCACTTAGTTTTACCCCGTTAAGAGTCTTTTTTTAAATTTGATAACACTGTGAACTTTAGTCCACGCAAGTGAAGTATGTATGCATCGCGAGCCCTACGCCCAATTTCGAAGTTTTTACTGGTAAGTCCGATCGAAACGTGCTTTATACCATTAAAAATGCCTTGAAACGTACATTCAGAAAATGTTAAAACATATAATATCGAATCACCCCATTCCGAAATATAGGGGGTTGAAATTACCATAGTTCCCCTGTTTGTTTGAAAATCTATTGATACAAGATTTTAGTACACAAAAAATTAAGAAACTTATACCCTGCAACTTCTTTCAAAATGGCGGATTTTGGCGGGAAAATACTGTGACCAAACGGCTTAAAAATTTGTCAACAGATATCCACTCGGTTGATGTCCTCGACAAATTCAAGGACTACAAAGCTACTTGGCGCAGTCCCGATCAAAATACAACCAACCAAATTGATCATGTTGTGATCGACGGAAGGCACGCGTCGAGCGTGTGGGATGTGCGAACGGTACGAGGTCCTAACATGGACTCGGACCACTACCTTCTGACAGTCAATGTATGCACCAGGCTCAGCATTGGACTTCCCAGTCCCAACACTCAACAATAGCTAGACGTCAGAAGCTCAATCACAACTGACCGTCGAAGCCTTTTCAGCTAGACTCACCCAATTGTTCTGGGAGTCCTCTCCGGTTTCTGAAGATATAAGTGAGCAGTGAAGACATATCACCCAGTCCATGGATAAGGCTGCCAAGGAGGTCATTGGGTGCATCAGACCTGTGACGAACCCTTGGTATGACGAGGAGTGTCGCCAAGCTTGTGGAGAGAAAGACGCCGCTTACAAAAGTACTCTACAGTCGGGAGTAACGCGAGCTGTTAGAGAGCGATATCGTGAGAAATGGAGAAACGCCTATTCAGACGCAAAAGAAAAGAACAGGAACGTTGTGAGATTGAGGATGTTAAGGTGTTATGTGATAGAAATGAATCTCGAAAGTTTTATCAAAATATCAACCGTCTAACGAAGGTTTTCGGCCCGGATATGCTTTCTGCAAGGATAATAATGGAATTCTGGTTACAGATGCACAGGAATCACTGAGACTATGGAGAAGTCACTTCTCTAACCTACTTGGGGGTGATGAAGAGAACAATACCGCCAATAGAGAAGCATTTCTAGAACCACCAATTGATGATGGTTACCTTTTACAGCCACCGGATTATAACGAGGTCGACTCAATGAGGTCACTTCAGCTTGAAGAATAACAAAGCGGCAGGCTCCAATGGGCTACCAGCTGAGTTATTCAAGACCGGTGGCGAAGAGTTGGCAAGGCGTATGCATCAACTCTTATGCAAAATATGGTCCGATGAATGCATGCCCAACGTTTGGAATCTCAGTGTTCTTTGTCCTATTTTCAAGAAAGGAGAACCCGCAGTCTGTACGAACTACGGAAGAATAAGTCTCCTTTCAATATGATTCTTTCCCGCGTACTGTGTAAACGGCTGGAGCCATACACGGATGTACAGATAGGCCAGTATCAGTGTGGCTTCATACGAAAGAGGTTGACCAGTGACCAAATTTTCACTGGAAAATACCTCTGAGTACAACAAAGATACACACCACCATTTGTCGATAATAAGGCCACTTTCGACACGCCGATAAAAACGAAGTCTTTCAACGCTCTATCTGAACTTGGTATCTCAGCAAAGATCATTCATCTTTGCATGATGCCGCTATCAAATACCCAAATCGTCGTCAGAGTAGAAAAGAACCTCTCCGAACCCTTTGATACCAAGAGAGGTCTCAGGCAATGCTCATACGTTGTGCACGATCTTCCATAAGGAAGTTCTGCTACTCGCATATACAGTAAGTTAGCAGGGCGTTATCGGAGACTGAGAAACAGTCACGCCTCATGGGCCTAGCGGTAATCGAGGACTCGCCAGTCCCTGGGAAACTACACGCACGAATCTACATGAAATGGTACGCTTTCCTACTTGCGGCCTTGACCGATAGACGGTTTTAGAGCCACCTAAGTAAGTAAGTATAATTAATTTTGAATGGGCAGAATGTATACCCAGATTATCAGTTTACTAACCACTTTGCACTAAGCAACACTAAATTTTCTTTGCATACTGCAGATAAAACAGACTGGCGATCATACTCTCTAGTTGTCCCATTGCTGCTCTGGCTATCTTCAAGAGCTTTTGTACCTCGTTCTTCAGTGGGCTAACCGCTGGAAAGTCAAAACAACACATTGCACGGTCACATTAAAAAAAAGTATATGTCCCTATGTCACTCTTACCAATGCAGCTATACCTCAGGTTAATTACTTTAAGTACATACATGTACATTGTTAAAATAATTTCTTACGTGGAATAATCATATATCTGTGATAATTGGTACACGTCGCACTAAATTCAATAAATTAAGTTGCTGCGTCTAAATAATAAACATTTAATATATAAATGATTATTGTGTTAGTTTTTGGAGCAGTGCACCAAAAACGAATATCTTGCGTATACAAAGGATACAGTAAGCCACTGCGTCAAATTTTAAATTCTCCGTAGTTATGCATTACACAAATATTAGTCAAGACTTAGTCACGGCAACTATTTTGAATGAGCCAACACAGCTCAAATAACAATGATCGTCTTTGAGCTCACATTAACCCGCTGGATTGAGCTTTCGTTATCAACATATCAGAAAGCGAATTAATAAATTTGTATGGGCATATACTCTATAGTAGTCTGATATTGGCCGATGCACTATAGGTCAAATGGACTCTTTTTCTGATATAAATTAATAACTCGACGTTTTAGCAAGTTTTCTGTGCAAAGTTTTTTGGATACCATTATAAATCTCGTTTGGAAATGGTTTTGAAAAAATTGGCGTGGCACTGCAAATCAACGCCTCTAAAAAAAAAATATATATAAATCTCTTTTTTTTAATTTTTTTTTTTTTTTTTTGTAAATATTAATATAATTTTTATACTTTCTAAGTATATTTTATATTTCATATTTTTAATAAGGCAAGAATAGGAACATATTTTGGATCTTATCTTCGGAGAATAGATAGACTGTAACGAAAAAAGCTATGTTTTATTGTTGCCTGTGTGTCGGTTTCAAGTTCAAGGTTGCTTAAGAATTCAAAGCAGGAATCATCAGAGAACACAACGATGCTTTGCTCGGCCTCAGAAATGGGCTCTGCATTTTTAAAAACGCATGAAAGCAGGCTAAGAACCTCTGTGGGGAGACAAAGGCGTTTTTGGTTCCGAATGCGTCTGTCCAGATATGAAGATGATATTATAGGATCTGAAGTATCTTTCTCTATCTCTATTTCCAATTGTTTTGTTCTGCTACTTTTTCTGGCGTTATGCATTCTGTCCGATTTCACGATTCAGCTGCATCTTCTGTAAAATAGCCAACAGGTCGAACAGTGCTTTCAATAATTTGCTGATATTGTTCAATAATAATTTCTGCGGTTCGATGACAAAATGCCTCAAATTTGTTGAGATCCAGTGGCAATTGACACGATAAGGAAATTAGAACCGTTCTTAGCTTAAAAATCAAGTCTTTGTCGATGCCAGTTATTTCCGAAACAGCTCATAATTATTAAATGATCGACGAGCAGTGTTCCCAATATTTGTGCTTCCAGAACCACCTTGTTTTGGGCTGTCGGCTCTTAAGGAAAGTTTCTCCCAAAGTACACATTTACATCGATATGCGATTTAAAATAACGTACAACAGCCTCCACTCCATCAGTTTTTCCTTTATCTTTCCGCCATGCTTCAAGCAGACCGGCATTGCTTAGATATAGGTTATGTGCTAGAAAGTTAAATTTTGGATGAAAAGGGAGACGAAGGGAACTAAACTTAACTGTTATGAGTTTACGAGGAATTACTCTACAACATATACATAGTCACTTGGCTGACGAATGCTGACATTTTTTAAAACTCTTCCCAAAGATAACGTTTTGCTCAAAAAAATTTATTTTTGGGACGTCTTTTTATTGGCACTTACTACAGACAATACGAATAATACCAACAGCACAGATCTACCAACAAAAAGTCCAAACCACATTGATTACTATTCATCATAAATTGTATTAAAAAATTTCACTTTAAAAAAACTTGAGCCACTTGAACTTCATCAAAATATTTGCAAAATTTATGAGCACGTGGTTTTCAATGGAGCAGCTGTTTTAACAGCTGCTAACTTAACATCAGAATGCAATGTTAACTTTTCTGTTATCGGTTCGATGTATTCCTAATGGGTATATAACAAAAGTTAGTTTATTTAAATACTTTTAAAAAATGAGTTTATATAGGAAAAAGTGTCCATTTGATGTGGTCATTTTAATATAATTGACGAAAGGTACACCAAACATTCCTTTTCTAGCTTAATTAAAAACAAAAACAAATTTCAAACAAAAATAAAAATGGAGTGGAACTTTGTAAGGAGTCTACCCATTAAAGTGGTGTTGGCATGTTCATTTTACATATTTTGTATGAAGAGGGAAAGGAAGAGTCTAAATATCCATGCTTCAAGTCTCTATTTCGTATAGTCTCCGAAATCCCGTCGTTGAGGCAGACAGTTGGACGGACATGTGTATCTGCCACGCCTCCGTCTGCCTGTTACATAGATTTCTACAATATACCCTTTTACGCTATGGATGCAGGGTATGAAAACCGCACCTGCTAAATTTAAGCATAATAAATCCGTCGCGATAAATTTATTCTAAATATGTTTGGTATTCGCTCAGAATCGAAATAAAATTTGTATTATACCCAAATAAAAAGTCGATATATAATCGAAAATGCGATAATGTCATGAGCAACAAAGTCATAAAATTTAATGCCAAGTGAAGATTTGAGCCTGAAGCAGCCACAGATGCATACGAAGTGGCAGCAATGAGTGACAAAAGACATAAACGACTTCATTTTATCTTAATGTGCTAATAAATTTTCAAGATCCAAAGCAGAAGCGATGGAATCAGATGAAATCTCAGAGCGAAAGAAATAAATTTATTACTACAGAAATTAACGCAAGCTGCTGATGCGGTGCTGATGCGGCAGCTCTTCATAGATGAGGACAAGGAAATAAATGCTGATAATAGCGACTGAAGAGAGGAAGATGTGGATGCGTTGTGAAGGCAAGTGGAGCGCATCGGCTATGACAGACTCAGAAGGAGCGCCTAAAATGCCAAAAGTGACATGCTTGAAATTGAAGATATATAATTAACGCAACGGAATTCGAGCCGAAGTAGACAGGCGAAGTGCTTAAGTGATTCCTGAATAGAGGCAGTGCTTGACAACTGCAGAAATTATAGCAAAGATGTACCTCCCACCCGGCGACTTAAAGCCCTGATGATCGGCCATGTGTAGCAGATCTCGCTGGCACAAAGAAAACCATAGACAATCACAATAACGAGCAGTCAGTCGGCCGAGGCACAACTGTCTGAACTGACGCGTGCCATTAGAACCACTTTGCGCAGAGAGATGGTGCGCCATGTCTTTCTTTTTGCAGCAATGCGCCTACGCCTAAATATTGTGTCAACACATTTGAAAAGTGCCTAAATCATACACTTCACTCGCTCCGCACGACTTCAGTAAGGGGTAAATCAGTGTCATTGTTCTTGTGTTTGCCATGGTTTCTCTCCCTCATCCGTAGTATGAATATATTCACTTTCACTTCATGGAGCCACTTGAGATTCATTCATTGAGATTTTTATTTTTAATTACTAAACGTGAGTGCCGTTCTCCACGAGGTGGAGGTTTCGATCGCAACTCTTTGACTCTCCACTTTAATCACCTATGAAATGAATTGCTTGATTGGCTTGTTTAGCGATCTCTTTCTGGAAGGAGCTCCTAGCGTTAGCTAAAAGGGTTCGTGCCATGCACTCATCAAATTGATAATAATTTTCAAGTGGTTTAAAGCAATTCGAAATCAGTTTGTTCCACGAGATGCACCTGGAGCTGGATAAATGGATTTTCTACGCCGATTTTATTGTCATTTTAATTTCGATTTATAAAAATTCGACTGATTGATGCATGTTGATCGATTCAGATATTTGATGTATTTAATTTCATAGTATATGATTTGTAGTCTATTTATATAATAACGATAAGTGTTGAATGCTGTTGTTATACACCTTTATTATTAAATACAGACTGAATACTACGTCTTAAAATTACAATGTTCATATAGTTGCCAAAAATAACTTCTTTAAAATAAAGAGATCAAAATTAAATGAGAAAGAAATAACAGTAACACGATTTAGAAATTATGATGAGAGCGAAGTATTAGGGTGTATCATTAGTATGAAACTCCTCCACCCTTAAGTTATTTGCGTCTCTACAAATACTTGAAAATTTAATATTCCAAAAATTTTGGTTCATAATACTATCATACTATACTAGGCCTTATTAATTAACACTTTTAATTTTATAGTAATTGCTGTTACAAATAGTTTTATTTACCTATTGCTTATTATTATTATTATTTGATTACTTTTTTTTTCTTTTTGTTTAACAAACGAAAGCTTCATTTCTATTTTACCCCTATTTAGTTATTAATTTAATTTTATGAGTTTTTATATATTATTTTAAGCTGTGTTGTGTGATATTGCGTTTATTTGAAGTGTCGGTAATATAGTTGCCATTTTTATCAGAGTTATTTAGTTTCTTATATTTTGGTCCACATTTGGCGATTGCTCTATTTAGTACAATATTTTCTTCTTGAACAACATCGTTGTCCCTATCCCTATTTTGATTCAATTTCGTTATTCTTTCGATTTTTTTCAACTCGTAGTTTTGGCTTAATTCTTAAATAAAGTTCATATCAAAGCTTTTTATAATAAAATCGATTGGCCTCTTTCTGGTTGTAGAATGTATTGTGCTGTTATAAAAGTTAAATATTTTAAAAGGTTTTTCATCTAAATCCATTTTTTTGGAATCCATGTCGACTTCCATTTTTCTTAAATGCTCGTTTAAAGTGCCGTGGAGTCATTGTATGTCAGAGTTACCAGTTTTTAAATAAGGTGTTGTCTTGTGCGGTTCGATATTATTTTCTTTCAAAAACAATTCAACTGCACTGTGCAAAAAACAACGTTCGTTGTCAAAAACAAGTTTATTTATCTTACCCAAAAATTGTATACGCTGTTTCAAAGCATCTAAAATTGCAATCCAATTCCTATCATTCAATTCCTATTTGAAAAGTTGCATACTTCGAAAATTTATCATTTGTTGTTAAAAACATTTTATTTTTAGAGTGATACCAAATGTCTATGTGAACTATGTCATTAAAATGCGTTGGGGTTTCTGAAACTTGAAACTGAAGTTTAACAGGATTTCTATCATGCTTTGCTAGCTTACAAATTTCACAATTATTAATAATACTTACTATCATTCTGTACAATTTTGGGTAAAAATACCTTTTTTTTAGCTCAGAAAATATTTCATTTATTCCTCTGTGGTTGTTACGAAGGTGTTCATCTTGTATAATCGATAAAATTTCGTTTTTATCTGTTATTTCTATTAGCTTCAAGTTAGACCTATAAAGAGTAACTATTGTTTTCGAAGTTTGCTACGTAGACGTCCTGAAACTTTATGAAACATTATTGATCGTTTCCTAACTTCAATCAAATTTGAACTTTCTGTTACGGTTATATGGTTTTGACACTTTCTGTTGACAATTTTTGTATATGTTTCTCTTTGGCAGTAATATAAATAAATTTGGTTTTTATAATGATTTACAGACTTTTCCGTGATAAAAATGAAATTTAAATTATCTTCACGTGCACTATGAATTGTGCCGTCTGTAGAACGTACATCAATCTGATCATCTTGAGACTCAATTTTTTCGTTATTCGTTCACAGTTTGTATTTTTCGTATTTAAATATCTGCTCAAGGCATCGGCAATAGTATTATCTTTGCCTTTAATGACATTTATTTGAAAGTCGTATTCGTTCAGAAATATTTTCCACCTTTGTAACTTCATATTTGTCTCTTTCAAATTGTGCAGCCAAGTGAGTGGCTTATGATCGGTTTGAATTAGGAATTTGCGACCATACAAATAAGTTCTAGAGTACTTAACTGACCATACTACTGCAAGAAGCTCCCTCTCGATAGTTGAGTAGCGTATCTCGTGTTCAGAAAGCGTTCGGGATGCGTAGCATATTGGGTGTTTATTTTGACTTAACACAGCGCCAATAGCAAACTGTAATGCGTCCGAGGTTAATAAAAAAGTTTTTGAAAAATCTGGTGGTTGTAGAATAGGTTCACTTGTCAAAAGTTTCTTTAAATTATTAAAGGAGTTAAGATAATCGGTGTCTTTTGCATTAAGAATTGTATCTTTCTTAAGAAACCTTATCATAGGAAAAGCAACTTTTGTGATACCTAAGAACTGTTTAATTTGTTTTATATTAGTAGGTGGTTGCATATTTCCAATAGCATTAGTCTTGGCAGTGTCAGGTTTAATTCCTTCTTCTGACACAATATGACCTAAAATCCTTGTACTTAGCGCTGCAAAATGACATTTGTCAAATTGAATTTTTAGATTTGCACAACGTAACTGTTTAAAAATTTTCTCGATAGAGTCAATGTGTTCCTGAAAGCTTGTTGAGAAGATCAGAATATCATCGAGATAAACTGCGCAGATTCGGTTAATGTATTCCCTTAAAACGTAATTAATTAACCTCTGCTGTTGAAAATGCCCGGTCTTCAGGATGCATCTCTATTTGATGGAATCCTTTTGCAAAATAGATCGTACTAAAAT
Organism: Leucophenga montana; assembly: GCA_035044765.1. NCBI lineage: Eukaryota > Metazoa > Arthropoda > Insecta > Diptera > Drosophilidae > Leucophenga > Leucophenga montana. Next base: position 111,460 of record JAWNNQ010001512.1, read on the forward strand.
AGCAGCATTTTCCTAGTTTATCAAAAATGTCTTCCATGTTTGGAATCGGAAATTTGTCATCGATAGTCTGATCATTCAATTTGCGGTAATCTATGACTATTCGCCATTTTTGTTTGCCGTTATTATCAATTTTTTTGGGTACTACCCAAAGCGGTGAGTTGTAGGGACTACTACTGGGAACTATAATTTTTTGGGGCAGCATATATTGAATTTGTCGGTCAACTTCTGCCCTATGCACGACAGGATATCTGTATAGCTTGCTATATATTGGAGTGTCACATTGCGTAATGATTCTATGTTTTACTTCGTTTGTAAATACAGCTGATCACCTTCCTTATAAAATACATCAGTGTATTTGCTTAATAAAGAATTTAGATCACTTTTGTCTTTATAGTTCAAATGGTCTGCAAACATAGTTTTGAGTGATTTATCTCGCTCCATTTCCTCACAATGTTTTAAATATATATTTTAAACGGATCTACTATGCCTCCTTTAATGCGTTACAAACATACAGATAAAAAGGAAAACAAATTAAAATTCATTTTTTAGGATGGTGGGGGGGGGACCTTTTGTACAAAACTATTGCCCATCATATGATGGACTTATCAAGCACAACATTTCATCAACTTCATCTGCGTATACAGGAGGAGGGTCTAAATATCTTATAGTCTCAAAGATCTTGTTGTTCATACGTATGAAAGGCGGACATAGCTACATCGGCTCTACTTTTGATGTTGATCATGCCAATTTAAGCTTGTTAAATATATTTGCACATACTAAGTGCACCCTTGGTGGATATAAAGACTCAACAGTAAATATTTAGGTGCGAGTGAAAACTATTTGACAATTGGTTCGACCGAAGTTATATTTTCTATTTTTTGTATATTATTTTATCTTTCTAATGGTCTGGTCACACGGTCTTATATTTTCCTGCCATGTTATCTGACTTGTGTTTTATGCAACTGTCAAAATATCACATAAAAATATTACTTTGCGGTCAAACGAGGCGCATGAAATTTTACAGATACATTTTCAGAGTTAACAAGTGACAGCATAATCGCATTTATAACACTAGTGCACTTGCATTTATAATGGATTAATTTATGATATAAATATTAGCAATTTATGCAGGTAATAAACAAAAAAATGGAAATAAAAAAGCAAAAAGCTAAAGAGCTGAAGAGAAAAAGTCGTTCACGTATCATTTTGTCTCGGAAATGGTTGTTGCGACCAACAAGTGCAGAGAAAGAAGTTAAACCGCTGATGCTTTATTTTTGCTTTTTTAAAAACACTGATTACTACTTTTTGCAACACTTTACAACACTGTTTTTACACGAAATATAAACGGAGCTATTTCCAAAAATGTCGCGCGTCATTGCTCACACGAGGTGGCGCACCTATCATGGCAATCTGAAATGTAAATATAAGACCGTTCGACCAGGCCATAACACACAGTTTGATATAAGCAAAATTCAAAAATGTGAAAAGTGTTAAGTTTTCTGCAAAGCCAGCCCGTCCATAGATGTAAGCATTGTATTATATATTATAGTAAGGCACATCGACAATAGCACCATAACTTAGATTAATAAATGCTCAACAATGTAAAAAAAATTCGCTAGTCGTGCCATTGGTGCTCCAATTATAATCTACCTCATCAGCCAACATAAGTACATAAAAAAATAATAAAAATAATTAATCTCTATGATATTGTCAATCAAACTTTTCAAAATGATCCTAAAATGTCTCCTTACGTTAGTATAAGGCTATGTAGGCAACAATTTGTGAAATCTATAATGAATTTGTAAATATATATGCAAAAATTTCAAAAATCTTATTGCAGAAAATAAATTTGTGTTTTCTTGAAAATTCTTCCCTCTTTCAAAAAAATCCGAGATCCATTAATTATTTGCCTGAGAAGGAATGTCACATGAGAATTAACGGTCAGTTTTATGCAATTTTTCTTTAATCCATGCAGTGGCCGTCCGAAGTTCTTTGTTTGTTCACATCAAGCTGCCGACGAGCCTTTCGTCCCATTCCACCCTTAAAGGTACAACGATCTTCTTTGCTGATAATGCATTATTTTGCATGTTTGCCGATTAAGCTACTCATGCGTAAAGGTCAAAAGATCAATGTTGACAAAATTGTAATTTCAAAAAAAAAAAAAAAAATTATTTAAATAGTGTGTATATACACAATACATAAGTCTATAAATTCTTTGACTGGAAATGGGTGTCATTTTTCGAGAATATTGCTCCGATTTCTTTAACTGACAGCATTGTATAAAAAAAAAAAATAATAATAAAATATTCATGCTGCTTTCGCCTTGGTTGGGTGTGAAGTTTTTAAGAATTTATTAGTTCTTATATTTTCTTTTTAATCAGGAATTTTCCATGTGATTTTAGATTTAATATATAAAAATAATTTTAAATTTAAGTTTCCATAGTTCACAAGAGAAAGTGTTTAGATTTAGATAACCAAATTGGTGATCATTCTGATTTAAAAAAGTTAAAAGATACTTTATTTTAATATTATACAATATATATACTACCTACATAAAATATAATTATATCCTATAAAACGTTACTTCTTCGTTACCAAAATATTTTATCTATATTTTTTTAAATTGAAATATATAAATTGAAATATATAAAAGTAAGAAGAATAACTTTAAATGATCAAAAGATTTTATCCAGCTTTCTTCATCACATCCGCAATAAAAAATAATTTAAGCACCTAAAAACTGTGAACAGATTTGCAACACGTTACGCCTTATTATGACAAGAAATACAAAAGATGAAAATTAGATCACCTTTAACTTTTTTCACCGTATAAAAAACGAACACTTCAAAATTTCAAAAAGATGTTTTGCATACAAAAATCCGATCGTAAAATATTCGCACAATCGGTAAGATTTATTAAAACAGAATAGAATTTCAGCTGCACAAAACATTGATCAACCCTCAGTCTGATGCTCATGTCCAGCTGCGTGTGGGACTATTATTGACCGAAGTTACCTAAATATATGCTCCTAACGAGTGGCATAAGAAAATTCCCTCCTTTTGTTATTTTAAAATTCAACAAAAGTAGAACAAATAAAGGTGCGATATTCGTTTCTTAAGTCTCGTAATCTTAATGGAATTTTTAATAATTTTTCTTTAACAAAGAGAAGAAAATACTCGTACATACAGTTTTTATTTGCATATGCAACTGTTTTATTATATTTTAGACATATAGTGTGAATAGTAAAGTTAATTTTGTCACAATGATAGGGACTGCAGGGAACCCATTAAGTATTCTCAATCAGCTGGAACTACTTCCTCAGTTTTAATCGAAAAGCTCTAAAAACAGGTATGAAAAAACTCGAATACATTCAAATTCTGGAAAGTTTCCAAGGCGAAGTGGGCGTGGGCCCACTTTTAATGGTAGACCCAAACAAATACACGGTTCACCTTGAAGTTTTTCCTTACAGACCTTTTTATTTCAGTGTTGCCACTTACACAGAAAAAAAAATGGTGCCAATTTTGAATCGTGGACTCTTGTTGAGACACACTGCATAACTGTCTATATCAACTTAAAATGCATATGGATGCTTCTCATTTGAATAATTAGGCGTATCAGGCGCCTTGGATGCCCCACCGCCTTTTTAGTAGATTTTTGTATGCATTTTTATATCATTTTCACATAGTTCGAAATGTAGTTCACATAGTTTGTAATGCATTGAACAAGGCATAGGGGACCCCATAATGTATAGAGACAAATATAGATCCAGTATATGAAAACGTTTAAGTTTCTTCGAACTAAACTATTATCTGATAAATTTAAAGCTAAGTTATTGCTGTGGTCTAATAGTCTATTAACATATCTATCTAACCAAAGGTATTTTCAATAGTACTCGCCGTAACCCAAAGTTGTAGCGTATAAGTCCAAATGGACTCCAGTGCAGTTTTATACAGCCTAACTTTGTTTTCTAAACATAGCTTCGATTTATTTCCAAGAAGCCAATGGAGCTTCTGTACTCATTCGTTCGTCGCTTAATCATTATCCTTTGGGCTCTGTGCGCACTGATGCTATGCAAGCCGCTATTGTTAAAGTGTCTAGTGATCATGGAGACTTTATCTTTGCTGCCGTTTACTGCCCTCCTCGGTATATTTTATCTGAGATGGAGTTTAAAGACTTTTTTTGTATGCTTGGTCCCAATTTCCTGGCCGCTGGTGACTGGAACGCTAGGCATCGCCTCTATGGATCCAGACTTTCAACGCCGAAAGGTCGCGCGTTGTTTGACTGTATTGTCAACTCAAATTTCGAAGTGCTTGCAACTGGAGGGCCGACTTACTACCCTTATGATAGCACTCGTCATCCTTGCAGTATATACTGGCATACCATCAAGCCGACTGCGCATCTTTGACAATAGGCCGAGGCTTTTACCAAGACAAGCTAATCTGCCGATTTTCCAGCAGCGTCTTGACCAGCTTCTCAACCTTAATATGGAACTTTGCTCTACTGAGGACGTGGATGATGCTGCTGAATTGTTCACTAGACATATCTTTGAAGCGGCTGAATTTGCAACTCAAAATCAATCATTTTTGAATCTTCCAGATTTAAATAGGCCACCTTTAAATGCTGAGATCTTGGACTTGGTTAAGTTACAGCGCAGACTTAGTCATCGTTTTATGCGAAGCCGTAATGAGCGTGATCGTTTGGCATGGAAAAGAGCTGCTGCGGAGTTGAAAAAGTTGTACGCAGTGAATTCTTTGATGACATGCTTCGCAATGCTGACCCCAACAAGAACTATGGGTTTAACTTATGGAAAGCGACACGTTGCGTAAAGAGGAAACCTTTGAGACACGTGCCTATCAAAGACTTCAAGAACTCCTGATGCCGCATGTATAAAGAGAAAGCTGAGGCATTTGCCGCTGATCTCGAAGGACGCTTTACACCTTTCGATCTAGCTGAATTAGATGATGTGCGAGACACCGCTAATTTTCTGGAAGAGAGCTGCACAAATATGCAGTCTATCAAGCCTATCTCTCCGCAAGAGGTTCGTTTGCAGATTAAAATGCTTAAGAAAAAGAAAGCATTCCGGGGTATGACGGAATTGATGGCAGAGTGGCAAAGGCGCTTCCTGATAAAGCAATAATGTTTTTGGTACTACTCTTCAATACCATGATTCGCATCCACCACTTCCCATCTCAATGGAAATGCGCTGTAATTATAATGATACCGAAACCTGGCAAACCAGAAAACCTTGTTGCGTCTTATAGACCAATTAGTTTACTACCGACTTTCTCAAAAATATTTGAAAGAATCTTTCTTGGTAGAATGTTACCTGCTTTGTACGTCCAGAGTGCCATTCCTGATCATCAGTTTGGCTTTAGGCATCACCATGGGACCCCTGAACAAGTACACAGAGTTTTCCAACATATTCTTAAGGCCTATGAGAATATGCAATATAGCTGTGCTGTTTTTCTTGATGTGCAGCAAGCTTTTGATAGAGTCTGGATTGAAGGCCTTCTCTTCAAAATTAAATCAATTTTGTCTACATCGCAATTCCTTCTTTTGAAGTCGTATTTGCTTAACCGTGCCTTCACAGTCGAGGTGAAAGATGAGCGCTCAGGGATCCGGCGCATTGCTGCTGGTGTACCACAAGGAAGTGTGCTTGGTCCTGTCCTTTATACTTTGTATACTGCTGATATGCCAGTTCCAATAAATGAGAACATGCTTCTGGCTACATATGCTGACGATGCGGCCATACTTGCAAACTCAAACTGTCGACACGAAGCTTCCTCTAACATTCAAAACTATCTTGTAGATTTCCAACGTTGGGCAAATCGCTGGAATATAAAAGTCAATAGCGAAAAGTCTAGTCACTGTACTTTTTCATTGAGGCAATTGAATTGCCCGCCCGTTTTGTATAGAATATAACTATGGGGCACTGCTGCTGCCACTAATATAAACCGTATACAAGTACTTCAAAACAAGGTTCTGCGTAAAATAACAGATGCTCCTTGGTATATGCGCAATAAAGTTTTACATCGAGATTTGAAAATACGAACAGTCATGGAACAGTTGAACTTCCACAGAGGCAGATATAATGATCGACTGGCTTCTCATGTTAATCATTTAGCAGCGGCTCTGGTCGTTAATACATGTCGTTGACGGCTCCAAAGATTTCATCCAAATGATATACAAAATAGGCATTAATCCTTATTTTTTTTTTTTTTTTTGTAATGTTAATGTAAATACTCTAAGCTAAATGCCTTAATGTCACTTCTTTTTTTTTAACATACAAATGTATTATAGTTTTTAAGTAAACTGATCGACATTCACTTAAGATAATAAAAAAAAAAAAAGAAGCCAATACATTTGTTTGCTTTTTATATTAAGCTGCCTCAACTTAGTTTTGAATACGGTTTACATACAAGGAGGCGATCAGGATGAACTCCAAGATATTTAACTGAGTCACTTTGGGCCATTTAACCTTACTGGAGGGTGGTTTCATCTCCTAATCGTAAATGTTGAATTTACAGAATTTTGTAGATTAACTTTAATTTATCATTTCGTTAACCAGTTCTCTAATAGGCACAGCTCGTCCTGCAAATGTTGAGAGGCTTCTGTTGGGGAACTACTAGTTGCAACAATTGTACCACCTAAGAAAGTAAAGAAAACTGGACCCAAAACCATCCATAGCGGAACATCTGCGTTGATAGGTAGAAGCGACGATATCTCGTATTGCTGGTGGACATAAATGGACCTATTGCTTAAGTATGACTTGATCAATAGAAAGTATGGTGCTGAAAGCCAATTTTTTATTTTGTATAGTAGGCCTAGGTGCCATACCCTGACAAATGCTTGCTGGATGTCAAGAAAAACTGCTGTGCAATATTTCTTGTTTTTTAACGTGTGTGTCATTTTATTTATTATCCGATGGCATTGTTCGTGAGTTCCACACCCTCTTCTGAACCCAAACTGGTGTTCCGGTATGATAGCAAGCTGCTCCAGTACTGATAACATTCTGGTTAATTCTGGCGAATTTGTAACTGGTTGTATCTCGAAAAACCTGTAAAAGAAATGGTACTCATTTAAAGTTAAAGTTGCTATTTGCAGTCCACACTAATATTATAAAGAGGTAAAGTTTTGTAAGTTTCGATGTAGGACGCAATCTTTTGAACTACTGCACCGCTTCAAAAAGTTCTTTCATTTATAAAAAGTTACAGTTTGCCTGAGTGATATAGGCAATATATCATTTTGTTTTTTCTTTTATATTTGGTCAGCCCCAATATAAAAGACAAAAACAAATTTCGTCATATCATTGCATTAAATAAAAAATAAAAAAATTAATCGCATCTCAGCAAGTATTTCATACATATGAAATTTCGGAAAGACTAAGTACGTCCTGAAAAATTGGCCTTGCCAAGCTCCAAAAGTAAAATCGTCGTATTTCTGAAACTATCTGAAACAGAAATAAGAGAATTGGTACGCATATAAAGGGTACACAAATACATAACTATGACTAGAAACTGGTGGGCAGGGAGCGCACTGTCCTCTCAATTTCAGTCTTGCTTTAAAATAAATATATCCATTCGTGCGAGGCCCCGGCTAGAAACTAGTAATTGATACAACAAAAAAATAAATAGCACTAGAGCACTGACAATATTTTAAATTGAATAGTTTTGTTATAATAAAGAAAAAACCCTTTTATAACAAAAAAATAAAATTCATTAGATGCTTTACTACATGTAGTAAATATTATAATTTATAACAATGCATGTATTTTTCTGATTGGTGATACTCAGCAAAGTTTTTCTATGGATTTTTTGTTACATATTTTCCTTGTTTTGATAAAAACAATGAAGCCATGCTATCCAAAACACTTTAGGGTTCTTCCTTCAATTTCTACAACTCAACAACAATCGAAGAAATGAAATATTAATTACCGCCATTAAAGTCAATGAGTTAAACCGATTTACTTGTCAGTCAAGTGCGTGACATTTTGAAATTAGCGCATTTCATTCTGTCGATTGACAGTTGGGAATAGTCAATATTAGAAGTTCAACTAAAATGAAGCCAAACGCCATTGGGTTTTCTATAAACAAACGCCCAAGCAGGCCAAATACGTTTGGGTTTATATTTTTGATTACACAGTCATTGTGGCGATGACACAGCGAATGGGCGTTAAGCTAGCTAGTGTATTGTAAGTTATTTCTGTTGTCTATTGTTGAAGCAATCATACATACCATATACTTAAAAATGTATACGATTATAGCCATTGTGCTATAAATGACAAGTGGGTGTTTCGGCTGAGTTAATAACAATGGCGGCTACCTCACGTCGCAATGGATACATTGGCCTTTGGCTCTACGACACAACACAGTAAAATAAACAGGTTTACAACGCAACACATTAGAGGACAAATACGGCGATAGATTGCGTTTTCTTTAATTTTTAGTATTTAATTATTAATTATCCTAATCGATTCCATTGTAGTTCCTTGTTGGATACACTTGGGTTGAACAAAGTTTTCAGTGATATAATTGTTCGATAAATATTTTATTTTTAAAATCTCCACAAATAGTATTGGCTTCAGACATATTAACTAGTTTTAGAAAATAATTGGCAGTACGAGTACATACCAAAATTTGTACCGATCCAAAATTTTTGTTCCCATTCAAATTTGATCAGTACCAATTTGTTGAATCGTGCACTTTACAGATACATTTCTGCCTTGCTGAGGATATTGTGGAGTACTTTAACTCTTTGCAATTAAATCTGTGGCAGAGACCCCATAAAAAGTATGTATACGTATATTGCAGATTTTCTCTGCGATTCTCTGTGTACGGGGTATATCCTAGGCAAACACAATCGACATCAGCACTCCTTCTTATTATACTTGCATTGGAATCAGCGGCTTATTTGCCACTTTTGTATGTAATGTAATTCCGATATGGTCAATTGTCATCATACTGAGAAATTCTTTCGACATAAGTGTATAATATTAACTAGTGTAGATCGGAGTATTTTCGATACGTATGTAAAAGTATTTCGGTTTGACAGCGCCAAGGCAAACAGCATATCTTGTGTTTACTTTCTATAACTGAAAGACCATTTTCGGAGAAAAGAAAAAAAATTATGATTTGAATAATTATCTAAATCGTTTTCACTTCACTTTTAAAATGATCAAAAAACAACTCATATGGAGTTTGGATTTATCCTATCAAATAACAATGTTTTGAACACTTCATACTCCCTCATTCGCTCCCTTGATCGGTTTTGTTCTGTCTTCCATTTCACAGTTGTTATAATTAAGAAATCAGTTATACTTAAAATATTGTCTGACTGCTCTGGTAGCTGCATTCAACAATAGCAACTCATTTATTTTGATGGCTATGTGATGAATGATCTGATCATCAGTAGGTGACCGGTTGGCAGCAGACTCGCTGATCAAATCGCGGCACAGTGGAATAAATAGATTTTTTTCTGTCAAAGTGTTGTTATTCATTGATAAATTTATTAATCTAGTCATTTTTAAACCTAGCCCTGGACGACTCACAATACAATTATTATAAAAAAATTTTTTTTTTAAATTTCTGTATACTTTTTTTTTTTTTATTTAAAAAAATAAAATTTAAAACTTCCCAATTAAAAACAAAAGTGCATTTAAAATACAAAAATTAATTAAAGTTTAAATAATAATAGTTATTATTTTCCAACATTTTTAATAGCAACAGTTTTTTTAAGTGCTAACGTTATCGATCAAAATCTATTGAAGTCACAAAATTACGAAAAAGAAAATGAAACTTTTAAGAGATATAGTTGAATTGTCAAACTTTATTATGTAGTTTGTAGGATAAAAGTGAATGAGAGCTCGTGTGGTAAGTAATTACATTTTCTAAGTCGAAAGCTTTAAATATTTTTATACCCTGCGCAAAAAATATTTGTAAGCAGGGTATATTTAATTTTTTGAACTGTAAAAATATATGTAATATAGACAAGGAAGCATCAGAGACCCCATAAAGTGTAAATATTCGTGATTAGCATGGCGCGAAGAGTCGATCTAACCAAGGTTATCCGTCCGTCCGTATATCCGTCGGAAAGAAGAATTCTCTGACTAGAGAAAACTTAAAAAAAGGTCCACCAAGAGATAAATTTTAAAGTTGCTCAAAATGTCTCTTATTATCTTTCTAATATTATCAGAAAATGTTTTTTGTGGCTACACCGATTACGAAAATCGGGAGTATACTGTCACGAGGGTTTCTTAGCTGTTCATAATATAGCTCAAAACCAGTGTTTTAAATTACTTTTTTTATTTCAATTGCTTCAACTTGGCTGTGACTGCCAACAGCAAAGTAAACATTTTTTGTTTAGCTGTGCTATCGTTTTGCAGTGGAGATATCCGCAGCACAAAAGCAAAGCGACAGCAAAGCAAATAAGTCGATGCTCGAATTTTGCTGAGCTGCGGCTTTGCTGTTGAAAATTTGGCAGTCCCAGCAAAGCGATAAATGTTTTTAGAAAAGAAATTGCTTTCGCAGAACAGCGGCAGCATACCTTTCAGTGCCGTTGCTATTACGCTGGAAGTTTTTCAAACCCTGTTCAAAACAAACTTACGATGCTCGGTCCTTAAAGAAACTTTTTTTCTTTAACTTTCTTCAATTTGGTAATAGAGGAGCTTTAAAAAACATTGTAAAAGATTATAAACTATAAGTATAGTTAGCACGCTTTGCAATGTCCGCAATGGAAATAAATAATAAGGCACTCAAAATAAGGAAAAAAATACATATTTTCGAAAATATATCGGAATAACAAAATTGTTGTATACCAATTTATGTAACGTCCACAATTATATGAACTAACCCTAAGCATCTTTAAAAATTTGTAAACCCTGTATCCATTGGGTAATAGGGTATATAAGGTTTGTGTATATGTATGTAAACCCAATAGGAGGCGTGACAGTCCATGTAAAGTATATATATATATATATATATATATATATATATATATATATATATATATATATATATATATATATATATATATATATATATATATATAGATAGATAGATATATATATATATATATATATATATATATATATATATATATATATATATATATATATATATATATATATATATATATATATATATATATATATATATATATATATATATATATATATATATATATATATATAATATTGATCACCATATAGACGTCACACAGTCTGACTATAAGAAGCAGAACCTTCTAATGTGGATATTTAGACTTTTTTTTATGTCATTCCTAATAAATAATCCCTACATAGCTCTAGAGCGGACAACTATAGTATATAGTTTCAATGCAAATCTCTAATTAAAACAAGTAAGAACGGTACAGTCGTGTATTCACGACTGCACCCTTGTTAATTTAGACATATGTAGACTTTGACATTTTAAATCACAAAAAATATTAATTTAAAAGAAAAACAATCAAGGAATCTTGAAAAGTGTGGAATCTTGAAATTAAATTCGATGTGGTGGTATCTTACACATCTACTACATCGCTTCATACACATCTACTGGTGGGCGTGTACTGTCCACTTTTTGGAGAAGCCTCTATCTAAACCCCCACTTTTATGTTTTACAATACTATTTAAAATTTCGTGTGATTGGTATTAGAGCTTCGGTTCAACCGAAGTTAACGTTTTTTCTTGTTTTTATTATACTGCAAAATTTGATGAAATTAATGAAAACACAGACTGACCTCCAAACCGACTTTTGGTTTTTGTAACGTCTGCTCTTTACCCATAATTATATTGTTTATGGAAGCAGTAAGGTAAAAGTAATTTAATATCATTTAAAGTACTCTTAAAAAACTTAGAACATAAAACTGTAGATAAGTTAAATATATCTCAAACAGATTGTTTATATACCGCCAACAATTTAAAACATGCGTTCGAAGGTAACGTTTGCAACGCTGTATTAGTCCATATCCATTGCAGACCAATTATCACTGTACAAAAATAGTTGCGAGAAAAGGAATTTGTTCTATGTTTTCAGTTTCTGGAAACCAGTCTTTCGGATAGACGGAGTGATGAACGGTCGTCTTCAAACTGATATCTAATATGCTCGTATGTTTATACTATATAGAGTCTTAAATTTGTCCTTCGTTATGTTATTGTACATAAATTTTGATATTTCAACAAACCCAACACACCCTGCTTACAAATATTTTGTTTAAAGTATAAACAATGAATAATTTCAACTTGGATGAATTCGAAGATTTAATACCCTCTAAATTAATTTTGTAGTTAAAAATTGTATTACAATTCTGCACATAATCGAATAAAATTTGTTTTCCTTGAGTTGAATTAAGCCGAAAATAGTTTTTGTTCTAACTGATTTTTTGGTTCATAAATTTCATAAATTAGGTTATGACTTATGTATATTATTCTCACTAAGGACCTCATAGCTTTATGTGTAAACTGTATCAAGGGTTCAGACGGCGGAACCTAACCTATTTAAATTATTTCAAAACCTAAAATTGGCCCTACATTTAGGAGCACATAGCTGCTAAACATATACAAATCTACCGAATTTATGGATTTCCAACCTCCTAGTATGCCGTTCTATTTATTTGTGACCAACAGCAGAAAATGGCTTCATAATGAAACTATGTTCAGAAATTAATGCGATTTGTTCAGACGTCTAATCTAACCAAATCGCATCAGTACTAGATTTTCAGATCAATTACAGGATGAAACCAAAAAAAAAAAAATCGTTAATATTATAAACCCATTCCCCATGATTATGTTTTACAATACGATTTGAAAATGGTATTATGAATGGTATTTGTGAATGGTATTAGAGCTTCGGTTGAACGGAAGTTAACGTTTTTTCTTGTTTTTTCTCGAATGTTCCACTTTCCGACAAGGATTGAAATTGGTCACATCTGGTAACGCTATTGTCATTTGTGCTCAATTTGGTTTGCCATTTTCTCATGAATAGAACAACGCTTGAATATTATGCAGTTCGTGAATTTAGCGGAGCAGTTTGACATATTCTTGCCAGAAATCATATTTTAGCACTAATGGTATACAATTATAATTGTTATCTTTCTAATAGAACCAATTTTCAGTTTGAAAATTTTTCAGTTTGAACATATAGAGGCTACCACAAAAAGTGTGCGGGACACTCCCATTCGTATGGATACTCTATAAACTTGGGACCAAAAGAAGATCAGATATCTACAAAACTGAAAGAAAAAATGAATAAAAAAAAACAATGCGCTGAAACTAATAGATGGACAGACTGACATGGCCAGATCGACTCTTCTTGACGAGCGAAATATGGGGTCTACTATACATCCTTTAATGCATTAAAAACGTCGTGACAATCTGATAATACCATTTCACACTATATTTGAATGGTATAAAAATATGACAAATAATTAGAGAGCAGCATACATTGATGATTGATTAGTTCGATTAGTTTGTTGTATCTGTGTATTGCAAAGTACATAGTACATATTTTCTTCAAAATATTCATCACAATTTGTAAGAGAGGGTATATCTAAAAGACTAACCATTTCTAAACTATAGTTATCTTCTAGCTCTTTTCGTGACTTCACATGCCGCAGACTGAAATAAATGGATCGGAAGATGCTGCCAATATGTTGAAGAGGTCCTCATTTTGCCTCAACCTTGTTGCTTTAAAAGTGTTCCGCAAACTATATTTTTTATAAAATTTGTTGAGGGACTCCTGTGCTTCTTCAGAAAGCTCTCCAATTGGCAAAGACTGGTATTCAAAAACATGCAACCATTACATCAGGTCAGAGACCACGCAGTGATCGGCTATGCACGGAAACCATCTACTTTCTGTTGGTCTCTCCTCTTCTTGAGTCCACAATATGTTAATTAATATAATTTGGCACGCGTAATGCTATTCGGCTGGAAACTCATATTATAAGAATATCGTTCATATTTTGAAAGAAATAGACATGACATTGCGGCTTTAGTTTCAGTACGTACTGAATCTTATAAGATTACAAAAACATCTTTACACAAAATTTTTCATTCCAATGGTTAAACATTGGCGTTTGATGCCCATTCTGGAATCTCCATCACTTTCACAGAATTAATTCACAACACGACGTCTCTATTCTCCACTCAGTTAAACGATTATGAGAACCATCGAAAATTTCTATACATTTCGCATATTATAGACCGATATGTTAGTATAATACCGAAACGTTATTCATAAGAAAGTCTACCCATAATGATATAACTCTGTCAAATGAATATAAAGGTGTCAAAGAACTGTCATAAGTGAGAGTACTTTTTGTAAGTTTGGATTAAGGATTATGCTTCCAAGTCTAAAATGGACCTGTTACCTGTAGACCCATGGATCGAATTATGCAATTTTGATATTATGCACCTGTCCAAATAAGATTTGCGCCTACATGTTAACTTAAATGAGTACTTTAATTGTGCATCCTGTATCTATACCTGAATATTGGGACTCTCAGGTAAGCAATCGAATTAAAATGCCATTTTCAAACTATTATATCAAACTAATTGTTAGCCAAAACATTAGAGAGTGAAAAACAGAAATCATATATCTTCAACAAAAAATAACATAGCAACAGGCCTCCAAGAATATATGCCTTGATGCACGCAAAACACTTTTTGGAATGATGTCTTTTTTACTTTTTACCTCCAGCAAAAAATGGGGCACTGGGGGCAGCTGGAACTTTTTGAATTCGGTAAAGGAATAATCAAAGAACATATTTTAAAAATATGGCAGAAATAGAAAAAAATAGATTTTTTTATTTTATTTAAAGACAGTTAGTAAATTGCGTTTTACCTGGAGAAACACAAAGCCAACAACATCAATCAATAGAAACAAAAAAATTTACGATTGGTTACCTAGTTACCTGAAAGCGGACCAAATTACCTAAAAACGGTGTGTTTTTTGTTTGAAATGGTTTTTCGTAGGCGCACATGAAATTTTTGATTTTTGCAACGTGATTTCGTCTACGGCTCCACTGTGCATCGTTAAGGTTGTTAGATTTACAAATTTTTTTTTTTTTTTTATAGCTGCTAAGTTCACAGCTTGAAACTTCGTATTATAGAATCGGTTTAAACGAATTTATCTATTTTTCTTGTTTTTCTTTAGTTTACGATTTGAAATTTCGGTTGATGGGTATTAATCCTTCGGTTCTGCTAAAGTTAATGTACTCCTTGTTCATTCTCTAATTGCTTTTGAATAAATTATGTGACCGATAGTTTGGAAATGTTGACTTTTGGCTGCTATTAGTGGCATTTGGCCCATTGTGCACCGTGGAACCTTCGATACTTTAGACATGCGCGAATTTCAATATATATACTCGTAAATTATTAGTACATATTTCAAATTTCACTAAAGATGTTAGTTAGATTTTATTTCAATAAGACTATATTGAAGAATCTAGAGAGACTAAGTGACCCTTTAAGCCATCCCAAGACTGTCTGCTGAGTTTTTTTTTTTTGACGCCTGTGCCCGTGCTCAATCTACTTGAAAATAAAATTTTTTTTTTTACCATTTCAGCGATTCGATTTCATGTAAACCAATGATTAATGATGCCAAATTATGTAGTCGCTTGTTATGCACGACAGGCCAGACGTTTGCTCGACTGTAGAAAAGGTTTAAACCCAGTTTTGTTAATCAGCTAAGAAAAATGACTTCATTAAATTCATTAGCACCTATGTGTGAAATGCGTTGAATTGGACATTTATTCAGTTCGTCCTATTGTTATACATTATTATATCTATAATTAAATCTTTATAATTTTATTGCACCAACATAATACTTCATTCAAAAGCGATATGTTTTATGTTGTTTAAATAAAAGAAGCCCTTTAATGTATAAATAAAAAATGAAGTTATCGAAACTCAGATATTCACTATTCAGGATTGGTTGTTATTTCTCTTGGTTGTGAGTTAAGGTCTCATTTAAGACATTGATCTTTATAATTTACGAGGTTAGATCAATAAGTACACCTGTTTGAAGACAGGTGGCATTGCTGAAAAAAGCTGACATGAGTGCCATGTGGAATATCGCATTTCGCTTCTGGATGGGAAAACAAAGTTGGATGCTGTCTATGGAGGGCGCTAAACCATCTATTACAACTGTGAAATGCAGGTTCAAAGAAATTAAATGTGATCGTACGTCTGTTCTTAATGAGGATCGGTCCGGCAGACGAAAAATTCGTTGTATGGATCGAACCGCCACTGTTTCTACCTGTGCTCGGTTGCAAACACATACAATGCTGCTGTTATTTATTTTTTATTATTTTTAAAGATTATTTAAGTACATACAAGTTTGTGCAAATGTATGTAACAGGCAAGGATGAGTGGGAGACTATAAAGTATACATAATCTAGATCAGGATCGAAAGACGATTCGATATTTTAGATAGATAGTTAGATAGTTAGTATTGGCTAACCCACTTTCAGTGGTAGCTGTCAAAGTCAACTTAATAATTGATATGGTAACTTTTAGTGGACGGATGCTTTACATATACATTAATGGAAGGGACCGGCGCACTATTTTGGGTAGCCCCCATACAAACCTACTACCCAGTTTTGACTTTTGTATGAAAACTTCTTTACTAAAGTCAATATTAGGTTGAAATGGAACGTAGTGCATTACTATGGTCAGCCGCTTAACACACATAGACTAACGGGCGTGGCCCGCCAACATTTTGGGGTAGCCCCCATACAAACATACTGTCCACTTTTGTATTTTTGTAAGAAAAACTTCTTTATTATAGTCAATATTAGGTTGAAATGCTACATATATATTGCCTTTTTTGTAGACAGCCGCTTAACATACTTATTCAAATGGGCGTTTCCCGCCCACATTTTGGGGTAGTCCCATATAAGCCCACAGCTCGGAGCTCAGAGCTTCGGTTCAACCGAATTTAATGTTTTTTCTTGTTTTGGTTGTCGAAAGTAAGCTAGAAATGACAACTTTGACGTATATTATAATAATCCATATAGGCGAAGATCGAACGATTTTAAGGGATAGCCACATGCACACCTAGTCTGCTTCTTGAGTTTTCGTATTAAAAATTTTTATTTTCAATTAATTCTAGTTTTGAAATATCAAATATCCCGCATATGTCCAGATCGGACCACTAGAAAATATTATCTATGGTCCATATAAGAAGTCTTAAACAAGCTACAACTTATCTCTAAGTCGGGCACACTTTACTGCAGCGTTCTTTCTTATTAACATTGTATAGTACCAATTAGAGCCTGACAAGAATGCATCCAAAAATGTATTGTTGCAAGTTGAAAATCTCTATAGCTTGCCCTAATAATATACTCCGGCATTAGGAACACATGAGGAGGTCTTATGCGTTATTTATTAATGCGCTTTGCAAGAATACATTCAAAGACATTCGTTTCATACTTTCAAATTATTCGTGCAATTGACAAATTTTGCATAGGCACCTCTACGCATTTGACATAAATAGCTGACATAGTCAGGTCAAGAAACTTCAACCAATTTGGGCAACTCGGTTTTTGCAAAAACATCTCAATTGAGTAAATGAGATGCGTCAATGCCGCTTTTTGAAAAAAATTGAAACAATAAAAATTTCATCATTTCCCCTTTTACGTCAATCGTGTAATCCGTGCAATCAGCCGGTTGACGGCCCTTTCAAAATCTCATTTTCCAAGAGAATTTCAATAAAATTTTGAACTTTATGAGAAAAAAAGTCGTTTTTGTACCGTAATGGGTCGATCAAGAACAAATATATTGCGGGCAGCTCGAAATGTGGCCAATCAATTTGCACTGAGATATGATGTTGACTTATTTCTGCCTACACGCCTCGGTATAATGCCGGAACGAGCAATGAGCGGAAGTGATTCGATACGTTGTTCGGTAGTGGCCTCACATGTGGTTAATTATAATTACGCAATTTGAATATTAAAATACAGATACCCATAGTGGTTTGAGACGAGGAGGAAATGTTAGACGAGTTGTTAAAGTCAGTTATGCGCTCAACATGCGCTTAATTCGTTGATAGGGTGCGATTTAGCTGTCGGGGGTTGGTTGTTGGCAGGTTATTTGAACTGCGTTCGCGTTGAAAAGGCGAAAAATGATGAATGAAATACGATTTTCAGTGACAGCCGACAACAACAATCCACCCCCGTAATAAGAAGCAGGTACAACACTGGCAGACCCATACCGAGACAAAGGCAGATAGAAATACAGGACCAGACCAGACTAGCCCATACCATACCACGAACGCTTTGAGCTTTGATTGAGCATATCCGGTGGGATTAATGGGGATGTTTGCGGTTATTTATGCACACACAAACACATGCCTTCTTACAGAGGTACAAGCCACAAGTCGTCGACAATCGTTCAGTGAATTTACCTTTGAATTGAGCAATGAGAACGAAGGCATCGACATCCAACCAACCGAAAAATATTAGCTTTTATGATATTGATAGAACTTGATGTCTATTGACAATTAAACAATGAACAGATGAGTATGTATATTTACTGTAAAAGGAGGGCGATTCGGATACATTTCATGTACAAAGGGCGTTATATCGCCTTTCCGATACGATTTACAGCTCTGATCTGATAAGCATCTCAGTTTTCGATTCCGCCGCAAATTAATATGCGCACATCTTTGATATGAGCCAGATATTCACAATTTTCGATGTTTACCCGGAGGGTCGCCTTTGGTTATAATCAAAGTAATTTGCGCGGATTTTCATGTTTATTAGTGGGATTAATATGCCAATGAGTGTTTTAATAAAATTAAATTTGCTCTTATAAATGTGTATGTGCTTTGTGGGTTGATATCATACCTTTGGAATCAAAGGCTTTATTCGTCCTTTCAATACATATGTTGTGAATTTGAAGCTAGTATGGCGTATTCACATAAATAGAGTATATTAAAGTAATGGAATGACGACATAACACAATATAAGTAGTTTGTACAATTTCACTTCTGCTAAATGCGCACTTCAATTCTTCTAAACATTTAACTCAACGGCAGTAGATAACGAAGGCCTGCGATTGATTTCCCTTTACAAAAGTGCGCAGTAATTTCGGTAGATGCTAAGTACTAATCCATAAAAAAATTATTTAAAAATTCTATATGTCAATTTGCTGAGACAATGGTCTTTCAAAAAAAGTTCCGGGAAATGGTCAATAAAACACAGAATGATTGTTCTTTATCCAAATTTATTGTATCGTCTTCAAAGTAATAATCCAAAATAATCTAATCATCAAAACATTTTTTAAACACATTTTTCGGAGTCGACTTCAGTTTTCATAATTTCCTTTTTTGAAATGCGTGCCATTCAGGCTATAGGGATCGTAGCATAACGAGTCTAATACAAATCTATCCTGTTTTTGGTTGTTGTTGTTGTTGTTTTTTCCAGCGAATAAACGCATTTTCACTGGAATTGATGAATAAACAAACATTGGGTATTGGGTGGTGTCAGCCGATTCCCCGAGAATGGTATGAAAGGTCTTTGCATTCACATAATGTCACAGTTTCGGATTATTGGACCGTGGTTTTATTTAAGAAAATGAGGTTACAGTGGCAGTGAATTCAGATAGGTATTCACATACCTGCACATGTTGGAGTATTTTTTTTTTTTGCTCGACTTGATGCGTTGGATTAGGAGACATTTCGTACCAATAGGTCGCAGCAGCGGCTCACACTTCAGGAGCAGCGATGGCTGATATGAGGAAAAACTTCCGGAGTGTTTCTTCTCAATAAGGGGCGGTTTGGAATGTCCAGCCCGCTTCCCAGATTTGGCCCCTTGTGATTTTCTTGTTGGGTTTTTTTAAATCCGCGTTTATATCAGCCGCCCAAGCAACCTACAAGACCTGATGGACAACATCCGGTCATGAATTGCCAACATATCCGATGATAAACGCCAGAAATCGAATCTTCAGAGTATGGACAATGAGGGAGGGGGTGTTGGGTTTTGTCATCTACCTGATATGATTTTCAAAACTGTGGAAAACAAAACTTTAGATATTGAGATATTGGGCTTAATTTCGTTTTGAAAAAAGAATTATATTCTCCCGAACCCTGTACTATCGACTGAAAACGAGTGCATCAAAGTGGTATTTTCAGTTTTGGAAAGAGAAAAAAGTCGGCCGAATCTATATCAGGTGAATTCGGTGGTTATTCGATAGTTGAGTTTTTAGTCAGATATTCATTCACAAAGATAGTCTTGTGACATGGTGCGTTATCGTGGTGCAAAATTCAAAAGTTTTCTTTCCACAAATCTACTCTTTTTCTGCGAATATTGTTTATTTATCGTCTGACATTCTGGCAAGAATACATAGGAATACATCAATTTCGTTGGCTTGATTTCTCAATCCATTGCCCTTCCAGTTGCCAATGCGTATACATATTTTTAACACCAGAATTGCCAGAAGATGAATTAATTGACTGACTGTGACTGTGACACATCGAAACTGTTTTCGGCAATAACGTTTGGTGTGAGCATATTCCTGACATCTTTGGCACTGAACCAGAGCATCAAATCGGTGTGGGTACTAAAATTTCACCTTCTGACGGCAAAATGTGGTAATATCATAGACCTTCTTATAATTGTGTTTTTGATAGATCCACGAAGAACATGTCCAGCGACGACCTGGTATAATAGGTTTTGCTTTATGGCATCAATAGAGATGTTGTAGTGTAAACCTTTGTAAATCTTATAAGACTGCCCATCTGAAAGTTGGTAAGTATGAAAATTAATGTGCTTGCTTTCAAGCCGTTTAACTAATGGTCTAATAGAATCAGATTCCTTAGCCATAACTTTGAATGAGCCGTTGGTGCCTGTTTTTGTAATGTAAATGCCCGCGCCTTAAACTTACCGTCAGTTTGCCATACACTATTGCTGTTTGTTACGCCTGAAGCAAATAAATGTGGTGGCCTTGCACATCCACGTTATCAGATGTAGATGTACTAGTGCCAACCGGGTCCTTACTACTAATTGCAATCTGACTTCTAGGTATTCAAGTCAAATTTTGCTTGACCTTGTGTGCAGGGACAATGAACTTCTGTCATGTGTTTTAATCGGAAATAGAAGAATCTTCTACGCCATCGACGGCTTTTTTTTATTATTAATTGGTATTTAATTTTATTTATTTTAAAAATAGGAAATAGGTGGGCCATCGCAAGACGAACGGTACACCCATACTCCACATGCGAAAACCTATACGCGAAATTTTTGTAGTTGTTTTTCTTCTTCGAATTTGTATTATTATTTTTTTTTTCGTCGATTTTAAAATCTGAAAAGCAAAATTAACTAGTAGCTATATCTAAACGTTTTATGTATTTCGAAATCCAGTCTACGTAACTTGGGTGGTTATCGAAAGTAAGAACTACCACAACTGAAAACTCATTTGTTCAAATAACGATACAAGCTTTTAACACTCATGGCGCTGGCAATGTTGATGTCACATTTTTTTACACTAAACACTATTGTAAGTAATACGTATATACTTGTATTATGCTCTGATACGGAAATGCATATAAGCACAGCATTTGCGCACAGTAAACCAGCGACCTATCAGTATGGGCGGGAAGAGATGATCAAGAATATGGCATCTGTCACGCCCACTATAATATTTTAAACACGTTGGTTGGTCTTTAATCCACTCTATTGTTGGATATTGAACTTGTATATACCTGTGAAGAATAAGTTCAAGAAAAACTAGATTTGACAAGACTCACGTTTTGTGATTTGATCTTTAGTTATCTGAAAAGCAGTTGTTCAGATGGAAGGACGGATAAACTTGCGAAGACACAGCATGAAGCCTTTTCAACACAATACTTATTTCCGCTCGCTTTCCGAGTAAATGTGGGCGTGGGCGCATTTAAATCGCAAATATTACCATTAGTATCTGAAGGCCATATTAGCCATTGCTATATCTATCTAGCTGGTTTTGTGTTTTAACTGTGATCTCGCTGTATATAAATAAAACAAATTATGCTTGTTGTACCATAATCCATTTATAGGGTAAAATACTTTTATTTAATTATTACTCCTCCGACGAATCTAACGATACCTCATATGCCAAAATCCATCCAGAATTTTATCCGACAGAGCATGGCAAAGAATATACACCCATATGCTACATAGGAATACTCAAAAACCATAACCCTCCTTAGAGCAGTCGGGTAAAAATATACGCTAATTAGCTTTAACAGCTTGAACCAAACCAAAACCACTGTTAATTTTCTTGCTGTTTGCATTTCTGATCATTTGTCAATAAGCATCAGAAGCTCAAACTGTATGTTTATATACTCGTACAAGGAATCTTCCAAAGTAAACAGGATTTATGAAAGGGCATTTCTGGTGCTGTCGCTTATATGTGGTTTAGTGCGTTGGTTTGGACATGCCAACATCCCAACATGGACTTAAAAATTTCATTACATTTGTCTCGCTCAAGCACGTGTCGTTCTGCTCCAAAAAAAAAGCAGCAAAGTAAATATTAAACAAGAAAAAATGTTCGGTTCGGTAGAACCGCGGAGCAAGCGTAAATACTCATACGAAAATTCTAGTCGTATACGAGTTACATATTATAACCAATAATATAAAAAAAAGCAGAAGTGGCGGTAAGTTTGTAGGGGGCAACCATTCAAAGTGGGCGGGACACGCCTCTTCATATTTAAGGAACAGTCCATAAAAACCCGTCATGTTAAATTTCAAGTCGATGTTGACTGTAAATAACAAAGTTTTCCATGCAAAAAGAGTAAAGTGGGATGGTGGTTTGTACAGGGGCTACACCAAAAAAAAGAAAAAAAAGCATTAAAGGAGGTATCGTAGCCCCCATAAAGTATATACATTCTTGATAAATTCGTCAAGACAAGTCGATCTAGCCATGCCCATGTGTTTGTCTGTCCATCTGTCCGTCTGATAGTTACTGAACATTTTTATTTTTTACTAATTTTTTAGATATCTCGCTGAATGTCAGTATTCAAGTTTCTATTGGTCCCAAGTTTATGGAGAGGCCTTTTGGCGTTTTCTCTACGCAAAACTTCGCTATTAAGGTCAAAATCAGCTTAAATTTTGATATGGATGCAAATGTCATGTACATAAGTTTGAATATAAAATAGGTCTTTTGTGACTTGAAGTAAGTAGAAAAAAATGTGAGAGCAAAATCAAAATTTCTCCCTCAGATGCTATAATTTCTTTGCACCGACAGTAAATGGGAAAAGCAATGGGTTGTGATTCGGAAACTCCATGTGTGATGGGTGTGTTTCCCCCATTTGTGAGGTAGACCCCCTAGAAACCACACGCCCAATTTTTAATTTTTCTATGGAAAACGTTTTGATCGCAGTCAGTATATACGTGACATTTGATATGACGTCTTATTTTGGGAGGATGCTTCACATAAATATCAATGGACGTGTTACGCCCAATTTAAGGGGTAGCCTTCATAGAAACTTACCGTCCAATTTTTGAATTTTGTATGAAAACTCACTTATTACAGTAAATATCAACTAAAATTTAATATAGTGACTTCATATAGACGACGCTTCACATACAGAGAAATATATATGATTTCTCCATTTTAGGGGCAGCCCATGCAAAGCCACCAACTACTTTTGGGATTTTTCATGAAAAACATTATCATTTAAAGCAAATTCAACTTGAAATTTGACATGTTGACTTCATTTAGACGGACATTTCGCATAATTATCAAGGGACGTGTCACGGGTAGGCACTAGCAAACTTATAACTTACGTTAGATTTTACAAATACAATTTTCTTGTTTTTTTTTTTAATCAGAGAGATCTGTGAAGTTTTTGCTATGGAAACATACTCGTTTTCGTTAATAAATTTTGCAAATATCACAAACTCTCATATTTTCTGCATTCAATTAAAAAGTTGCGTATAGATACCTTAAAATATTAATTATGGGAAAAAATGTTTAACAATTCAACAAATAAAGCCGCCACTATAAAATTCTCGTTCATATTACGTCAATAGTAGAAACATACCAGCCTCACAATCATACGTGTATACATTTTTTGACTGTTTGACGTCGACCTGAGAGATGTTTAGAATGTACCAACAGGAATTACAAACGTGTTGCCATTAGTTAACTTCAGCTTTGATTGATTTCAATTAATCTTGGACGTGTGTAATTAATCATTGAACACTTTAATATGGTTAACAACTTTTGACCAAGCAACGGTTAAAAAGGTTCAACAAGCAAAAGACCTCAGAGCCGCAAAAACGGTCAAACAAATGTCTAGTTGAGTGGAGTAAAGTGGAGCGGAGTGGAGTGGAAACTATTGCAGTCATACCTTAACAGAGTGACTGACTGACAACTCATTGAGTGGTGGACAGACAGAGGCACAGAAAATCTTTGGACAAAGCGTTTATAAGACAAAACCGAGAAAAATAACAACCGAAAAAGAAAAATTTCCAAGTTAGGAAAATGCGTTGGAGTAATTGGAGGCAAAGCATGTAATAAAAATACAACCACAAGCATCTCGAGTACGAAATGAAATCATGACTGAATATGGGGAAGCATTTTTCTACTCTTGAAGTTTACTTATTGCATTGCCAACAAGAAAGGTTGGTAAGCTAAAAACAACACCAACTCAACCGCAATATGAATAGTCGGTCAACTTCATTGCTAAACGAACTGACTGCGGTTCACAAATGCAACTCAAATCCGTAGCCGCCAACTAATTGTAATAAATTTCGCGCTACACAACCCATCCCATCCAAACTCAGTTCATTGCTGGCCAGTTGCTACGATTGATGGGTATCAATGGCGATGACTAATGCCTGCACAAGAGCTGAAATCAGCAGACGGGCCCGCAAAGCATAGTAACAGCTAGCTATAGATACTATGTATATTTATAAGAAGGTACATACGAGTCAATTTGTATGTGTGTATGTATGTGTGTAAGTCGCACATCCGACTTTGCTTAGTTATGATGAAATCTTGAATTTAGTATCGCTTTAACTGGACTTGATTATGTTTCCACTACGCCGGTAATGCTAGAAGGTTTTTGCGTTTGAATTTTCCCATAGTAAATCGTAAGCAGAAAAAATAACCGAAAGCATTTGTACATAGTATTCATCCGAGTCCGTTGTGTCCCATTTATGAAGGGGAGTGCTTTGTTAATATATTGAATTTTGATTGAAATTGAACGATTTCTATGATTTCTCCATTGGGATACCCATATTTGTCGAGAGTGAGAAACAGAATGTGACTGAATCCACTTGTGTTACCAAGTTATTAATTGCGGTAAGTAGCCATAGCGATTGTGCTTCAAAATTTAGTAAGCATGGGATGCTATGAGAGAGAGAGAGAGAGAGAGAGAGAAAAAGTGAAAAAGTGAGATAAAATGATTAAAAAAATAAAGAGCATGCACATACGCGTTCTGTATCTTGCATCTTTGCTCAAAAACTAGTGATGTAACTTTTAAGCTAAATTAGTCGCACACATTTGTAAACAGATACACAAGTACGAGGACAATTTGATAAGTCAGTGACTTTTTGAATTTCGAATTATATTGATTTAAATGTCTGCCTTTCAATGGCTGTAACACACAAACATAATGATGAACATTGCTTCAAATTTGACCGTAGTCTATTAACAGATGGTAGTTGACAGGAGCAGTACTGCACATTTCAATTTACAACGCGAGAAATTGAAAAAGTCACTGACCAATCGAATTGCCCTAGTATTTCGTGTATGCATTTGTAGACAAAGAAAATCTGTTGTAAAAGTTGTATTCCTTGCACAAAATTATTTTGATTCTTTATGTATCAAAATACATGTTACATAACGAAGGAGAACTCGGATAAAGTAAATAAATAAAATGACTCGGTCTCTTTCTCTACTGTTCAAGAGATTAGTAACCAGAGACTGAAACGGTAGTAAATGGTTTAATATCCGAGACCTTCAAGTTATTCATTAAGTCAAAAAAGTACCGATCGACTTCACAATAGTCTCCAATTAGTGCTAAACACACTAACTAGAAATGACTGCATACTCAATGCCAGGGTTTTACAATTCTTCTAAACACTATTTATAATCGCTGCCTGGTATAGCCTTAATATAGATCGTTACACAAATTTTCTTTTGTTTCCTCGATAAACTTAAAACGGGTTCCACGTTGCGGCAATTGTAAACGCTCGAAAATAAGTCAGACGGTACCAAATCAGGATAGTACGGTCGATGGTATTTGTTGCATTGTTGGGCTTAAATACGATCATATTTGATACTGTTTTTGTAGAAAATTATTATTTTTTTTTTTTTTAACAATAGAAACGGCGACGAGTCTCATGTATGAACTATCCACCAAATTCTAACAAACGGACTCGTAAGAAAAGGTTGTGCAATCTATATCAACCTGGAATGCTAATTATAGAGCACCATTTCCCTCTTTTCAAAGTTTTCGTCTGTTAAAGTGGTCGAAGGTCGTGCAGAAGGATGATTGTCTTCGACAATCTCGGCTCTCCTTGGATGCTTTGTAACTGATTGACTATAACACTTTTCTAACATACTTAACGAGTTGCCACACGAAATGAAACTCTAGTTTTATTCATTTTAAAAATCGTGACTGTCTATAGAGTTCAACTAACTAAAGCAACTGGTGTAAATAAACTAGTTGACATAGATATCGTATAGTTTGGTATAGTAATTTGGGCCAGAGCTGCCAACTGATGAAAAAACAAGAAAAAACATTAACTTCGGTTGAACCGAAGCTCGAATACCATTAACACGAAATTTTAAATCGTATTGTAAAAATAAACGTGGGGGTCTAAATAGGGTCTACCCCAACCAGATGGTTGCTTCATACACATCTACTAGTGGGCGGTACACGATACCACCATATCGAATTTCAAGTTGATATTGACGTTTTTCATAAAAATGCATAAAAGTGAGCTGTGGGTTTATATGTAGGACCACCTCAAAAAGTGGGCGGAACACGCCCATTTGTAAATGTGTATGAAGCGGTTGTCCACTAAAATCCACCAAATCAAATTTTAAGCTAATATTGATTTAAATAAACAATTTTTCACAAAAAACCCATAAACACGGAGGGTTTTTATGGGGGCTACTTCAAAAAGTGGGCGGGCTACACCCATTAGTCTATGTATGTTAAGCGGCTGTCTATAAAAGGGCATCATATCGCATATTCACCTAATATTGACTTTAATAAATAAGTTTTTCTTACAAAAACACAAAAGGGGCAGTATGTTTGTACGGGGGCTACCCCAAAAGTTGGCAGGACACGCCCATTAGTCTATGTTTATTAAGCAGCTGTGCATAAAAAGTCACCACATTGCATTCACATAATATTGACTTCAATAAAGGAGTTTTTCATACAAAAAGTTACAGTAGGTTTGTATGAGGTCTACCCAAACAGTGGGCGTGTCCCAGGGGTCCCACCCATTAATGTATATGTCAAGCATCCGTCCACTATAAGTTACCATATTATTATACCAATTATTAAGTTGATGTGGACTACAATAAATAAGTTTGGGCTAGCCCAAAAAGTGGGCCTGGCGGGTCATTCTTGATACTCCATTAAACTGCAATAAAAAGAAGTGTATGTGCAAAATTTCAACTTGATATCATTAAAATTGGTCCCCAAAAAAATGCGCAACAACATACAGACGGACAGGACTAGATCGACTCGTCTCGTAGAGCTCATCAAGATTATATATACGTTATGGCGTCTACGATGGCTCATTTAATACAGCTTTTCAGACAAACTGATAATACCATTTCATACTATGTGTGAATGGTATAAAAAATTAAAAAACGTGCGTATTTTTTATGCGGGCTTATCCGCTTATTTTTTTACTTAATGTACATCAGCTCGATTAAAGGAATCGATCGATCCTTCTCTTTCAGTTAGTCCATGTGGATGTTACCAATCACACAAAGTTTCATTGTAAAACATAATCGTGCGTGGTATAAGGCTACCTCAAAAAGTAAAGGGACACACCCATTAGTGTATGTTTATAAAGCGACCATCCATAAGAATCGACCACCAACTTTTCGTACTAAAGTGGGTTTGTATACGAGCTATCCCAAAATTGGACGGGACTCGCTCAAATAGACAATGTGTTTGTGGCATCGGTCGAAAAATAAACTTCTAACAAAGAGAAAATATTAAGTTCTGTTTTAAACTTGGTATAATTTTAATCGAAATTGACGAACCAGGATTGTGGTAATGATTGTTTATACCATTCATGAGAAGTTGGCAAGTCGAAATTAAGAAATTCACACAAGATCAGACAAATCTGCATTTAAATTAATGAAATTGGAATTGAGCATTTCTAAAACATCAATTTATCGCATTTCGACAGAACATTTCGGCAACCAAAAGTTCGTTTCCCACAGTTGACTTATGACAGAAATAAAATTGACACTTCTAACTTTGAATAAAAATTTAAATTTTACTATCAACCGCTCTCCGCATTCTCCTGATTTTATATTGTGCGACTATTACATTTTCGGAAAAATATATTTGTCGATGAAAGTGTGGACGTAGAAGCCATCCAAAAGGGTTGTACCAATATCCTCAAAATAATGTCACTTCAGATCAAATGTCATAAAGTAGTGAAGAAAATAGCTGAACTACAGGTACTATGTCGTAATTGACTATCTATGTACGGTAAGATAAAAAGCGCCCACGCTTTTTTGATATTTACGAAAATTTGTTATAAAATCATAACATTTTTGAATAGTATTATCAGTTTGTAACGCATTAAAGGTGGCATCGTAGTCCCCATAAAGTATATATATTCTTGATCAGTCTAGCCAAGTCCGTATGTTGTTGTGCATTTTTTGAGGACTAATTTTTATGCTATCCAGTTTGTATGAAAAACATCAAAATCGACATCCAATTGTATATGGTGGAAACTTATAGATGGTCGCTTCACACACATCTACTAGTGGGCGTGTATCGCCCACTTTTTGGGGTAGGCCCTATTTAAACCCCCTCGTTTATGTTTTACAATACGATTTAAAATTTCGTGTGAATGCTATTAGAGGTTCGCTTCAACCGAAGTTAACGCTTTTTCTTGTTTTTATTTTTAATTAAATCTTATTTTTCATCACTTCTAATAAAATATGCCGCATATGCCCAGATCGGCCCACTAAGGATTATAATTTATGGTTCATATAAGAAGGCTTAAAAACGGTGCACATAATTTATGGTTCATATAAGAAGGCTTAAAAAAGGTGCACACAATCTCGAAGTCGAAGTCACTTGACTGCAGAAATCTGTTTGTTTATTTAAAATGGAAGCTTTCCTTCGAAAAATGGGTGGGACATCTCTTGACGAGGTAAAAATCAAGTAACCAAAGCTTATCTCATAAAATTTCTGAAATAAATTTTGTCACGAAAGATTTGTATTTCTCATGAGTACTGTAGGGATTGATTGTAATATGTACTAATTTGATCAAATTTAAAATGACAAGAAATGACTACAAAATTTTCTTAAAGGACTATCTTCTTCTCATCTATTTTAATTAAATAATGCTATTATCGGTATTCAGTGCAAATTTAAGCTACATATGAATGAAGGAGTAACAAATAATCACATGAATATAAATGTCTGATTGATGAGCATCTAAAATTTTTAGTCCCCAAGCGACGTCAACAACTCAATTTTTATCGTAACAAATGCTACACTTCATAGTAAGTGTCTGGAAATGTTAACCTTGAGTCAATGCACATGAAAAGTGATTTTGTCTGTGGATTTTTTAAATAAGACCGGGGCAAGCAGCAAATTTGTAAAAATAGAATACTGAATAAAGTATCAATTTTTCCTCAATTGTAAAGAATCGCCTAGGTTCATACGAGTATATAAAAAGAATTAAAACGAAACAAGAATCTTCTAGTTAAAGTGTACGACTTATTGCTTCGCTGCATAGTTCTTTGTGCAGGAATTTATCAAAAAAAAAAAAAAAAAAAAGAGTGATGGAGCTTGGGCTCTCGGCTGTATGATACCCTGCACATTTTCTAGGTAGCTGCTATAGACGTATTTTTGACAGAATAGGAACCCAAAAAATTAAGATCGGACAGGTCAATATGGTGGGAATTTGGAAATCGTACATTACAAAAATTTTATATTTTAAATGGATGCAGGGAATAAAAATGCAAAATGCAAATGCAAGAAATATATCCATGACCAAATGGTACTGTCGGTTTTCAGCTCAGATTGTACCATAATCAAAGATTCTTGATTTACTGAGCAAACAGCACAACAAATAATTGTCTGTGATGCTGTAGAAGCACATAGCTAAGGAATATACATATTGTACGTATCTTATTTTAAGCATGCTTATTTAGTTCCCTAGCAACGCATTCTCATCGCCACATTCATCAGACAACCAAGTACCACACTGACAAAAGTTGAATACATCTCTTCGTCCACCCCTCTCCGATAAAATTATCTTCACTCTGCTGATTTATAGCATTAAATCGAATGCAACATGGATCTGAAAAACTTTTTTTTATTTAAATGCTACTCAAGTTTGCCATTTGTGTCGTTTTTCTTGAATAGAAAAAGTCTTACGATCAGTTTACCATCAACGGTTGTGATCAAAGCATTTTTTTTAAAGAAGCAGAAATCGGAAAGAAATTTTATATGGTTGAAGCTTACTGGAATATCAATTAATCTAAATAAATTCAAAGACAATAAATTTATTCTGATAAAGACAATAATTAAATATCGATATATCTATAAAATAAAGATTTCTACCTTTGATCTTATTCGGCTGTTTTAGATAGCAAGCAATGTAAGAATTCACATGCGGAACTCCGTTTAGAAAAATATAATAAGACACGAAGGGCCATAATATTTTAATTTAAATATGCACTTTATGGTTCTTGAACAAAATGGAGGGAAAAATTACTATTGCCAACGTTGTAAATACCATAAACTATTTATTTTTCAAGAGTAAGTAAATACATACATACTTAAATTTGTATGTAACGCATCCAAAATTGACCCGGGCTGGTTAAAAAAAACCATTTTTATGCATTTTAATACAAATCTGTATTATCGCCATCAAAATATTCTCCTTTTGAGTCAATACAAGCATGCCAAAGGTTAATCCAATTGCCCATACACTTGACATACGCCTCGGCTGGGTTAGCCTTTAGTTCCTTCAGCGTATTTTTGTTTATGTCTTCAATCGACTCATGACCCGTTCCCCGGAGCGGATACTGAAGTTTCGGAAACATAAAATGTCACAGGGTGCCAAATCTGGTGAACACGATGACTTTTGTTTCATGTTTGCCCAAAAACTCCGTCACAATCAAGCTGGAATGTGAAAAAAATTCAAAAAAATCAGGTATTTTGGTACGAGTCTGGCGGCGACGTGTTTCATACCCAAAACATCAACCAAAATGTGTTGAGTCGATCCATAAGCGGTTGAGTGTCTCTGCTATCTTTCTAATGCCAACACGACCATTTTCGGCATGTCTGCCTGTCTGTTCCCTGACTGTATGAATCAAAACTAGTCCCTCATTTTCTAAGATATAGACTTGAAATTGGGTGTGGACACTCGCTATGTTCCTAGGCTAAACATATGTCACAACTAGCATGCCACGCCCACTTCTGGGGCTAGCCTAAAACCGCCCGAATTTTATATGAAATGTTTATGCGCCCGGCAGATTCCTACGTGGCAGATTCCTTAAAACAAATATTCTACGCTGTTGCGTAGCTAGAGTAATGAGTAATAACATTGGCCTACATGAGTTTTGCGAATAAGATGGGACCTAATATTTCCATCACGTCACGTTTTCAAGAAAATAGGGGTTGAATGCCCTAAAAACAGCGTTTTTGGCAGTTTTTAGGTAAACGTGGGGCAAAATCCTGACCTGATAAAAACTTCGCTATTATCAGACTGAAGACTGAAACAAGCCCTTTCAAATAAGCCCTATGCCAATTTAATCGCATGCGTCCTTAGAGAGGGTGTGTGTTTTTGTCTAAGGGTGGAGGAAAAAATTTAAAAAATGGTATCACTGCCCTGCAAATTCTAATTCTTTGCATGCGAATAACATAGGACCTAGTGTTTCCGAATGGATTTTTCATGCTGAACATGAATCTGGGTTCAAAAACTTTACATCACGTCACGTTTTCGAGAAAATTGGGGTTGAAATCCCTAAAAACAGCGTTTTTCAAAATGTAATTGCATATTCGTTACCAGCGACCCTCAAAACAAGTAACAAGTTTTAGGCGATTGCAATCAAATTTTAAATAAATAACTTTCTGTTTTCATTTTTGCCTCCATTCTTAGACAAAAATATCTCCCGCCCCCCGCTCTTAGGGCGCATGCGATTAAATTGGCATAGGACTTATTTGAAAGAGCTTGTTTCCGCCTTTAATTTCTGATAATAGTGAAGTTTATATCACATCAGGATTTTACCCCACTATTTTTCAAAACCTGCTAAAAACCCTGTTTTTAGGTGTTTCAACCCCTATTTTCTATAAAACGTGACATGGTGGAAAGTCTCAGCATGAAAAATTCATTCGGAAACACTTATTCGCATCCAAAAAATTGGAATTTGTAGGGCAGTGTAATTAATAGTTCTGGGAAATGTGTGGAATTTTCTATCCATATATTAGAAAAAAAAAAAGTGAGAAGCGAAACTATACCGGTGCAAAAGTTTTGGTTCCGGTACGGTTCTTTCATTTTGTTTTAGTTTGGTAATAGGCTCCGGTTTCAAAAAAATAAAATATCGGTTCTGGTTCCGCGTTCGATTCTCCATTTGAATAGGATAATTTCGGTTAACGGTTCTGTCTCTGGTTCCGGTTCCATTTTTATAAACTGACTCTCAGTTATATCAGAGTGTGAATACCGTCTCAAATGAAGCATCTTATATGTAATGTATGGGACACCCCTATACCACAAGCAGAAACTGACACCCTTCAAAAAAATAAACAAGAAGAACCGTAGCAATACCATTCATAAGGAATTCTAAATCATCTACAGTAGTAAAACATGAACATGGGTTGCGGATTTGTATATTTTATATAATTTTATAATATGTATTTTCTGGGGTCTAGGATGGCTCCTTTAATACGCTAGAAACTTAAAGATAAACTAAGATAAAAAGATAAAAAGTATACACAATAAAAAAGAAAAGAACTAAAAATAGTCTATGAACCAAGTATGAGTGTTTTAAACTCTTCACTGTGAATAGTATTTTAATTTTGACTTAGAGTTAGTAATTCACTAAAGAAGTCATAAGGTACATATATTCTAAGCATAAATTTAACTGACTATTATGAAAACTCAAAGTCCCTGTTTATGCGATATTTACATTATCTTGAAATGAGGAGAGAGCTGCCACCTCAGCCAAATATGTAAAGCGAGGTGGGAACACGTATCAGCAACAGTACAATCTAAAATGTAAAAAATAAAATGTAAACATATATTAAATACTAACATAAAACGCAGGAAAAACCTACATAGTCAAATCCTGGAACTCGATTTTTAATTATTTTAATTGTAACGGGGTATTCATTTAGAGGCTTTTTAAGATTTGTTTTTTTCTCAGGTTGACCATTCGTCGTGGAAATATTCACATCGCAATAATATCTCCAAATTATGCAGGAGTATTACGAAAATCAGCGTCATTCAGAGCCCACTATTGCCAAGCAAATTTGAGTCTCAGTGTACGTTATTGGATGATACGACTGAATAGACGACTGTAGCGGAGACTGAAGACCTGACTGAAGACCTTGAAGGCCTCTCGTATGGAACTACTTGGCAAATTGTACGTCAGGATCTTGGTTTAGAGGCCCAAAAATTTCAATTTGTTCAAGAATTGAAGCTGCCAGACTTGAATTCACGATTTAATTTCAATCAATGGGCTCTGCCACAGCTCAATGAAGATCCGCTGTTTTCGAGCCGAATTTTGTTCAGTGATGAGGCACATTTCAGGCTCAACGGATACTTCAATAAACAAAATTGCCACTTTTTATTTAGAGCATGCGTTGTGCGAAAACTATTCATGGTTAATCTAATTAGTTGCTCGGATGAACGATTATGTCGACCATAAAATGAATGTAGAGCACGGCGATAGTCTATTCATGATAAAATGGGACACCAAACATAATACGGAATATAATAGCGTTGCCAGAGCTGACCAATTTATGACAGTTTAATCCCTACCCTATATACATATCCAGTTAAGTTGAAATTGGACATGCAAATGTAGATCCGATGACAATACAATATTATATCGAAAATATTAAAGAAATTTAGATGAATCTTTGGTATCTAAACATATAAGAATGTTTGGCCTAGTTAATTCATTCATAATATAACCAATCAAATAGATGGCGCAGATAATAATTTAAAAAAATTATATGGAGCAATATATTTATTTTTCTTTTTTCATTCGATCATCGTCAAATGTGTTGATTATTGCGCACAACACAAAATAAAATCTGTTTTGCAATTATTTTACGGGGCCCAATGGAGTCTCGAATTTGTACATACATTTGTAACATATTCCAGAGTTACTTCCGCAAGCAGTTTAATGATTCTCGCAACTGATGGCAAATTTGCAAGTGTAGTTCATAGAGACAACAAAAATAGTGCAATAATAAAATTCACATAAAAAATTGTGAACTGTGAAAGTTTTGGATCTCAGAAAAACTTTGTGGCACAGTTACTAATTAAATGGAATGAGTGAGCAACACAGGCCTCATTGTAGTACAAATATGTCCCGGACAATGCCGGGTGTAGCTGCTAGTATGGAAAATTCTAAGTTCTTGATTTAAATTTTTGTATTATACAATAATTTATTGTACGCAATATTTGAATAGCTAATTTAATGCCGCAGATCCATCATAGGGTCCAATATAGATAATAAACTACAAATCAAACGCCACGATTTTGGCTTTTGAATGAAACATTTAGCGAGTAAATAATTTCTATATGCATGTGCAGTCTATTTTAGCTTCGGTTCTACAGAGGTGAACGTTACTCTTGTTATATTTAACAGTAGAGTAACACAAATCTCTACAAAAAGAGCGGAAGAACATATGTATTGCGTGATATGTATTATGCGCACTCAAATAGAAATTCCTAAAAAAAAAAAACAACAAACAAAAAGATGCACACAAGGAAATAGGCCAGAACTTGACCCGCACCAATAGAAATCTGTTGACCTCTGCTGATATAGAAATGTGCGTGCGTGTTCCTTCAAAGTCTGTCAAAGAAGAAATACATTTGTTTTAAAAATAAATATTTACGTCAATAACTGTTTTTTGCTATAAAGAGCCCCACTCTATACTAATTATCTGAAAGTGGTCCCCTCCCACGTGTGGACTTCAAATGTGAATTTTCTACTCCACATAAAGAAGTCTCCGCGTCTTTTAGTTTTTTAACAATCATCACGTACGATTCTCATAATTATCATTTTAATTTCATTAGCTGACTTCTGTTTGCTTCTGTTTAATCTGTGTTCTGGCGTTTTTCGTGTGAGGATTTACCGAGACATTTGTTCTGTTGAACAAATAAATAAATATTTGATTAGCTTATTTCCACATTTTGTTTTTATGTTGATATGACGTTCCAGCTGCAAAATTTAGATTT
Source organism: Leucophenga montana (assembly GCA_035044765.1). Lineage (NCBI taxonomy): Eukaryota > Metazoa > Arthropoda > Insecta > Diptera > Drosophilidae > Leucophenga > Leucophenga montana. Next base: position 147,079 of record JAWNNQ010001512.1, read on the forward strand.
TGTCAGGGTGCTACGTATATAATCTTCCCTCTTCTTAATGACTTATGCATTTAAATTAACTAAGATAGCTTTTAAGTTTTTACAAACAAAAGTGTAGATGATTTTCACTAGTCGCTTAGCAACAAAGGATTTTACTTATAGATCATAATTGCTAGAGGAAGGGCCTACGCTTTTACTCTATTTGTTCATATATGACTATACATACTATTAGTTTAAAATACAAATTATAAAACTCAAAAGCAGTGATATTTAATTGACATTATTTATTCTCAGCTCCGGAGAATTGTCGAAGCCGGTGAATATCGTTTGGAAATTATGTTAAAAGCTCTGAGATGGAACATTTATTTTGCATAGGGAACAGAAGGGATGTGTGCTAGAAGTTGATGTGGCACTAGACCCCACACTCGGTCCGGATCATTAAGTATCAACACCTAATTCCGAAATAAACAACATCGTCCAACAAAGTTTTTCGACACATATGTATCTACGCTTTCATCTACGTCTCTATAACAAGGTGACCAATCAACGCCCGCATCTGATGGTGCAACAGTAAAAAGGAACAACCACGCTTAATGCTACAACTCCTAATTAAGAAATCGGTGCAACTGTGACGGGAAGAGTAACATGGCCCAAGTACTAGCATGCAAGTTGCAGGCTTGGTACTTTAAAGACGACCGCCTTGCTACTTTAAAGTTGCCATGCTTTTAAGTAACCAAGTTAAGAAGCTGGCCGAACTGTACGCAGAGTAGCTAAAAAATTAACCCCCATCCCCTATAACTGTCTCCAAATATCCACCATGCAAAGGGACATCGGACATAGTGGGCCTCGATGTATGGAATAGGATATTGCAGCTTTTGTGGAGTACTGTCAGCAAAGGTGAAGGCGACTTACTCTCTCCTTCTCTCCCTTGTACTATGAAGCAAACGCTCATCAGACTGCATGGATAAGAAGTGACAAGAGGTGAGTACGAGAGTAGCCGTTTATATATCAAGAATAAACAACCAAACAATTATTTATTATGAAAAATATTGTTAATGCTTTTCTAAATATCCTCCACTGTGAAGACGGTCTTCCCAAAATATAGATTATGATCCCATCAACCGGGTCTTTTGGGGTATTTTATACATACAATCTTTTACCTTACAGTTTGTCCATTAAATATGTTATGGCCACTATTATTACATATTTATAGTTAAAGCTGTGTATTGTACTACTATGATCGCTTTTGTTACTCTACCGCATAAAATCATTAGACATTGGTCTGCATTGGGCTGCTGCGGCGTTAAAGTACAATGCAAATAATTTCTTCAGATTCCTTTACTCGTTGGAATATGTGTGGCTTGAATTTCGCCTTTTCAGTTTTTCCATTTCTGGCGAAATATTCTACAATATTAAATGTAAATTCTTTGCATTATTATTTTCTTACAATAACAAGAAAATCTAATACGGCATTGAAACAAAGAATCGGCAGACCGCAAAGCGTTGCGCTTCATTAAAATCGGATTAATGTGGACAAAGGCGCCAAACACACACATATATGCATCACCATTTATATATATATGTATACATAATATAGTAAAATTTGTAGCGGACATTGGTCAAATAAACCAAAGGACGCGCAAAAGATTCTCACGCTGACCGAAAAGAAATTAGAAATCCCAAAATATGCAAAAATAAAACACAACGAACTAAAGCTGAAATGCGTTGAAAATCGACCCAAAAGCCAACCCCCAAAAAATGTTATAAAGCAAAAATAAGTTGAAGGAAACCAAATGCGGAATTTAAAACTGCGCGACAAAGAAAAAATAGCAAAACGAGACACTGCGGACAGTGGTCAGAAGGAAGTCATCGCGAAGGAATATTAAAATGTGTAAAATTTCAAGAAAATTAAGTTGAAAATTTAAGCGAAAAGAAACGTGATTTTCTTTCACCCCACTATAGAGGACAGTGTCCGATATGCATGGTCATCCGCCGATCATCGGGCTACCTAAAATCTGGCAATTTGTGCATCACTTTCGATGGGGTTGATTAGCACGATCTCAACTGGGCAGAGGTTAATTTCTGCACACAGCGCGGGGTCAAGCATTCGAAGTCGAATTGAGACGAGATGAATGGCTACCTGAAACGAAGTGCGCCGTCGGAGATGCTGGCAGCATCTGAAATATATAGTTCGAGGGGAGAGCTTCCTTTGTTTTCCGTGGACAGCCCCTGACCTTTTTGTTGTCTATTGCAATCCAACGAACCGTTTTGAGGTTAAAAATATTTGAATATTTGAAAGATATGATGCATTTTTGCATATGGCTTCTTTGTGAAAATGTTTTCAAAATCTGTACTTTTGCGACCTTTTGCGCTCGTTTTGAATATGTGCTAATGATAGTTGACATGCGACATCCTGCAGCTTCATTTATTCCAAAACTGGCGCCAAAATGTGTTTTCCTTTCATTCGTGAATATACAAATCTATGTCTTTCGCATTATGTTTTGAAATTTGCATTACCAGTTTATAACTACCATGAATTTATACATTTCTTGACTGTTATACAGCATTTCTCGCTTTAGCCACTCACAGTTAAAGTCGATGTATTTTGGACAGTGTATAAACAAAATTGGGCGTTTTAGCTGGTCATATATTCTTTGGGGGAGGCTCATTATAATTACTTCGACACATGAGTGGCGTGACCTTTTGACATGCGCGTTGAAATCTAACTATATACTCGTACTCGTACATATGTGAAAACACACAATTGAGTATACATAGTCCTATGTACTTATATTTAATGTGTGAGAATTTATCGAATACATTTAACTATTGTATGCACATACGAATATATGAAAGAAACAAATGCAGGGTGTCTCAAAGAATCACATCTCTCGGTAAAGAAAAAGTAAGGAGTTTATTGAAAAAATGTTTATTACATATTAAAATACACTTTTTGGGAATTTATTTATTAAAAATGTTATTGTCCAAATGTAAACCGTTGCGTTCACGCCATTCATTTAATCGAGCACTAAAATTTCCTATGACGGCTCGGCAGGTATTCTCCGTGATGGCTGCCATTTCGTTGCGGATATTTCCTTTTAATTGTGCCAGGGCAGTTGGTTTGTTGCCGTAAACTTTAGATTTGACGTCACCTCATAGGAAAAAGTCCATAGGGGTTAAATCGGGACTTCGTGGAGGCCAATTTATGTCACCTCTCCTGGAGATCAATTTGCCAGGAAAAATTTCACGAACTCGTGGTAGAGACCTGTTGGACGTGTCTGAAGTTGCTAAAAGAACAATGATGATATATGCACGTTTGTAGCAACAGCGCGTTTCCGAATCGAAAGGTCCGGGTTGTCACGAACAGATTGAGTAACACTGTCTACGCTTTCGAACGTTCTCGAAGACCTTGGACGCCCGGATTTTGATTTTTCCAGCGTTGAACCGGTCTCTTCAAAATTCTCGACCCATTTTCCAATGAGTCGAGGGCTTGGCGCATCATTTAAATGATGTAAAACTCACGAACGCACAACGCACGGTCCGCTCCCGAGAAATGCTCCATAGCGACTAAATTCCCTAAAGCTAGGCTACCGATTGACATACCCCCCGCGCCCCTCGGAATAGTTGCGTTCACGCAATCAGCAAATCAAATGTGAACTTTCTTTTGAGACACCCTGTATATGCCTAATATTTTCCCAAGTTAAACTACATATATATGTATGTATGTGTTATCCACACAAACATACATATATAAGTAGTTTAACGATACAATGGAAAATTTAACAATTTAAGTGGCACATTTATTGGATATTTTATCTTCTTAAAAATAAATCGATTAAGTAAATATTATTGTTACAATCGTCCAATCCTCATTAGTTTTATATTTATTTATATGATTCCAAAAAATGTGGAACATTGAAAACTTCTATATTCGAGATTATATCCAAATTAATTTATTTACAATACTGACCCTTATGATAGGTCCACGAGATTATACTAGATATCCATAGTGCGTATATGTAGTTGTAAGCACGATGGTGTTTTTATTGATAATAATTAAATACACATATGTAACTAAGCAAGTAATCAATCAGGGGAGTTACAGAAGATGCTTTCACGTCAAATTCTGCCCGTTTATATTAATTCGCAAGTACTTCTTTACCGTACTAATACCTTTTTGGTAGGTATTTGACTATTTTCCGCATTGTTGACGTGCATGGCCTGCATACAGCCATACGCAAAACACACAAAGGTAGCTAACTGGAACTTGATTTTCGGCGAAACTACATTTAAATGAAAACTGTGTATAATACAATAGAAGAAGGAAGAAGAAATTTTGTTGTACTTGAATTAATAATGATCAAGATAGAGTGTATTTCAGTTAATCAGTTTCGAGATATATCATAAGGATGCAATCTAATCGAAACTAGTTGTAATCAGCATTTAATTTTAAACAACAAATTTTCACATTATATTTGTATTTATTTACTTTTTGTAAAATTTAATAACTTTTCAGCTGACTCTTTTCACCTCAACCAATTTTGGAAAATTTGAATATGAAATTTTCCGTCGTCATTTCTCGCCCAACCCACACCCCAAACGACCACCCCACCCCAACCTAACCCAACCCAACCCAACCCATTACCATAAACCACTAACGAACTCAGCTTGTGCTGTATGTGCCCACATCCTCTGTGGAAATCAAATCCATCATCAAGACGAAGCGCATCAAGAATATTGGGTTGACAAAGTGACAAACTCCGTGAGTGCGCGTAGATGAATTTGTTAGAATGTTTCACATTTTTATTTTTTGGTTTAATTTTTTTGTTGTTGTATCAACGACAGCTCCACTTTCACAATGAATCATCATGCTTAAAACAACAAAACAAACGTCGACAGAAAGGATGCACAAGTGAAATCCACAGAAACAAGCAAGAGCAAAAACAGTGACGACGATGATGACAACAAGGACAACAGTGGCAAAAACCAATGGCAGCAGCAACTAAAGAAAAAAAAAATAAAAAAACAGAAAACCAAGTGAAGTGCCCATCAGTTTAACCAGCATGACATGGCCCGGTCCATTGCGGTCCTGGACTCTGGCATTTTAGCACTTATTCAAAAGTTGAAAGAGCGAATGAACAAAAGAAAGAGAGTATTATGCTCGAAATTATTCGAGAAAGAAAAAAATTATTATTAAAAGTCTCAGTAGAATAAGTAAAATAAAAAAGTTCAGATTAAGATAGATTTATAAAAAGTAATTTAAACTTATAATTATCTAAAGAGAAACACGGATATACTTTTTCAGCCATACATAACATCATTTTTCTAACTTTTTACACTCACAGAAGTACCCCATTATGTATGTTTGATTATATATAGGTATGTATTGATAAATATGTGATTTATCAACATAACGTGACATAGCCATATACATATGTATATTTTATATATACACTAAAATGAACTATAAATATCATTTGATTTTTCTGTTTAAAAGTCGGTATAAAGGTTGTCTAGACACGTCAGAAAGGGAATTGGATATTAACTGAAACTGTATGTTGCTCTTATTACGTAGGTTGGTGATTTTTGAATGGAAATAGTGTTCAAAATTATTCAAGTAGCAACATCAAACTCGGTTAACATATAATAATTAAATTTGTGCAATGATTCGCCGATTTTCGCGAACTTTCAGTCAAATATTCATTATAGTTAGTTATATTGTCTTCATTAGTTGTACAAATTTTAAAATTGGACAGAATATACCATTTGTAATGTATTTGCGCGTAAAAGCGGGAATTTGCATTGCGTAAAGAATTATCAATAATTTCTATGCGGGAAATGCTAAGATTACTATTACCTGTTCTTATTATTTTTTTTTTACTATCAGTCTTAAAGGTAGGTTTATATATTGTATAAGACACGTATTAAATAATTTAAGTTTTTGTAATAAAAATTAAAAATAAAGACTGCAACTGCAATGGACGTATTCAACTCATCTCTATGTACACTTTAAAATGATATACACATTCTAAAGGATATTCGGGCGACCACCTACATTCAATCAACTACAACTAGAAGCACCGAGCTAACAACTGAAGAGGACAAAAATTTACCATTCCAACAAGAACAAAAAGCATCGAATTTTCCGCCCACTGGGACCACATGGCAAAGTTTTTTTTTATTCTGGGATAGGTGCTCGCAGACGTCGCTCTTTGTCTCTCTCTCTCTCTCTCTGCCCCTCTGTGTATCTCTATACTCTTCCCACTATCTAGCAATTCATCTCCATAGATGGCATTCATTTCGAAGCGAGTGAGTGCAAAAAGGCGCTCAAATAGGGTTGTCACTATTTAACCCAAAGGGTGGAGGTCCTTGGAGCTTCATGATAAGTAGTCCGTAGCGGTGAGGGTGGCAGAAGTCGTCAGCTTGATGACGACAACAACAATAATGTGAAAAGAGTGAGAGAGTAAATAAAGATGCTGTACGGGAATGAGTAACATATGAGATACTGTTAAAGGAGATTAGGTTCAAATGCAGCACACCAATATAACAACAACAACAACAACAACAATGGTGATAACGGAAGTAAGTACAACAACAGCAGCAATAACAACAAAAAGAAATGTACGATGTGATGGGATCCACAACCATACATATATACATACAAACATATTATATACATATATAGCATCAGATCAGCGCGGGTCGGTTGAAAGCGTATTGCGAACCAATGGCGCCCAAATCCAATTGAATTTTAATGAGAGCAAAAGAGACATCTAGCGGTGTTAATACAAAATAAACATACTAGAGTTTTTTGTTTTTGTTTGTTTTTTTTTACATTTTTTTTTATTCATTTCTTAAATTATTATAAAGGAAAAATGAGAAGAAATTCCAATACAGTTAATGATAAGCCCATAAAGTTTAGCTGAGCGCAAGAAAGAGATGACAGAGCAAATGTGAGTGAGAGCGCTAGAAGAGGGCGTGCTCACACTCACACAAGTGCATATTGTGCTAGTGTGTATGTACTCTCTCTATAGCTTTTGAGTTGAGTGCGAAAACTTAACGAAAGAATTTTGAGTGCATGTACGCATTCCAATTGGGAAAATTTGAGTCAATGAGTGCAGTGTGAGTGGATTTTGCATAGAGTCAAAGTGTACCGTTAGCCAACACACATAGGCACATGCATACATGAGCATGGTAAATGAGCAACAGAAATGGAGCGAGTGAGAAGACAAGCTCTTTGTTGTTGTTGTTGCTTGCTGGAGTTGTTGTTGTTGTTGTTATATAGGGAATATTGGATTTAACTCGGCCAACCCCAACCCGACCCAACAGAAGTTACTTACTCGTTCATCATCCAATTGTACGTTTGCACTTTAGTTGGCCTCTCTATCTCCCTCTCTCTCTGTCTATCTTTCATTCTCTCTCTCTCTCTCTCTCTGCCACTAAGTGTTCATTTTTCGAATTAGATTTTTTTTGCGTTGAGATTTCATTCATTTTGAATCAAAAAAAAAAAAAATAATAAAAAATTAAAAATTAAAAACAAAAGATTAAATTTTCACTTAAAAAAAAAAACTCATAAATATAATAAATGTTTTCTTGCTGTTGTCTAAATGAAGATCGGCATCGTTATCAGCAGTAGCAACCGAAGATCAAACCAAGCATTATTATCGCTCGATTCTTGTGCTCGAACGCAAAAAATAAAACATTCTTGCTTTATTGGATCATTCAATTAAAATTATGGTTTTTTATATAAATGAAATAAAATCTGCTCAACTGCGGTGAGACAAGCAAAACTGTGGAAAGACAAGCGGACAGACGAACGCAGACGAACCAATAGACATGTGTATATTTGTTTTTCCATCTGACACTGCGCTTTTTGTAAATTGAATTTTTGTGGATTTATTTTTTTTATATTTATCCAATTAGCGTGACAGTCATATAAGTAATTTTATTATGACAGTTAATAGGCTTCATGGCCACCTGATGTCACTGAAAGTAAATAGTTGCTTTCATATCGAGCATGCAAACTTCTCCTCTCCTGTGACTGTTGAAGAGAATTCAAAAGATACGAATTAAATAAACTGGCACACTTCACTTGGGCATAAATAAATGGATAAAAATGTACTTGGAAATTTCTACTTGGATCCTTATGTGAATAAGATACGCATTAGCCAAAAACTTTATCCATTTAAACATTCGATAATAAAGGCAAAATTTATAAACATTTTAACGAAAATTTAAATTTAAATTTTTTAATTTTAAATACCAATTTAACGAAACTGAATCCGAACAAATTTTTCAGTTTCGAATGCCGGAAAACGGGGGATAGTTCTAGTTTTCAGATCGCTGGCCATTATTTATTTTTTTTTTTTTGTGCGTTTAGTAATAATATAACTTCGACCGAAGATAGTCTAGAGGGTGAATACTTTATGAGTGTCATTTTCACTTAATCGTCTAATTAACCATCTGTGTTTTGTTTACAAGGTGAATTGAGGTGTAAAATCATACGAGCATCTAAATTTTCATACTACACACATATGTATTGCGTGAATAGTATTGTACAATATTATAATTTTAACGCAGTGTGCATCGTCTCAAAATAAGCATCGAGGAAAATGATAATGTAGGGCAAGGATCGTAAAGTGCAGCACCCACTGAAAGCAATTAGGTGCGCAAAAGGCCTCGCAAGAATATCTTCGTGCCTTATAGTGTTAGGGTTTAGTTAGGTTACAAGGGCGGCAGGTTGTTTCGTTGCCCAATTAGCATTTAAATTCCGTTTGATACCAAACACTCCCACATCTTCGGATGTTTCTATTAAAACTAACCTATATGGTTGGTATAACAGACGATAATAGTGGAATAGATCAGCTAGAGGCTCTAGTTCATGCCTGTTTAATGGGGCGAAGGCAGGGGTCAATAGTTTCCGTCTCTGTCTTCCAGCTATGAAAATATCTGTTTTTGAATATGTTTAGTTTCTCTGCCTGGGTGTAAATTGGCTGTTAGTTCTGCCGTTTGAAATCTCAGGAAATTTCCCGTCTGTTTTTACTTAGTAGACTATTAATGATTGTCACGTTGTACTAAGGCCTGTTTCGTAACTCAATTTCTTGAGGGGAGCTGTAAATAGTGGTTATAGATCTTAGAACCATGTAAGTTTTGATCGGAACTGGAATGTGAACTGTCATCACTTGGTTCATGCTTGTCGCTATAGCTCAGCCGAGCCTGAGTTTGCGTATCCTGTTACTACTGTATCTCTGGAACTGTGCTTTTTAGATACTGGCGAGCGAAGTGACCAATCCATTTACCTACAGGATTGGATGAACCATAGCGGAACAACTCACACTGTTTTTCGAATCATTTTCTTTCGCAACAAAACATGACACTGTTCATCAACGTGGACGAACGTTGAACGTGATAAATAGAATAGTAAAGAGAATAGAGCGATAAAGTAGTGTGATACTTCAAATCGTCTTATCAATGATGCATTTTCAAACACCCACTGACTGTCCAAGGCTCTGTATTCGAGATTTCGGGTTGAATAACTAACCAGTTTTCAAATTCGGCTTGGTAGCGTACATGGCTAGACACTATCCGAAACCTGCGATCTCCAACTAAATGGAAAAAAGAGTCTATTCTCTTTACTCAATTGTTGCACTGTTAACTTTAAAAGGATAACTAGTGTAAGAGCGTTAACTTACTTAACAAATAAAAAAAAAAACCAATGGTATATGTACGCCTGTCTGTCTGTTAACTGACAGACTAAATTAGTCTGTAGTTAGGCTAGCGTATCTGCTTGTTTTTTCTGTCATTTACTTTAAACTTGAAATCATCCCATTTTTATATTTTACTTAAAAAATCAACGAATTTTTTGCCCAGCCACAATTATTTCACATTCAAAAGAACCCAAATCGCTCTACAAAAACAAAAAATAATTATCTTTTTTTCGTTTTGGGAGGAGACAAAGGCCAAACTTCGGACTAAGTAGATGAAGTTTCGAAAAAAGTAAGTAAAAACACATTTTTTTAAGCACCTATTAGAAGAAAAGAGACTGATAACAGCGTCAGACGCAACAGCACTAAAAAAATAGCATCTTAAAGTAGCGCCAAGCAAACGCAACCAAGTAAAACTGAAAATAAAAAGATGCAAAATCCAATAAGCAAAAAATGCTATCGAGACAGTTGAGTGCATTTTTCAACTCAATTTGAGTGGTTGAGTAATCGTTGAGTCGTTTAGATGATGTTATAGGCGGTGGTGAGATGGTGGTTGCTCTGAGTAACTGCTTGTGCGTGTGTGGGTTTGAATGAGTGTCGTCGCATTGGCTTCATAGCGCGCGCGCGTGTTTGTGTGAGTGTGCCTGTAGCTGTGTGCGAGTTGAACCAAACACAGCGAAGGTCTTGGCCTACGGTCGAGTGTGTAAGCGAGAGGGCATATGTTCAACTCAATTGAGGCAAGCGTTTGCAGTGCATGTGTGTGAGCGGCAGAGTGTTATAGCAAATTGTGGAATGAGTGAAATGTTGTATCTTTTTTCGTATCGTTTTTTTTTGTACGTGCAGTTGTTGTTGTTGCAATCAAAAGTCGGGTCGGGTCGTGTACTTTGCCACGATGTTTGCCACAGTCGGCTTTGGTCGGCGCTTACGTACAGCTGAGATTTCGAGAGCGCTCGCAAAATTTATTTTGTTTGCTGAATCTTTGCACGGGCTGTTTCAATAATAAAAAAAAAGAAGTACAAATGAATAATAATTTATTTTAAACGCAACATTGTGAACAGGATTTGTGTAGTGAAATTTTAGAAGCAGTCAACAATAAAATGTTCGCCGCTCAAAAAATTTACAAAGTGCTGCAGCTGAGCAAAGAAAATATCTAAAGAAAGAATATTGCATTTTTACGAAAAAAAAAAAAAAATTAAGTGAAAAAAGAAAAGAAATAAGAAATTAAAAAAAAAAATTTTAATAAAAGAAATAGAAAAGAAGTGCATGGAATTTGCAACAAAAAAAAAAAAGAAAATAATTTGTGAACGAAATTTAAAGTTCTGAAGTGTTTGTTTGCCCCTTTACACCGTTAAAACTTCGCCTGCCCTCCTTGCCTAGCTCGGAGACGGACGGGCGCGCGCGTGCACCCAAAGTGTATTCGTCAACGACAAACGGCAATTTCCATCCCACGTATTCCGACCCAACCGCCAAAATTATTACCCACAACTCTTTGAGCGTGTACGGCGGTGGCGTCATGTGCGCCTCGCCGTCCACAGCTCCCGGTTTCTTCAATCCACGTCCGCAGTCCGGCGCAGAGCTTTCTGCGTTTGAACTGGGCCTTCCGCGATCTATGACGTTGGGTGTGCCACCTCCTTCGGCGTGGCACGATCCGAATCTCGGCGGCCACCTGCATGCTGCCACGGCGGGTCCCTCCGGTTCACTTGCTGGCACCACCGCGGGTAGCGTTAGCGGTGGCACGCCTTCCAGCGTCGCCAGCCAACAGTCCGCCGGCATTAAGCAGGATCTTTCCGGCCTTTCATCTTCGGCGACGGCATCAAGCCAAACACAACTCAACCAAAGTGCACACCACACAATCAAAGAGGATCTCTCCAGTTTGTCCAGCGCATCGCATCATACAAACGCCGGCGCGGCTCAACAGAGCCATAGTGGCCAGGATCTACTTCCGATGATCAAAGGATCTTCGCAATCAACATCGGCAAATTGTCTGGGTGGCACTGGCACCGGCGGTGGCGGTGGCGGCGGCGGTAGCAGCACGCCCAGCTCACAGGCAAACAGCTCACATTCGCAAAGTAGCAACAGCGGATCGCAGATCGACTCCAAGCAGAACATCGAGTGCGTCGTTTGCGGCGACAAAAGCTCCGGTAAACACTACGGACAGTTCACATGTGAAGGTGAGTTTAATACATCAATATTCTACAATATTCCATATCTCCCCATTTTATTCAACTTTTCCGACGGTTTAATTGAGACACATTTTGCCAATCCAAATGTCAAAAGGTTAAACCACATTGTAAACTGTCATTAATTTTAAAGTGCTCGTCAATGAGCATGCACTGATTGAAAGCAACCCTTTGTATCTAATGGCGTATTTGCATATCTAAGTATCTACGAAAATTCTATCGTCTGTCCATCTTTTTGAGTCGTGTGTTGTTTAACACAGCCCCAACGACAATGACCAAACAAAAATTGTTGCTTCTTGATGACTGTGCTGCTTTACAATACCAGCAAATAGTTTTTATGCAAACATGAGTGCAGAAAAATAAAAAAACCAAAAAGAAATATAATTCAATGTCTGAAATATGAAAAAATAGTTGCTTCATAAAAAAAAAAAAAAAAAAACGATGCGAACTGATACAATAAAAATATAAGCGTGCCTGCGCATATTCGACAATTGGCGTGAGTTATGAGAGTTAGATGAGTTGGCTAGAAACAATTTTGGGAAAATAATCTGTAGAACAATTTAACAAAAGTTTTATGAATCATAAAAATAATTATGGTAAGCACAACTATTTGAATTGTATAAGTTTTCAACATACTTCAACGTCATGCGTTCTTAAACGCTTTTTACGAGAGTAAAATTGAGAATAACAATTAAACTTGATATGAATATGAAATTTATTGCAAATATATATTTACGCACATAATTTGCGCAGTTTCGCTTCATAGCTGGGCGCTGATACTGATAAGATAAAATGCATGCAAGCACAGTAGATGCAATGAAGAAAAAAATCGTATACATATATGTATCACGCACATAAGAGAAGCATCCATAACAAATAGTTAGTAGACAATTTGGTTTGCTTGTCTTCTGTCCTGTTTAAATGCAACAATCAGGCAATTATTGTGCAAACATGCAAATTACAGGCCGCCAAGTTAAGCGCCTTTTGTTTTCCTACACAAACCGACATCTAACAATAAACGGGTATCTGCCGATTTGCGATTTGCACTACAAACTGCATCCCAAGACTTAAAGCTGACTCTGTCATTTTCATATCTCATCAAACTTTGAAGAGCGAAATTACATTTGGTGCGCTTCAGATACATCTAACAGAGTTATCTACTTTAGCCACCACCGCACATTAAATATGTAAGACATAAGAGTGAGCACTAGCACCGACTTCGTTGCTATTATTATTAATCACCAGGCATTTTGTCTGTGAACTTTTAAGCGAGCAAGTGAGATGAGGTGTGAGGGTACAGACGTAATTGGCGGCATCGCTAGACTTTAGACCGGTTCAGCCACAAACGCATTCTTCGAGGTGTTTCCCTCTTTTATTCATAGGGCTTCTCGCTCCTTCCCCATAGTTCTTGCTTTTGATGAAAGGAGTTAGACGGGCGTAAACTTAATAGAAACGAATAGAACGGGTACATGAATCTCTGTCTCATTGAGTCAAGCTGAGCTTTCTTCTGCCACATGTTGACTAAGATTTGCTGTGTTTTAGTTTCTTCTACGTTCGACCGTCTCGTCAGTTCGTCCATTTGACCGTTCGTGCTGAAGTACAAGAGTAACTGTGACTGTTACGTTGATGATGTAGACACGATAGCAATCTATTTTGTTCTAAGCCAAAGTATCTACGCCGCTCGCGCGCGCTTATGAGCAACAAAAAAAAAAAAAAAAATTTTAAAAAAAAGTTTCTCGCATATCATTGCAAATGTCTGTCTTATCGTCCGTCCGCACGTCTTTTGCTATGCTATGCTATGTCTTTGGTACAATCTAAGCAGCATTTTGAACAAACTGAAATCCATAATGTACGCGAGATCGCTCGCCCTTCTGCGCGTTCAGCTGATTCATGCTACGTCGTCGTCGTTTTTGTTGTCTTTTGTTCTGCGCCTACCGCATGAGCAGCTTGGATCTGTGGTGATCCGATCGACCATACTTACGTCCGACCGACCCACCGACCATCCCAAAGTGCAGCATACGTCCAGTTTCAGTATGTGAATTTATGCATTGTGCGCGACTGAAGATTAATTGTGGCTTATGCTCGTCGTCGGTTTCTTCATTTACTTGTAAGGACCCACGTTCCGCCATAAAGTAGCCCAGCAGAAACATATATCCAGAAATTTTTTCTTCTCCTCCTTAAAATATTTTAGTAGGAGATAGTGTTGAGTGAAACTGGAATGTGGGAAAATGCTAGAGAAAAAAAAACATTTATGGGATAATAATAAAAAAACAAAAGCAAACAAAAACAAAAAACTCTGTCTTTGGATAGTACCAAGGCTTATATTATATACACTTCACACTTCCAACGAAATATGCCCAATAGAAACTGTTTAAATCATGCAACTAAATAAAAAAATACTTGATTGCCAAAAACTTGCTTCAATCTTCTTCAATCCAACTTTTTGCTTATACTATCCCTAAAATGAATTTAATTGTTTCATGCACAAAACTAATGCAAACAAATTTGATTCAACTCCTTTGTAATTAAAAGTAGTTTGCGCTGGGCACAGCACAGTTAAAATTACTTGTCTTTCGGAACTTATGAGGATTCCGATGTATCCTTTAAACTGTTGCACACACATTCTAAAGAATTTACACTAAAATAATAACACATAATAATGACACACAATAATAATGAAATACATACGGTTCTTTTTTATCAACATACTATAGTAAATGCCTGTTCAAATTAAGATAAAAATTTATACATAACCATTCAGTATCGTCTGACAAAAGTTACAAAAGTATATGAGCTAAAAGAATCTTAACGCCCATCTAACCGCTTTTTTCACACTCGATTGCAACGCGTACAGCCTCAAGTGCTAGAACGTTTTCTAAATAGCAAAGAAAATAACCCAAAATATACTTTTAACCTTTGACGTCGAGCAAAAGGGTAAAGAGAGAGAGAGAGAGAGAGAGAGAGAGAGAGAGAGAGAGAGAGAGAGAGAGAGAGAGAGAGAGAGGGTTAAAGAATGAGAAAAATTAACAATCATAGAAATATTTTGATAGTATTAATGATAAGTCAAAATTCTGAATGAAAGGGGACGAAATCGCATTTTGCGCTTATTAATTCAGCTATTTGTTAATAGCCATCACGCATACGGATGAATGAATGTTAAGACGGTCCATTCTAACCCGGTTGAATTTTGACTGCAGGCAATCATCAATAATAAAGAAGGCTTCGCATTTAGCATGGACTTGTGTAAGCTGTGTGGCCTATCAGCGCTAATAAATCGCTTTGATGAGCAGATATACTGGTTCCAAAATCTCGGACTAGGTCTGCTAAATGTCTAAAACCCATTACGCTCTCTCACACAGAGGCAATATTTCCTTTAGTACGCTTCGTTCAAGCCAAATAAAAGCACGCTACTCACACTTACTAAAATACATTTATGATTTTTTCTGACAGTTTGCTACTTGTTATAATAATTTGTCAAAATATTTTATTTAGTACTTCGTCTTATTCCATCCTATATTTTTATTTTCCATTACACTCTGCTCTGCATGCTCAAAGTGCGTCTGTTGCATAAATTTTCCATGCGAGCGACATGCAAGTAAGTTGAACCTAAAGATTGCTAGCTGTATCTATAAAGTTGGAAGCTTTTACGATTTCAACTACATATTGCACTACCGTAGGCGTATGTATCCATCCGTCTGTCTATCTGTCTGTCGAATTGGTTGTATATTTGTCTGCATGTCTGAGTGTCTCTACGTGTCTGGCTTAAGGGCAGTCATAAAAATATATATTGTAAGTACGTAGAACTAAAACTTGTATGTTTGTTGTTGTAAATCATATTTTTTTTCGTGCATATTTGCAAATCGTACGGAAGTTATAAATGTTTATTAAAATGCTTTCTCCACATGATTAATGATTTAGTGCAGTTCAGTACAGTAGACTTTTGCCCTTTGGGGAACGGAGTCTCGCATGTTGAATTCAATTGAAAGTTGAATGTGAAAAATTGTAAATTAATAAGCAGCGCATAAGTAAATAATTCAACCCTCCTACTGCACGCCAAAAACAAAAAAAAAAAGTTCTTTTGCTAAAAATTGATATAAAAAATGTTGTGTTATATTCTGTCACTTATATAAAACGCAAGAAAAGAAAAGTAGGCGGCTTTGAATTTTAACGAAATAATAAATTTTTGAAATGTTTTCTTCATTTTATTCTTTGTGCTGCATCTTTTGTCATTATTCGCAACTTGATTTATCTGCGTTATTCTGTTAAAGCTTTACGAATGTGTGCAAAATGGAATTTTAATAAAATTTATTGAAGCTGTAATCGGAAAAAGGCATATCTAAAAAAACATACAAGTAGATACAAATGAATATGATTTCTTTTTGTGGTTTTAAAATGAATGCAATATTTTTTAAGGCCACTGATACACACATGCATTCTTAAGTGCTTGTGCATGATACATAAAAGTAACCGCAGAAAATAATGAACATTTATTCAGATTTTTAGAAAATAGTAGCGTGGGAAAATCTTTTCGTTTTTTCACCTGACAAGCCAGAAAGAAAAACATTTATCTGGAAAAACAATGAATTTAAAAGAATTAAACATTAAAAAGACAGTGCAAAAATAAAATAAAAAAACAAAACACAAAAAACAAAAAACTTCCGAACCTCACGCATCGTATGCTTCATTACAATCCACTTAATTAAAAAGCCACACATGTTGTTGGTCAATTTTTAAATTAAACATTACCAGTAGCAGAAGACCACGCAAAGACCCTAAAAATGATATAGTATATGAGCAGCGCCGGAAAAAAAGAAATCCGCACGAGTTTTGTGACAAAAACGAATTGTTTTCTATTTTATGCTACTTCGTTGCTTGAGGATAAAAAAGAACAGCAGCCAAAAACAAAAAAACAAACAAAAAAGCTGAAAAAATGTATTTCATGCGCTTTAATTGCCGAACGTGGGAACTATTTCAATAAATTCGCATATCCAACTTCCTTTTTAGCTTTTATTTCAAGTGGTGCCTAACTTTTTAAAAAGATTGCCTGAAATTATGGTGATGGACGCATGATTTGCTGTTTTGGCTTGTGGCGCTTTTTCAATTTCGCCAAAGAGATTTTCACTCAAACACACGGCTTTCCACGAATCGAAATAAAAAGATAAAAAGAAAGAACTGACAATATTTCACTTGAAACGTGAAAAATTTATGCTAAAAATTTTTAATTTTTGGTGACTCGCGCTTATATAATTAGATACTATTTTTTACTATTTTTTATCGCGCAAATTCTTGTATATTTTTTTTCGCGCGCTTCTACAATTCATCTTTTTGTAGTTTTGTAGTTGCTGCCTTAGTTTCTGTATATCTTGTAATTAATTAAAGCTTGTTTTATTATTATTATTATTATTATTATTATTATTATTTATGTTGGAGCTGTTTAGTTAGTGTATGAAATGCATTTTTCTTTTTAAATTTATTTGTCATTGTCATGTTTACCGCTTTAGTTGGAAAGAAAACCGCAGGCCATATAAATTATATTAATCAGCTCTTGACAGTAGCGGATGAAAAACAAATTGAAATATAGGTAGGTACGTAGATTATGTTACCTAAAATTATTATTAAGCGATGCTT
Source organism: Leucophenga montana (assembly GCA_035044765.1). Classification (NCBI taxonomy): domain Eukaryota; kingdom Metazoa; phylum Arthropoda; class Insecta; order Diptera; family Drosophilidae; genus Leucophenga; species Leucophenga montana. Next base: position 164,570 of record JAWNNQ010001512.1, read on the forward strand.
GAAAAAATTAATTTGTAGACTACTTTTTTTTATATATATATACACGGAAGAAAGAATTAGCGCTAATCTTAAAGTATCATCGTTTGAATAAAGAATAACGTATAAAGAAAATGTGAAACTGTCATAGATACATATTTTAACCATTAAACCGTGCCCTGTGAAACAAATCGTTGCGAAATGATTCCCTTGTTTACAAAAGAAATAGTAGAATAAAAACTTCAAGGAGAGGCATGAAAAGTAGAAAAATCAGGAGAACTGGTTAAATGCTTCGAAAAGTAAAATGCGGATAAGTTAGTTTCAGTGCGCATCAAAGCTTAAATAGTCTTTAAGCATAGGTATAACGAAGGCGATTCAACTACTTTTTTTCATTGCAGACTAGTCGGGATTGCTAAGTTTTGGGCGTAAATTATGTGAAAATGTTAAAATTAATAATAAACCCTAAAGGAATATATCCGAAAAAATATGGTCGATCAATTTAAGTTGCAACTCTGCTATTTTTCGCAGTCCTGAAACTCAGCTCAATTTTTCGGATATGTACGACCGTAACATAAACATATAACATATAATATTACGATATTAATATTTTTTTTTTTGGTTTTTGCTCGATCTTAACAACTTAGAGTTCAGAATGTCATCATTTCTTATTGGATCTTCCAAAAGATTTGTCAAAATCTAAATCAAAATGAAAAATAACAAATGAACAAATTCATAATTTCACCATTTACCTATATCAACAAATATCTACCAAAATGTAAAATATTGATGCAAATATTTAAATACTCCAAAAATGGCTTTCCTTAAAATTAATAATGAATATCGAGAAAAAAGGTTTTTGACATATCATACGCTGAATGCAAAAGTCAAATATAGAATACTGAAAAGCTTCACAGTGGTTTCACTTTTGCGCTTTTCTTTGATTACAGTAGTTTTTGTATGCATTTATACATATAAATACCTATATGTATAATGATATAGTCATGATTTGACGATGACAGAAAATCTCAAATTTTAAATCAAAAAATTATAACTCAACCTTAGCTTTTATAGGCGTGCACTTTGTTTGATTGGTCTAAAGTTTTGCCAAGTTATTGTATTATATATATATATATATATATATATATATATATATATATATATATATATATATATATATATATATATATATATATATATATATATATATATATATATATATATATATATATATATATATATATATATATATACGGCATTTTGTGCATGAACAATTTCAAGATCAAGATTTCTTAGATTAAAATGTTCTTCATTTCAAAAATTGTAACTTTTAACAAGTTTAAGTAGGGAAGGCTCACCTTCTAATGATTTAGGAAAATAAATATTTTTCTGATTGCAGGAAGTCACCATACAAAGTCTCAAGCATATATATCGAAAATTGTGGGACTTGTTTGTGATGCTACAGACAACGGAGAGACGGACAGTGATAGTATTTTAGTAATAGGTATACACACCCTGGATTAAGAGTATCCTTCTTTTAACTGCACTTGGACAAAAATGTTTTTACTCTAAATGCAAGTACCTATTTCATTTTATATGACGTGAGCTGCGTTTGATTATTTAGAATAAGAATAGAGTAATAGTCGCATCACCGACGGGCGAAATGGTGTGGTTTTACCATAGATTGTAGTGATTTCTCATTATTCTTATTGAATTTCGTTATTCCATATATTTATTGTATTGTTCGCTTCAGGTACACTGTCAGATAACTTTTAGAGAAACTCACCACATAGTTTAAGTTCTTTGTATACAACTTTGTATTTAAAATTTGTAAAACTGTAAAATGGCTATACGTCACGAGTCATGCAACTATTATGACTTGGCTTAATTATTATAGAGCCATGCAGCAATACACACGATATATACATGTGTAGGGTATCAAAACAATAAATAGAGTAACGATTTCGGGGGGAAAAAAATGTCCTGGCACGATTTGATTTCGAATGCCAAAACACCGCAAACTCCCAAAAAAAGTTTAACTAAGCAAAATAAAGAAACAAAATATATATATATATGGTGAAGCTTTAAAAATCGTGATGCATTGGCGTATCTGCAGTAAATTTGACTACTGCTGTGTATTTCTTCCACCTAAAGTAAATGCTGCTGCAAGAAAAAAAAAGAAAAACTGCTGCAAACAGATACAATTTGTTGCGCTTTGCTGCGCTCTGTTTCAACTTTATAATGTAACGGTTTAATTAATTATGTTAACTTCGCAAAAAGGCCCTTTGCTGCAACATCAGTTCTTGCCTCTTGCAGTACCTCTGAAAACAAAGTCTCAGACTGCGCAATTTTCATTTTTAGCGCTAGAGTTTCTTCATGAGAGAGATACTCTTAACGTGGTTAATCGATCAGTTTGCTATATCTTGCTGTTGTTGTTGTTGCTAGACGGTTGCGCAGCTGGAAGCACGTTTTTCTTGGCAATGCCTGAAGATTCGTTTTGTTTTATTTTTTTTTATTTTTTTATACGATTTACTTTTTTATCGGTGCTCTATGATACACTTGTAGCTTAAAAATTTTCATCGCGCGCTTTGAGCCTCATCAAGAACCACTTCCCGAAATTTACACTACTTCTATATACCCTTCACACATTATGACGAAATAAAGTGTATCCGATTTATCAGAAAAAGTTTTTATTAACTCGCCGAACGTAGTTTATCGTTTATAGTTTAGCCAAAATAAATTTGTCTCTCCACAATCTTGTCTTTTACACCACACTGAACCATATTGGGTTACTTTAGCGATTTTTTTTGTAAATTAAATACTTCTTTATTGTTATTTTTTATAATTTGTTACTCCCATTTTTATTTATTTATTTTTTTTTTTTTATTGTAATAATTGTATGGAGCAATTTATTATGTGTAATAATATATTCCCGATAGAACTTGATACTTATTGGTTGTAGTTATAAAGGATATTTAAACTTCGGTGTAATCGAAGTTACTGCTTTTTTAATTTATAGTTTATGCCAGGAATATCATGACTAGATGCCTGCAAGACTTGCTGCGCAATAATATATCTATGCAACTATCTATGTGTGTCTAGTATTCAGTTTTTAATGGCTTTGTTTTCTGCGCTGTTGATTTCTGTGCCATAGAAGATACTTAAATTCTAGCCAAAGTTCTAACTACTTAAGTGTTTTTAAATTGTTGTCTAGGCAAGACCTATGTCAGTTTAAATGCTTGTCTATATTGTTAACTTTTATCAAAATATTTGATAATTTTGCAAAACTCACTTCGAAATCAAGTTAAAGTTTAATAAAAAAAAAAAAAAAAAAAAACTAAAGAATTTATATATTTATGTAAAATACATCTATACATCTCTACTTATGAGTATATCTTTACCCAAATTTTTTGTAGTTTAAAATACTTGACAAGCATATTGTATATTGATGGCATGCAACTATTTTCTTTGTGCATCTTTGTTGTACTATATGCATCCAAAGCACAAACGATTCGTTTGCAGCCAGATGGAGCTACGAGCACTTTTATTTAAGTACATTGAGCGTTACTAACATTTTATTTTTGTTGCCTTTGCTAATATTGTTGGTGTTGTTGTTGAAGTAAATTATCTTTTCGTTGCGATTTACTTGCACTGCTACTTCACTGACTTCAATTGCAGATACAACTTCATGCTTATCTGCCTCTTGCTTCTGCTCTGTACTGCGGATCATGTTTTGGTTGCTGTTTTAGTTGTTGTTGCATTTTAGATAAGTGGAAAGTTCTTAAAAGATTCGCTACACTCTAGCAATCAGTTATTGTGGGAGCGCATGATCGCAGGAGCGCAAGCATCATGTAGACGATTCGGTTTTTGATTTACAGTTGACCTACAAATATCTATTCGGTGTATCTATGTATCTGCTGGCGCTGCCAACTCTCTAAACTATGCTGCTTTTTGCCATTGTCATCTGTCGCTATGTCCGTACGGTCGCCGCTCTGCCAGTTCGCTTGGCTGTCATATTGACAGAGATATTCAGACAGACACTTATACGAGTTTAGTCTTTTGTACTAATCACTTGAGCACCTGTCAGACTTAAAGCTGTAGATACTCGGATATTTCCGCAGTCGCCGTCTGGGTTCATGCTCGTTCATTGGAGCAGCTATCATAATTTGACGTCGCTGCGGCAAAACACAAGTCGCGAGCACATTTTGTAGTGCATGCAACGTGAGTAATTATGTTTTTAGGTGGTACTCCAGTTAGTTCCGAAGGTAGCAGAAGGTGGTTGCGCTATTTTCTTTCTCTATTTTTTAGCTAATTACTTTGACTAGCTGCACTTGTATGCTTAACTTTTAATTATGGCACTTTAATAATAGTTGTAAGTTTTAATAATTGAGCTTCAGGAACAAAAAGAAAAATCTGCTCTAAGCACGGCATAGATACACATATATGTACATATATTGTATCTCAAGTGCATCGTCCATTGACCGCGATAAGTGTTCGCTTTGGCGTTAACATTTTTTCAATACTTTATTAATTGTGTGTATCTATGGAGTTGTTCGTCCTACAAAAAACGGAACCAATGCATCATGGCGCAGATGAAGATGGAAACAAGAACAGCAACATTGTGTAATGCATTTGGCTGACCCATAGAAAACGGCTGCAGTGCAGCAAAGCGTAGGAAACTTCTTATTTAAATGTAACTATATGCGTCTGTATACTCGTATGTAAATAGGAAGCCCTTCTGCAGATACTAACCCCCTTGATTGTCCTCTATAGCAGTCGTATATTTACAGCTTCGAATTGTTTATGTCTCAAATATTAGATTCTCTGAAATTGCAAAAGGTATTAATTAATTAAGTATTTTAAGTGAGTCACTCATAAACTAGGCCACTTCCACATCGCTAAACTTCCTCAGCGGATTTCTAATTGCCTTAGCAAATACACTGAAAAGGCTAGTGTAATTGTCGTTTTGTTGTTGATTTCCCATTTCAGACATCTTGCTGTGTTGCAGAATATAAATATGAGTCTACAGATACATCCAATTTGTGCATAGGAACGGCTGGTGCAGAGCGTTAAAGTCCAAGTAATTTCACGCTTTAAATTGTGCGCCGAAGCGCAAAGTTGGCTGCGCGTGCGCAAAATTCGCCATCTCCCTCTATCTTTCTTTTTTGTTTTTGTAAATACATATGGGCACTTTCAGTTTGACTTTAGGCGGTGGCCGCCCGATTCTTCCTTTACGGTCGCGGTTATAACTATATATGAGGCTGGAATAGATACTTTTTGAAGTGTTCATGTGCGTGAGTGCGAGCGAGTGTGTGCACTTGTAACAGTTTGCTATTTGCACTTGGGTGTTACTATAATTATAGACTTTCGTGCCAGAGTTTCGCACACATATCAGGAAGTTCAATTAATAGAATGTTATAAGTTTCTTTTTTAAATTTTCTTTGCTATTTTGCCAGTTTTGCTTTTGTTTTTCATCTGCACTTTTTTCACCGCCGCTGCACTTTATTCATCTTATTTTTCTAGGAAAGCTAGCTGATTATTTAAACAGCAGGCTAACTGTATTGAGCAGTTTATGACGCGTAGATCACGCGATCGAAGCAATTAAGGAAATAGTAGTGGTCTTGAATTTATTTTTTTTTAAATATGTACTTCTTTTTCTATCTCTCCATCTCTCTCTCACTTTCTCTCTCTCTCTCTCTCTCAATTAAGCTATATACATATACAGATATCATGTAGTTGGTAATTGAAACTTATACGTGGGCTGGTTCTACCTTTTTGTCTTTTTCTTTTGACGTTATCCCTATCTATATGACGAAGTTAAGAATGGAAGAAGCTTAAACTCTAAGCTGAAGACAGCATTTAGCTTGGGGGAGATTAAAATGAAAACAGTATTGAAAAGTGCATCAAGAGGCCTTACAACTGAGTATGACAATTATTATATTGTAAGTTACAAAATGGTATTGCAAAACAGATTTAAATGCTGCGGATATTGGAGTGAAAAACTGTTTGGTAGTCTTCATATCTCTGTTCATATTTAGATGTTCCTATTCATGTTTAAAACCAAATAAAATGTTCCACAATACCATCTACAAAATAAATCTATTCGCTTACAAGAGCCCACAAATTGAATTGGATTGAAAATTTCCAGCAAATACTTATAAAACCAGTTTTGTGCAGTGCAGTAACATTGAAAAGAATTGTATTTATACTTATTACAATATACAATGGTTAAATTCAACATCAAAACTGTTTGCTGCATAGACATTTAGATAAAATGAATAAGTGTTAACAAAGAATTATTTTCTTTTTTTTCGTTTTGGAAGTACTACTTCACAGCCGAAAGACCTTAAATGGGTGAATATCTTCTAAAATAGAAACTAAAAATGGGTATTGTAACATATCTAGAAATGTAGAGTGTAGATTGAAACGGAAGATAGAAATGCGAACATGGCTTACTGGGTTGAGATCCAAGACTTCTTTACTGCCCCGTGACAAAGATAATTTACTAATTTAATTAATTGCATTTATCCGTCGATTTAACTTAAATGCACCATACTTGTATACAATAGCCACATTTGTTGACTGGGCATTACACTACGTACATTTAGATTGCATACTCTTTATTTTTGATTTGGAGACAGTCAAAAAATTAAATTCTCTACATCATAACACTTTTGGCTAGATTTTGAGTAGATACAAATACATGGCAGATAGTAAAGTAGTTTGATCTTCACAAATGCTTTTCATATTATGCTCTTTCGTATTTACTACTGTTGATTTGTCTAAGTATGTATCTCTTCGTACACGACTCGACTGTCTGTTTATGTGCTGGTTCTCTGCCGCTGCAAAGGTGAACGAGCAGTTTGACGTAGGAAACAATTTTTTATTGTGCGCAGATCCACCCTTTTTCGGTTATTGATATAAAACAATATCCGAAAGTGCGCCGGTGATAGCGAAACAACAGCAGAACACGAACTAGCAAAGGATCCAATTGTTGGCTGGCATAGATTTTTTAGCGTATCAACATCATCGTCATCATCATCGTTGGAATCGGTATCTTCAGCGGCAGCAGCATCTTGAGCTTTAGCTTCATCACATATTCCTAGGCTTTTTGAAAGATACAGAGAAGCTTAGTCAGTCAGTCGCATGATCGCGAGATCGTTTGCTGCAAAGCAGTATCTTCATCAATAGTTGAGCGTTTGCGCTTGTGTAACTCTAGATAATGTTCAGATATGCGCATATGGGCAGTGCTGGCGCATTTCATTTCCCTCCCTATGCCACGTAATTCTCGATAACCCCATCTTCCTCAAGAAAATTTCAAAAGATTTCAACGTAGTTGAACAAAACTTTAATCCCCGTGCTGAGCAAAATAAAAAAAAATCTCTTGCAAAAATACGAAACAACAAACAGTACGACTTGACTTGCAAAATCGTGACTTGGAACAATATCGTTATTCGTAGATCATATGGTGTAAAAGCTAAATATGTGTGTTGCGCGCATGTATCTATGCAGTCATGCAGGAATATGTTCAAGTAACTTTATGAACATTTTTGTGTGTGTCTGTATGTAAGTGTGCCTGGTTTTGCTGCTTTCTTGATTTAGTACTGTTTTTTCTTCTTTTTTTTTTCTATTTGCCTCGCTGTCTTGTATCTTTTATAGCCAAAAAACAAAAAAATAGTTGACTTGAATGATGATTTTACAGCTTAAAAAGAATTTTATGAGCATATGCCATTGTTTTTGAATTATTGTGTGAAAAACGAAGTTTTACTCATGCACTCTAGCTCAAGCTCAAGCTCAAGCTTCAGCTCAAACGATAAGTAAGACTAAATATAAAACTATTGTAAAATGAGCTTAAAGTCACCATTTCCTTTTTTTATATCAACCTAAGCGCCCATTTAAAGCAGACGACAAAAAAAAAATGCGCATTGAAAAGTGATACACATGTTTAGATACGTGGCGACATAAAAATAAACACACTCGGGAAACATGTACTGCGCAACTCGACAAGCTTTAAAATGTATCTATAGCGCAGCCAGCGCAAGTACTTAAGTACACTGAGCAGCTACTACTCAATAACAACAAAAACTACAACAACCACATTGAAAATAATCTATAATACCAAGCGAGACATTTAACAGTAAATTCGTGAAACGCTCAAGTATCGGTTTCACTTCGTCTTGAGCCTTTGCGCTTCTGAGATGTGCATTAACCAACTAACTAGAGAGTTAGGGTATCTGCTTTTGTCTCTTTTGGATGCGAGATACACTTTGTTAATTGAAAGCCATTAAAGGTAATTTTATGGGAGGCGTTAAGCCATGAAACCCAATGTAACATGACCATTGACATAAGCATTTTCGACCGCAGTAAGCCAAAGGACAGCTTCAAGCAAATACTTGTGACGCTAGTTGCTCCTCAGAGCGAATGTGTGCTTGCCAAACTATCTGAGAGTATGTTTTAGGCGACGATAACTTGTAGGAACATCATTGGAATTTGATGCGCTTGTTTTACGGCATATTTCTGAAAATTTAAAAAGCTTGTTTTGGAAGAAATATATTGTATCTAAACTTTGCGATAATCAAATGTAGCTCAATAATAAAAATAGACATTTGACTTTTATACAAATATAAATTAATAAATAATGTAAGCATTGCAGCGGGATTATTATTCGCAAATGTTTCTCATAGATGTGAATTTTTTTTGCACAATAAAATTGTAGTTCATAAAATAAGCTATACTTGAATTATTGTTTCAGAATTAGAACTATAGTGGGCTGATTTTGTGATACCCTACATACATTTATGAAGTTAAAGAGGTGAAATGCAGTTTTTTTTTTTTTTTTTGTTATTAATCACGCTTAGGAAATTATACATACAGAATTATTTGCAATAATTCCAGATAGACTGCCATACCTAGAACAAATCGTCTCATAGAGCTAATCAGTAATTTTATAAATACTTTATGGGTTCCATGTGCAACGTATTTGACTGTTTTTACTGCAAAAAGTTGATTTTTTATTTTTCCCGTAAAATATTTATTTATTCATCAATATCTACTTTGTCCGCTTCAAAGTAATCCCCCACAGATATAATTCACTTGAGCCAGTTCTTTTTCAAATACTCACAGCACTTCTGAATAGTCCTTTTTGGTATGGCCTTGAGCTCTTTCAGCAATGCGGTGTTTATCTCCACAATCGTAACAAAACGCCGTCCTTTCATGGATCCCGTATATGGTATACTTACAATATTTTATACTTCTATAAGAAACACACTTGCTTTGAGGCGCAGGTCAACTGCAACTCTAATCAAAACTGTTTAGGATTAAGTGTTCGTTTTGGTTCATTCTTTCCTTATCCCATTTCTTTAGTCTCGCTTCATCTATAGAGAATATTTTGTGTTTCAACTGTTCAACTCTGGTAATGACCAACACTATTTAGTGTTGGTAACTCTGCTGGTTCTATTTTAATAAATTTTCTTCAAATTCACGCACAGGTACAAGTGAATTTCAAACCGCTATTCCACGTTGTTTAAAACTGGTTCGAGAACCGACTCAGCTGTTCAATGGTAACGCCATCTGAACCACTGCCAATTTTTTAGGGTTTGAACCGCTGGTATAAATTGATGTTTTATATCCAATTACAAATTTTATTGTACAATGAAAATGTTAAACAGGCTTCGGCAATAAAGAAAAACATTTTTTAATTATTGTTTTTTTTCCTTTTTCATTTATAGGCTGCAAATCATTTTTCAAACGCTCTGTCCGACGAAATCTAACCTACTCATGCCGGGGCAGCAGAAATTGCCCGATCGACCAACATCATCGGAACCAGTGTCAATATTGCCGGTTAAAAAAGTGCCTCAAAATGGGTATGCGACGCGAAGGTAAGTTAATTCAAAGGTTCCCTTACTGTACTATACTATACTATACTATACTATACTATACTATACTATACTATACTATACTATACTATACTATACTATACTATACTATACTATACTATACTATACTATACTATACTATACTATACTATACTATACTATACTATACTATACTATACTATACTATACTATACTATACTATACTATACTATACTATACTATACTATACTATACTATGTATACTATACTATACTATACTATACTATACTATACTATACTAATACTATACTATACTATACTATACTATACTATACTATACTATACTATACTATACTATACTATACTATACTATACTATACTATACTATACTATACTATACTATACTATACTATACTATACTATACTATACTATACTATACTATACTATACTATACTATACTATACTATACTATACTATACTATACTATACTATACTATACTATACTATACTATACTATACTATACTATACTATACTATACTATACTATACTATACTATACTATACTATACTATACTATACTATACTATACTATACTATACTATACTATACTATACTATACTATACTATACTATACTATACTTTACTACTACTAAAGTCTCAAAAGCTCTAAAAATATCATTTTCGTTCAGCAGTGCATGCGTCACACAATCGACAAATACAGAAGTGCAGAAGCAAATATTTGTATTGAAAGGGTCAATTAAAAGTCAAATTAAGCATCGCGCTGCACGAGACACTATTTAAGAAGAAATAATAGTAAACTAAATAAATAAACTGAAAAAAATAATAATAAAGACAAGAAAAGAAAATCAAACTGGTAGCGTTAGAGATCAGTGATTGAACGGAAGTAGCACAAATATATTTTTAAGATAGAAAAGTCGAACGATCCCGCACAAATGTCACATGCCAAGAATTTGCCAAACAATTGAGTTCAGCCACTAGAAATACTTCTATCGATTCTAGAGTGGCTCTCGCCGTTGGAGCAAGCGTGAATGTCACACCCTAGGCAGTGGATGACAACGACAGTGTGAAATTGATTAAGATTTTATTTAATGTGTTCGCCAACTGAAATGAATATAGGCCTTGTTTTCGAAAGCATATGATATCGTACTTTTTGCATCTACTAATATTTTTGCAGTATCTTATGTAAAAAAGAAACTTCAACTAATCTGCTTATATAAAATGTTTTTAAATTTATTTTTACTTCTCATTAAAATTGGCATTTTCAAAAAACTATCCAATATTTTTACATCAAATTAACCAATCCAAATTATAGAGCATTGCGCAAAACGCACTCAATTGTTGTATCTGCAATTTGCTCGCTGATTTTTTTCCTGCAGCATCAAAATTACTCAATAGCAAGAGACATACCTACATAACTACAAATGTACCAGTAGTCAAAATACCAGAAGAAAAAAAAAACGTTGAAAAATTCCACATGCACATCATGGTCGACGATATACAAGTGTGAAGAATGAGAGAAGCATGCTTTAAGCTAATAATGAAAAACAATTAAGCATTGAGTACAACTTATTGACCCCAGAGATCAAATGCAAACTTGTTTGAGCGTAAGTTAACAATTAGAAAAAGTTTCTGAGGAGAATAATCTATACATGAATATAAGATATCTGTATGAATACAAAACAACCACAACAACAACAAAAAACGCGCGATATTGTAATTAGTACGTCAACACTGGAAAAATGCGCGGAGTTTCCAAAGAATCAAATACACAGAGGAAAATGTGTTCATCTAACAATGAGCAAGCTATTTATTAACAAAAACATAATTATTTATACTAGAATAGCTTATGGCTCAAAATTCGACCATTTGCGTCGACCGATTTTTTCATTTCGTTACTAAACAACGATATGGAAATTTCCAGATCACATTACGAATACACTTTGAACACTTGGTTGACATTAAGTGTGAATCGCACACAGAATAATATACACAAAGCACAGTAAGTTCGAGTGCACACAGTTCGGTATCGGCGTTAGTGGTTCTAATACCTTCATTCGTATGAAGGTTTTGTTTATGTGACTTTGGCTACCAAAGAGTTAAAGCCTCATAAACTCGGCCAATATAGAATGCTTTGTAAGAATTGTCGTAAGATGCTCCAAATTTGGCATTTCTTCCTGAATTAAGAACATAAACAAAAATATGTCATACCTAAGCTTAAAAATTTAGAGCACGTTTGTTAGGGGGCTACCCTTTATAGTGGTCCGATATGGACCTATGCGGTATATTTTATTAGGATTTACATAGAATACACCAATTTCGGTGTTTCTACCCTAAATACCGACAAAATCAAAAAATTGCATACAAAAACTTAAAAATTTATACAAGTTTTTTATGTGGCTACCCTTTAAAGTGGGGTTCACATGTTCATTTAACACAGTCTCTATCTCTTATAGTCTCCAAGATCTTTTCGTCCAGCACATCGGTGTCGACTCGATTTCCGATGCTGATCAAGAATGTATATACTTTATAGAGTCGGAAACGCCTCCTTCTTCCTGTTACATACAAACATTTGAGCAAACTTTTACCCTTTAGGTATTGGTACGATAAAAATAGTGATTACGTATAAAAATATAGATTAAAGTTGTTTAAAATAATTTCATAATTTCATGCTACCAGCCCAAACTATATTTTTTCCAGTATTAATCGTTTAAACATACTCGTATAGCTAAATTTCTTTAATATGTGAAATTACCAAACTAATAAATATTAACCATATCTCCATACTGTTTTGAGTTCAATTTCGCCAGAAAAAATCTAAAGTGGGAGATTTAATTTTCATTTTTTTCGACTCAGACTAATGACAAAACTATTTTGAATGGCATGACAGGGTTACGAACGACAAACATTTTTTGATTCAAGCTTAAAATGCAGAAACATTTTTCAATAACATTAAATTACACTATTGTAAATTTCCGCTCAGACATTCATATATTTATAAGACACATTGCATTGAAAATTGATTCAAACCTCTAATAATTTCAACTGAAATAATATTGAACTCAACCAAAATAGTTTAAAATTCGGAATTTTTCTCACTTGTAGGGCTTTAGTGTTCCGTTTCATGTGTAAAACAAATAATTTGATTTGAAATGTTATGGATTCTCCTTGAATTTTAAATTTCATTCAGATATGATTGCGTTCAGCTGCTCGTGCTGATTTGCATTACTGCAAATTTTTGTTTTAGTGAACAGTTTTTAAACGTAACGTTATTAATTAAACCCGTAGAAAAATTATGTAGAAGCCATTAGATCATAAGACTGAAAACATATTTTTAAAGTTGGTTTAACTATTTCACCATAAGTGGGCTAAATTGTGTCCAACCTAACTTCAAACAGTACGGGAAAATAGGAACACCCCTGATATATTACATTTTTTGGCACAACATTTATCAAGTCCACAACTCAAGTAATGTATATTCCATATTTAGATACACTTGGAAACGAACGAACGCAAGGCTACCTATTTATATATATGTGTGTGCATAATATAAAAATGGCAAAATTAAATTCGTTGAAAAATAATGATTATTTTACAAACATTTTTTGATCCATATTCATTAATTTACAATTTGATTGTTGTACCAATTTTATGTTCATGCAACTGATTCTTAACATTGAAATTTTGAACAGTGTATTCTGCTTGCTAGGCCATTTGTCAGCTTTGAACAATTTGTCAGCAAAAGCAGCACCATGTCAATCATTTTAACTAAACTGACTCAAATATTTTACAACTAAATATATATTCGAATGCAACTGCGGCCTGAGTCCAGACGAAATGCTTTAAGAGTTGCTGGTCAGACTGGCTGATCAAATCCAATACCAACTGCTACATGCATAGCAACTACAAGTATCTATAGTTGTTGTCGGCTCGGTATTAATAATTAACGTTTGTCAATTGAAAATCGCCAGTAACAACAATAATAACAACTGCATATACCATAAAATCACAGCATATCGGACAGACTGACGTTACTTAGGCGAGTTATTTAGTCAATAAGCGAAACTGTGATTATTTGCACTAATATTGACAGGTTTTGGATTTAGTGGTATTTATTTACTTATTTTTTTTTTTTTTGTTTAGTTTTGTTTCTAACAGTGGTCATTGCTACCGCTGCTGTGTTTAGAGCAAATATGAATTGATAGACGTACGTCCGTCTGTCCTTCCTTGCGTCGCGTCAGTCTGAACACTACTTCGATTTGGGTTAAGATCGCCACAGATACCTATAATCAATTCTGTGCTGACGATGATGTAATTAATATACACAGCGCATGCACAACTTGCCATTTTGTTTATTAAGTGCTTTTTTGTTTTTTTTATTATTGTTTTTTTTTTTGTTTTTTTTTTTTGCAATAATTGCGTAAAATATGAAATTTGTCTAGTGAAATAATCAACTGGACAAATTAACTACATACAATATGTATACAATGCAAACATGCATAAAATGTATGATATTGACATGTGCGGCATTCGTTCAAGTTATGATAGTTAAGTCGACATGAATAATAGTTAACCTGTTTCATTAGACATCTAAATGCGAACTTGTTACGAGTAGTTTGCCACTGTGACGACTCAATACTTGTCCATTGGAGTACTCGTATGTGCTACTTGTCAAACTATTAACAGCATAGGTTCAACACCTTTGACACGAAGCGGTTTTAGAAATACGAGTGCATGGGTACATACTTCATAGATGAACAGAATTTAAACTCGAATTTCTATAAAGATAAACTCGTTTAAGTTTTTTTTTGATTTATATTTAGGTGCTTACTGTGCTGAAAAATCGTGAGAATTTTTGTAGTTTGTTCTTCAATTTGCATAAAGTAGACAAGAAATGCCTTTCTTCTTTAAAGATTCACACAAAAATGTACGCATGTTTTTCTTAAAAAAATATACAGAAACTCAGTCTGTCTGTCTGTTGGTCATTCCTTGCTATTATATTATATGCAAAGGTTATAGCCTCTGTATGGCCCAGTGAGTATGGTCAGCACTAAAAACTCAGTGCCGGTAGGTCGCTCTAATTAAACAGTAATGTCATTTCAACAGCAGTTTAAACTTTCAAGGGTTGTACGCCACTCTATGTCGCTGGACATCAGAAAATTGTGGAAAAACGAGTTCTATTTAAATAAAAACAACTTGTACGGATACAAGTTATGTCGTTTTTTGTGAGAAAAAAGGTGAATACTAGATGTAGAAAACCAGCAGAATACAAGAATAACTATACAATTCAAATGCAGTATAGTAATATTTATGTAGTTCTTAACAAAATTCTTGATACGGACATGTGGCTCTTTGGCAGGATAATTTTTAATCATTGATTATTATACTTATATGCCTCAAGAAAGTTACTTTAATGTTGTTCGGTTTATTTTAAAAAGTTTAGTTTTCTGATCATATATTGGTCACTATTATGCTTAGTTCAAAATTCCACATAATAAAAACTGGGTCATTTCAGCGCTTAATATTACCTATTATAC
Source organism: Leucophenga montana (assembly GCA_035044765.1). Classification (NCBI taxonomy): domain Eukaryota; kingdom Metazoa; phylum Arthropoda; class Insecta; order Diptera; family Drosophilidae; genus Leucophenga; species Leucophenga montana. Next base: position 179,953 of record JAWNNQ010001512.1, read on the forward strand.
ACACACCTAAACCAATACATGTAGTACACACCCAATCAGATACATCAGACATACAACTTACAGATACATTTCAAGCATACAAGTAAGTATGCACAGACACAATCTTCTGAAGAAATCTAAAACGCCGCAGGAAAAATACTAAAATGCAAAAATATTATTTTTATTTGCACAATTTTGTTTTTTATAAAAAAAAAATTCATTTTATAAAGCAAGTGTTGGCATTGTTTAGCTTCAAAGAGACAGCCGGACAGACAATGAGACAGATAGAATACAACAAGGAAGTCAGGGGAGCTGGGTAGCGCACAAATCAAATGGGCGAAGGGAATGCAGAAAGGAAGGATGGTGCCTTGGACATTTGCACACACCTGGACAGCAAAAATTACCAGGGCGCAGCCACTGTCGTTATTTTGGGCGGCGATGAAGCAACGAAAAGTAACGTCTTTCAAATTTCGAGTGTTCAAAGTGCTATAAGTACATTATGCGTTTATTTGAAGGGAAAATCTGAAGCGAAAAATATAGAAATGCCAGGCAAACTAAAGCAACGGTCAGTTGTCTGTCGTATATGCAGATTCGGATGCGCCGATATTTTATTTTACAAAAGCAATTAAGATTTGTCTCTTAAGGGTTGCACAAGAAACTGGTTCCAGATTCTTTGCATTGAGCTGGCAGCTGACCACTGTCCAGGGAAGATCGAAGTCGCTTGTTTGCGTACGAAACGATTATTTCTACAATGCATTTGCGTAATTGTGTTTTGGTATCTTCTGTTCCTGTTTCTATCGCTGGTATTACGATCATGTATGGGTTCCGTCGCCTTGTGCAGGTATTTCTTCGTTCGTCCGAGTTGAAAACTGGTTTTGCATGCATGTCCAGTTTCTGCTGCTGCTACTTTGACCGGACATTAGTTAATTTATGCGCCTGGGAAAAAACTCCGTCGCTTTCTTACACACAGCTGAGCTGCTTTGTAACCGCAAGCTTGGTTGCTGTGTCGCGTATCCTTTGACTTCAGATGCTGCAGCTGATCCTGCTGGTGATGCGGTTTTTGTCTGCAAGGCGTGAAGGTCGAGCTGGAACTCTTTCTTCTCTGTTCGGCTAGGCGACTATTTGTGTGCGTAAAACGACAAACAAACAAACAGATATACATACAGATAGGCAAACGGATACGAAAGAAAACAAAGATGGTCATTCTTCTGTTTCGCAACAACGGTCCGCAGGCATATTCGCTTGATCGACTTGAGAGATTACAGCATCAACAAGAGCGCACGCGGCTAAATATACTTATGTATCTACTGCAAACCAACGAGAGCGACGACTTTGTGGATTGAGGCGATTCGATGTAACCCTTTCCTTGTCTCTTTTGCCAGCTTGCTTTACACACTTAATGAAAGAATGAATGAATGAATAAAATTCGATTGCAGCACGTGCTCAAGTCCTTGATTGGCTTTTGTTCGTCGCACATTTTTCTTGCATGGCCTTCGATGTTAAAACGGCTGAGGATATTCAATAAATAAAAAAAAAAATAAAAAAATCAAAAGTTTCACGTTTTATGTGCAATATGCAAACTTTTTCTCTCTGCCTACGAGTATAAAAGTTTTCGCTTGTTCTTTTTTGTTTTTGAGATATCTTCCCTTTTCTCGCATTTTTTATTGTGTAATTTCATACGAGTGTACATCAAGCGATATATCGCACGTCAAGTAGTTGACACTTCATCTGTATCTGCATCAGCAGCAACAACGAAGAGATCAACTGGAAAGCGTGCTTAAGTGCCAACCATCGAAATGAGTTAATTACGGTTTAAGTGTAAAGTGTGAAGCGTTTAAGCGCGCGTCGCTGGATTAAGTAAACGCAGCCGCCATTGTATCTGCTTCATCGATGTGTTTCTCTCAAAATATTCACAGATTTCCGGTACCTTTCTCTTGAATACATTCTTTTTTTGTTATTTATACATCGTATATATCATGTATATACATATGCATACTATCGTATGTACTTATTATACATTAGTATAAAGTTCAACATTTTTATTGGGAATACTTTAATTTATTTTTGCATAAACTGTCAACAGAAAAAACGGCGTGTAAATTTACGACATACGTTGTCGACTTATTGCTGCATTGTGACGCTGAATCTTATTTGTATGCAAAATAAATGAGTAAATAGACGAACACATTTTCAAACGAATTATTTTCGTTTTGAAATTTGTGAAGCGTCTTTGTTTATTTAAATGTTGAATCAATTTCTATGCAACTTAAATATATCACAGATCTATTACCAAAATCAATAAATAAAAAGGAGCTGAAAATTGAATTAAATATTTTTACTTTTGTAGAATCTCAAAATAGTATGTGAGCAATTCCCTAACTACTCGTATTAAAAACATGAACAATGCTTTGTGCTTATACTTGTAGATACTTACAAATTTTGAATGAAATATCACGTTAAACTTATTGTACAATTGTGCAGTATTAAGATATGTAATAGCGTACGCGGATGACGAAGTTGTGTTAATAAGGGGAATATTCCCACAAACACTGTGTAACCTAATGGAATCCGCACTTGAGGTACTTTCGAAATGGGCTTCTGGCTGCGGCATGGGTGTGAACCCGACAAAGACAGAACTAGTGCTCTTTTCAAGGAAATACAAGATTCCGATATTGACTCCACCCAAACTTAACAATATTAGTAAAATATCAAAAATAGCAAAATATCTAGGAGTGATCCTGAATAGTAAGCTCAACTGGAACAAAAACCCTGAAGAGCGTATTAAGAAGGCAAATATATCACTCTTTGTGTGTAAAAAAGCTATTCGAAGAAGGTGGGGTTTCTCTCCATCTATCGTCCACTGGTTATACACGGCCCATTTTGCTCTAAGGAGTATGTGTATGGTGGCCGGCATTAGAAAATGCTTCTACTCTTAAGCAAATGCATAAGGTGCAAAGGAGTGCAGAACTGTGTATTAGTGGAGCTCTACGTACCACACCGACGGAAGCACTAAACGTAATGCTCCATTTGATCCCACTTGATCTCATTGCGAGAGATAATTACAGCCCTTAAACTGAGGGAATCTTCAGCTTGGCATGGTAGCTCCTTCGGAAACTCGAGGATATTACTATTACAAGGAAATTTACCATCAAATACAGATTATTGCATACCAAACATTAACTTCGGTAAAATGTATGACGTCATAATACCCACTGGACAAAAATGGGACAACCCTCCGCACGAAAACGCTATAAACATTTTCACAGACGGCTCTAAGCTGGATGGTCGGGTAGGAGGAGGTGTATTTTCCCCGGATCTGGGGATTAGAAAATCCTTTAGACTGCCCGATCATTGTAGCGTTTAACAGGTGGAGATGCTAGCTATTCAGGAAGCTACGCATCTCCTAAGGTTGTGCTCACATACACAAGAGCATGTGTTTATCTTCTCGGACAGTCAGGCTGCCCTAAAAGCGCTGAACTCCTTCAGCTTCAACACCAAAACCACAACGAAGTTCCGTAAATCTCTTAACGAGATTGCCGAGCAATACGTTATACATCTCATCTGGGTGCCTGGTCACCAAAATATAGAGGGAAATTGCAAAGCGGATAAACTAGCCAGAGAGGGTACCACTGCTGATATAATTCCAGGGAAGGTGTAGCAATCAATAGATGGTGCAACCTGCACGTGTAGAACTCACCTGGCCAAAATATAACCTCAAAAGAACAATAGCACGACTCCAACACAAGAGAGATCAGATAGCTGTTATTGTGGGAGCCCTCACAGGCCACTGTATTATTGGGAGACATGGCTAGGATTGAACTCCTGGGACTTCGGCAGAAGCTGTGGAAATGCCCAGGTGGAGGAGACGGTCGAGCACTTGCTATGTCACTGCCCGGCCCACAGTAGGAAGAGACTGACGTTACTAGGGGGCCCCTTCCGGAATAACTTAACTGAGATTTCGGAAAAAGAGATTGAACATATTTCGACGTTCTTGACACTGACAAAGTGGTTCTCAGAGTAGCTGCGGGAGAAATAGGAATATATGTGGTATCACAAGGGGCCTATGCTGGCCTAAGTGACAATGTGCGGTTCAACCATGTTGGCATTCCTAACCTAAACTAACCTAAAATACGTAAAAAATTAAAAAAAAAAAAAAATAAATTGAGTTTAGGAATTAAATAAAAACCAAAAACAATGCGGCGCAGACACATTTACAACTACTTAAGGCTTGTTGTGTTGAAAGTATTTAGGAAAATTTGCATACATAAGCAGTTATGGCAACATTAAAATCCAAGCAAAGTCCAGGAACGTAAATCAAGGGGTTGAAATGCAAACGACGAGGTCGACATTAAAAAGAGTTGAAGATACTTAGACACTTAGATGAATAGGTAGATGAAAAGTTTGAGCGACGCAGACAAGAAAGCGCAACGAAAAATATCTTATGACGATGTCTCGTCGTCGCTTGAAATGTGGAATATGACAGGAATAGATGAAAACTAGCGACCGAGCGGTTGCATGACAGCATTGGTCTTTCACTCTCTCTTTCTCTCTCTCTCTCTCCACATGTTCATGTGTACATGTGTGTGCTTCTTGGATTTGGTCACATTGAATGCGTTGAGATTGAGGTTCGCGATATCTTTTGTACGTTGTGGCAACATTTAAGCGTCGCTTTGGCAACATGTCTGTCAAGACGTTTGTGCACAGGACATTGTCTCTTGCGTGTGATATCGCGGTCAAAATAATTGTTCTCTCTTTTCTATTACTTCAAAATATGTACAATATTTAAATGAGGTATTAAATTACTTGCGAGGGTAGTTCATAGTAGTAGAATTAGTTCCAGCAACTTGAAAAATGTATGTTTTGAAAGATATACATAAGAATATTAACTAATAAGCTTTATGTCTTTCTCTTTTCTTTACAGCTGTACAGCGCGGACGCGTTCCACCCACACAACCGGGCCTCGCGGGTATGCACGGCCAGTATCAGCTCGCCAACGGCGATCCAATGAGCGTTGCCGGCTTTAACGGTCACTCGTATCTCAGTTCCTACATTTCGCTGCTATTGCGCGCTGAGCCTTATCCGACTTCGCGCTACGGCCAGTGCATGCAGCCTAACAATATCATGGGCATCGACAATATCTGTGAACTGGCCGCGCGGCTACTTTTCTCTGCAGTCGAATGGGCCAAGAATATACCGTTCTTTCCCGAACTACAAGTCACCGATCAAGTAGCGCTGCTGCGTCTTGTCTGGTCGGAGCTTTTCGTCTTAAATGCAAGCCAATGCTCGATGCCATTGCATGTCGCGCCGCTGCTGGCCGCTGCCGGTCTGCATGCGTCGCCCATGGCGGCGGATCGAGTTGTTGCATTCATGGACCACATACGAATCTTCCAGGAGCAGGTGGAGAAACTGAAGGCGCTACATGTCGACTCGGCGGAATATTCCTGCCTCAAAGCGATCGTGCTCTTCACCACCGGTAAGTTGCTGGATATCCTATACAAGGATGTGCCTGCACTATTAACCAAAGTTTCAGCACGCGTCGCGTCGGCTAATGTCAACACAAGCGGCAATTCGGACGGCTCTATGGGCTGCTCCTCAACCGCCTCAACGGCTGACTCGTTCAACGAAGAGATTCTGGCTATAGTGCGCGATCATCTTGACGAATTAAATCGGTTAGAGCACGAATCAAAGCAGCCCCTGCAACAGACTTCGGCAGCCACCCTGCATCTGGCCGCCTTTATGAAGAGTGTTGCTGGGGTCGAGGCTGCTGTGCAACACGTCGAGTTGCAACAGCAACAGAGCGAAATCCAAGTCGCTGGTGACACCTTCAAATCAAAACTGGCAACATCTGGCACTGGTCTTGTTCCTTCGGCGACAAGCGCCTTCAGTACTTGTGCGCCTTCTAGCGCCAAATCGACCATCTCTGATTCTGATTTGCTTAGCGCACTGTACGCCTCTGCTGCGCCAGCGTCAGCTCCAGCACAGAATCTGATGTCACATAATAACAGCAGCGGATTGGGCGCTTCGCTCACTATACATTCACAAAACGGTTCGTCCCATTTACCCAATTTATCCGCTTCACCGCTGAGTAATAGCATGTCAACGCCCACGCTTGCCCATCAGAGCATCCATAGTGGAACATATCAAACGCCGCTGCCAACGCAACCGTCAACGGAGTCACAAACGCAGCAAAGCCAACACCAAAATCAACAGCAGCAACAACAACAGCAACATGCTGTTGCTGCTGCTGCTGCGACGGCTGCTATGTTCTACCACCAGACTCCCCCCCGCGCCGCTTTCGGCACAGCCTTCGATATGTTCCATCACAGTACACCCTTTGGCGTCAGTATGGCGGCTCACTCTGCAAGCAACAGTACATCATTCGGCAGTCCCAGCTATAGATATTCCCCCTATAGCTTGGGCAGTAGATGGCAATTATAGAACAATTCGTGTATTCGAGTATGTAGAAGTTGAAGTTGGTTGTTAGGATCTCATCCTTTACCAGTTTGCGTAGTTGGAACGATCAAATTTATACATTTATTGTTCGATCGCTTAGCGTACCTTGATTAGGTTTAATATTTTTAGGCTAACTACCACTTGCTAATTTGATATTATTCATCTGTATATAAATACTTACACTCCTCAATACACATGCCATATATGTATATTGATATATTAAATTATGCATAGTCATCGCGATTAGTCAAGTTTTAGTACTTAATACTTAGTAATTAATTTAATTTAGTGCCTAACTTATTTATTCATTAATTTAGTTAAGAACTATTTATTTCAGTCCGTAGTCTAGTCTGTAATTTATTCTTAGTGTTTAAAAAAATGGAAGAAAACCAACAATTACAAAAGAGTAAGATCTCTGAGAATATACGTTACTATTGAAGTTTTGAAAAATTCAAAAACTGGCTTGTTAATTTATTTTATTTATCTATTTACTAATCGAATTGCAATGCAATTTTTTTCAAAATTTTAATTTTCTTTTGGTACTTTCCTATTTAGTTTGGTTGTTGACTTGCTTAATTTATTAATATGAAACTTTTGTTTGATTATTTTTATTAATTGATATTTTTTGTTTTCTTTATTAATTTTGGTTTAAATTTTTTTTTTTGCAGTGTATCGCATTAATTTATATTTTTGTTTTTGATTATTAGTTTGTTTTTAGTTGTATGTATATTTGCTCAAATTTGACAACTGTGTTTTCTAAAGACACAACATTTAAGATGTCTATTTGCTTTTTTTTAGACTACTGTGTTTTGCGGATGTTTTTATAAACTTTAATTTAAAAAGTAATTGGTTTGTTTCAGACTCAAGGTCCAGTTCGCTTAATGCAAATACAATTATTTTACACTATTGATGTCCGTATAACATAGACCTTTTTGATTTTATTTAAGATATTCATGCCTAGTTGATTACAGAACGTGAGCGCCTTTTCAACTCAGCTTAGTACTTAAATGTTGATTAGTTTGATATTTTTATACGCTGGCAAAAAATATTTGTATGCAGGCTACAATGGATTTGGTGTAATATGTAATATGTATGTAATATAGCGAAGAAAGCATCGGAGATCCCATAAAGTATATACGAGTATATTCGTGATCAACACGACTGACGAGTCGATCTATCTATATCTGTCCGTCTGTCTCTATGTCTAAAATGAAATACTCTAACAAAATAAAGCTTAAAGTAAGTAAACTAGCTATAAACAATAGAATTCCTAGTTGCCGTAGTGTTACAAGTGTATCCTAAAATTTCAAAAATCAAATATATGGGGTAGATATTTTCAAGCAATATAATTTGAGCTTTCATTTTCAAAATTTTCAAAAAACAAAAGTTTTTAATTTAAAAATCAAATCCGGCGCCAATTCTGAGACACCCTTTATATATGTATATACATCGTTTTATTTTTTAAAGTTAGTTCTGATATAAGAAATAACAAAAAATGATTATGCAGTCGAGATACATTGTATCTAGTTTCAATGTATGCGGACTTTTTTCTATAGTGGTTCAATCTGACCCTATGTAAAACATTTTATTAATGTATGTAGGAACATGAGCGCAAATAATCAATGGGGTAGATATTTTCAGGTCCTATAATTTGAGATTTTTTGGGGCGATTTAATACATGTCAATATTTCCTGAATTTTCATTTGAACGAAAGAACTTATATACATTTCTGTATATAAGTTATTTCGTTCGAACTCAACAGCAAGTATTTAGTGGTCGTTTTTATTATCTGACAGCCAGGCGGCCGGAGCATTACACTCTTATTCAATCAACTGTAACCTAGTGCTGGAATAAACCAACTAATAACCTAGGAAGTTTTACTAGAGTAACTTTATACTGGTTACACCTGTCATGCGTATATACTATTTATATACTGAAATGGCGGACAAGTTATGGATAAAGGGTTATTCCACATATTGGCCCGAAACGCTTTTGCGGTCTGGGACCAGATACACTTAGAACCCTGGATTCTAGGAAAACAAACGACAGCAGACAGAGCAGAAAATTGTTACGTTCCTATAACACACGAATAGAATAGAGGTCTGCACTCTGTTGTATTAAAACCGATTGAGAAGAATTATCATGATCATTGCATGTTCAAAAAACACCTAAGTATAACAAAAGGTATAAGTATAACGCCTGCCGGAGTCATCGGAACATTTGCTAGAGGACTGCATTGCTTCGGCTACTACAAAGTTTAAATAACTGGGACAGTACCTGCTGACACTGAGGAATGGGCAAACTGTAAATCCGTAGGCGCTTGTGGCCTTTATTAGTTCGAAGGTGCTGGATAAGATATTGTACGATATTACAAGTGCTCGTGTTACAGCACCACTAATTTGGGCTTTTGTCAATTGCATGAACGGCCGTTTAGTATCACAATATTATTAGAAAATATTCAAAATTACCATGAGCTGTTGAAACAAACCTTTTACATGTTCATATTTTATTGGAAATTACCAATACTCGTACAATTATATAGAATTTGTCAGATCTTTAGGTAAACATTTTTAAAATTGTGCTAAAATGACAAATTTTAAATAAAAATTTAATTTTATAAAATTCTCGTTTTAGCACATCAAAATTTCGAAATTTTCTTTTATTTTTATTTTATAACACGGGCAAACAGAATTTTATTCCGTGATTGAAATCAAACGAATGTTTCTTTTTATTTTTTGATTTTAATTGTTGTGTTATAATTGTTAAAAATCAGCTTGATTCAGTTGGTTCATTTCGAAATTCTTGTACTATTATACTGAATAGTATCCAATATTTATTTATTATAATACATATGTACATACTAATTTTTTTCTTTCTTTTTACACAAAAAAAAAAAACACTAACGAGCACCATCGCAAAAAATATAACAAAAAATTAAAACAGATGCACAACTCACACTAATAAGCACATAACATCTATGGAACTAACTAATCCCGACGTCAAGAGTTACGAAACGAATCCAAAAAGTACAAATCAAAAATGGTGGTGGCCACAAGAACTTCTTCGATCATCATTCTGTAAATTACAGGCACATTTTTGTTATTTATTTTTATATTAAATATATTTTTTGTTCTATTGTTTAAAATGTTATACCCGTCACAATTAGTTTTTAAAATTGCAATATACTACTTTTTGTACCTAAAATTTTCTTACTTACTATGCATATCAATTTTTATTTAGGTATTAAATAATCCTTAGTAATTAGTTTTAAGGTAGATTTAAGTGAGGTTTATATGGAACATAATATAATTGTATGTCAGATATACATTGCAAAGCTATAGTTTATCACCTATTGTATTTGTCCGCAAAAGACTACAACAATACTTAAGTAATGACGATACTTAGTAGAAGAAAAGTTATAATTCGACCAAAAAAATAGAATACGTCTGCAGTTCTTGAAAGCCTTGTAAAGTTAATATTGTCTGTGATTATTCCATAAGTTTACAGGAAAAAAAACCGCTGAACACGCAATTCTATTTGGGCCATTCACCTTGATAACGGTATATTTGAGTTATTCGATGTCTGCTTTTACTTAATCCTGCGTTGATAGTGAAGCTCGATCGAAATGAGCGACATATCGCTAACGTGTAACGATACCCAATTCGTTTCGATCGAATGAAATTAATTTAGAATACTAGTTTTTCCTTCTTTCTATCATAACATATTTGTTGTAGAAAAATAGGCACCCAAATGAGAAAATGTATAAAATTCGCTAAAAATTGTATGAAATTTTAAATTTCATCGGCTGTAATACAGACATTTTTTTTCGATGGAATCGAATTGTATGGCGGAAGGCGTTAAATTTAAACACACAAATATACCGTTATCTATCCATTTTTGGATCATTTGAAAAACAAAAAAATCAATAAGTTTTTCGTGTTCAGCGCACTCAAATTACTCTAAAAAAGTGTAAGATAAATTTTCTATCGTTTTTAAGTGGAATTTTATAAACTAGCATTCTTCATTCCTTTATTTATTTAAGCTTACTGATTTTTTTCTGCTTTTGGCAAATATGTCAAAATAAAAATTAAAAAAAAATGTTTTACACAAGAAAAAGCAAGATTTCTACTTCAAAATGGCTTACATTAATCTTGACAACTGAAAAGAATAATTCCAGTCTTATCTACTAATATTACGCATCTCTATGTTGTACAGTTGTATATACTATCTATAAAAAACAATTTTAAAACAATTTTTGTTTTAAGAAAATTTTTGAAAAACCATATTTTAATTAAACAATTTTCAATGCAATAAAATAAATTCAAACAGGTTGTTGTATACATATAGAACACGTCTTGAGCATTATCATTTTCAGGACAGACAAAGTGATGGGCAGTCAGATGGACATTTCAATAGTTAGGGGTTTTTTGCCTCTCCGTTGCTTTCATTAGATATTTAACAAAGTGATTATAATATTATTAATACTATGTATAATAAGTAATAAAGAAAAGGAGATATATTAACTTCACACATAACTTTTTTCTTTGAGTTCATGCATTTCTTTACCCTACAGGAGTGGGGTAGGATAAGACGATATTTAGCAGCAACACTCTGGTGTAATCACTTAATATTTTTTCCTACCATTTTTCAAGTGAGATATTTAAAGTACAACTCGTCAGGACTAAGGCAATATTAAAAATAAGTTGCCGTGAGTTGTTGGAAGAGTTATGGTGCGATGTTATTTTCTAAAGAGGAAATGATATAAGGAAATATCAGAAAGAAGCTCATATATTTCTTTAAATTTATAAATATCCATTAACATATTTGTTATGACTAGTGTTCTCCTTGTGGTTTAAACTTTTATAGCGACAACTCAAATTAGTTCAGTACCATTTGATAATGCTGAGATCATTAAGTTTGACCATCATGTTGGGCTCAATAAAAGGCTGGCCCGTATAAGCGTATTCGCTCTCTTGTCTGTTCCTTTAATGCTGAGAGCGTTAAGTATGACCAATATGTTGGGTTCAACATGTTGCGCTGGACAACAGGTTCGAACAAATACTGTCAACTGATGATCGCCAACATGTTGGCAAGTCCGTCTGTTGCTTATTTCTGTGGCGTCACTCACTGTGACTTGTTTGCTGGAATTTTTTAACATATTGATCAAACTGAGAGAGAGTGGTCAGGTTTTGTTTTCTTACCTAATACTTTAGAAAAAAATTACATTTGCCTCCCTACTCCTATTCACAACCTGTCTAACCTATTTTGCACTTACTTATTTATATATAAATTAAAAGATTCTAGTAAAAATAAAACCTACAGAAATCGTCATGATATAGAGTGTTCAAAATATGCTGTGAAAAACAAAACTTTCAAAATCTTTGTGATATTTATTTTTTAATTTGCAGAATAAAAATCACTCAATAATGATTATTTGTGATTTTTGAAGTAAAATAGATATGTAATAATTTTTCGAATTGTATTTTTTTAAATATAACTCATGGTCATTACTACCCTGATTAAAATATTCATACCGTTATGCGGGGCAAATGATATAATATATTGAAGCTGTTACATACATTGCATCCAAAACAAATTTGGTCCAGTTTGAGGTCCAGTTGTCGACCTCAAGTCAGCTAAATTCATACAAAAATGATTCAAACACGTCACTAAAATATACATTATTGATTGATAATATTTTTCATTTCATACATGAATATAAAATCGGACGGAGGATGTGACTTTGACTTGCCTTATCGTGAGTGTAGAGTACTAAGCAGTTTCTTAAAGTTTGAATCATTGGTCGATTCTAAAGATTCTCCGTATTCATTTTTCGCTCGATTCATTTAAAACGGAAGGGCGTGACTATATTGACTAATCTTGTCAAACTGATCAAGATGCTTTATTGGGACTCGAACGGCTCCATATGGGTACCTACTATGAATATTGTGTCAAGATTATTTATGGTACGAGTAAAGATTATTACCAAAATTTTCAATAATAATCTGCAGAAACTGTTACTGCAGAAAATGTGTCATAGCTGCCAGTTTCGATTGTGCATCTTCAAGATTTACAGTTGCAACAAGCAGAAAATATGTATCGGCTCCTCTGTGTGTCAGTCCGTCTATGGCCTTTCTGTTTGCCTTTCTGTCTTTTTGTTAGCATTGTCGTTGACTCTCGCCTTGTCCAACCGTCTTTTAGTCATGTCAGTCTCTAAATGTCTCTCAGTCGGTATGTCTGTCAGAATGTCTGTCTGTCTGTCTATAAGCTTTCCATATCTACATGCAACAACAAAAACGACAACAAAACACCGCGACGTTTATTGACATTGCGATACCACATTATGAACATTAATACAACACTCGTTTATGTCGCTTACTTACAACAGTCAAAGCTCAAAGCTCGACTTGGGAAAAAATAGTAAATATATAAATAAAAAATACCATTAAAAGCATCTGACCAAACCATACAATCAAACGTTTCAACCAAGTATCTGAATAACCAACGTCTACAACCCAAAGAAAATAATTTTCCAATTTCCGTATCTCTTTGTTGTTGTTATTGTTGTCGTGGGTGAGTGACTGACTTAGCCCCATTGACTGTTCGATATAGAAGCGGCGCGTCCTGACCACCTCCTTTCTCTCTACTTCCCATCCAAGTCCGAGAATTCCAATTGCATTTGAATTGCCTTCATGAGTCCATAAACTGCAGCCGATCAATCGCTGTTGTTGCCGCTGTTTAACAGCAACAGCAACAATAACAACAACAACATAAAAGAGGCTGCACATGCGCACGGACGGACAACTCGTCTTCCAACTGCTTGCCCCACTGAGCAATTCGATACCCACACATCTCCTACAGAAAGCGCATATATCGCACAGTCATTCCCTGATGTTTATTGTGGGAGACACGATCACTGCCTCCGCTGCCTTGCTGGCTCGCTCGGCAGTATAATGCTAAATAGCACTATATACTTACTAGATAACTATTTTCTAGTAGCATCTCTCTTTATACTCTTCGCACATAGTGTGAGTAGTATCGTCGTACATATATAATTTTGTCGCAGGGTTTGTAACAGCTCGAAGGAGACATTTAAGACTCAACAATACGAGTCCATATATAAACATATCCCTATGGGCGTCCGTGTGTATGTGAATTCCGCTACAAGATCCTAAGTTTAGCATTCTATGAACATTCTCTGGGGCTAGCATATGTTTTAAATCACGCACTTCAATTACCTTGCCCCTTTTTAATGTTTTAATGGTCTTTCAATTTTTTGTAAAAACTACACAAACATTTAACACTCGTGGCACTGGCTATTTTTCCGTCAGTCTTTCTATAAAACACTCTTACACATAAGTGCAGCTTTCTAGAGCACTACACCACGCCGGCTGACCATTACTTTTAACACTTTTATTACAATCGATACAAGTTCGAAACACAATACTCTGTATATATAGCGTAATCGTCGTAGCTGGATTATCCTTTAAACTTATATTTTATTATAACACACTTAAAAACAAAAAAACAAAACAACTTTATGAGTTTCCAGTATTGTATGTATCAATTTTGTATTTTATTTATTTATTATTTAGAATTCATAGTGATACGAGAAATTTCTTATGAATTAAGGCACTAGTCACATTCATTATTATTACATTCACCGTATTATATTCCATAATTGACGCTTCACTCCAACTTTAAGTCAAATGCTCTACATAAACGGATCGCAAAGATTTCATCATTTCAATCAATTCTTTTTAATTGGAATAGGGCAGCCAAACTATCGGTCCTCTTTAATGATACAACTTTTGATATCAGAGGCGGAACCAGAACGCTCTTTTGGGAGGCGTTACTGTACTACTCTTGATGGGGTAGGGGAACTGTACTAATTTGGGGGGGGGAGGTGTTGGTTGGTTTTAATAAACAAGAGAGAACAAGTTGATACCCTATATACTAATTTCATATGATACGTTATAAGTTTCTTTTTTGCCATTATTTTAGGAAAATGAAGTGAAAAAAAATTTTTCTAGTGAACAAAAATACTGGGAGGGGGACGTTCCCCAGTTTCCTCTTCCTGGAGCTGCAAATGGATATCAATACAATACATATATTCAAGTGGACATGTTCCTCCCACTTTTTGCGGTAGACCCCATACCGCCCACTTGTATGAAAAACTTCTTTAGTTTAGCCAACTTGACAAACACAAATGGGCCTGTCCCGCTATTTTAGGTAGCCCCATAGAAACCCACCGCCCACGTTTTGGATTTATAACACCTTTTTAAATTTAGTATATTGGCATTAGGGCTTCGGTTAACCGAGTTATCCAATTTCCTTCTTCACTTTACCTATTCGTAAAATTTTAAATACAATAAAAAAATGTATTCAACATTTATATACACTACTCTTTTTGGATGAAAGAGTATATTAAGCTTGTAAATAAGTGTGCAACAATCAAAATGAGGGGGTAGCATCATACAAACGCCATAGTTTTCTAAGCTAGAAACACCAAAATTTTTTTATGGATCTTGACTTAATTTTGTTAAAATATTACAAGCTATTTCAGATTCGACCACTGAAAATATAGTCCTCTAAGTATGGTTCCCACTTTGTGATTTTATAAGGAAAACATTCTTATTTGTTGAGCTAATCACTTAAAACGGAATAAAAGCTTCAAATCATCACTATGGAATTACAAAAGTTAATGATAAGACAGAAAAATGTGTGTGTAACTGAGGCGTCTGTGCAGAGGTTCTTTGGCCTGCATTTTACAACCATTTCGAAAATGTTCTCGGTTAATTCTTTCTCGAAACATGTGCGAAGAGTATTACATATTCCATGCAACCTAAGTCAACTTTCCTTTTGTTAGTGTTCCATTTTTTAATGTATTTGCTTGCTGCGCAGCAGCACGTTGACGACATGTCGCGTTCGCATTTGATTCAAGTTGGCCCGGCTGCGCATCTTCCTCGACCTCACTACCTTTTAATGCTCTGTCCGTATGTCTTGTCTCTTCAGTTGAGGTTGAAACTATTGCACTGTCTTTTATTTTCTTGTTCAGTTTTTTGTGGTTGTTAAAGCTTGTAGCTTTCATGTCTTGGCCACACTTTTTTGACCAATTTTTGCTATTGCTGTTGCAGTTGTTGTATCGTTTCGCTTGTGTTGCTGTTGCTGTTGCTCGTGTTTTTTTTTTAAATTTTGTCCCAACTTCCTGACTATCCATCCATCTCCTCTTGTTCCTTGTAGTATAGTTGTAGCTGCCTTCATTCTTGTTACTGCAAATTGTTTGCAACATTCGATAGTTCGATTCATGGTGTATCCTACCTATCAACCTCTCTTCAGAGAGTTCAAATCTGATTTTTTTTGATTGGTAATTAGCAGTTTGGTTGCAGTTGCAGTCGGTTAAATTAAGGCTAGTCAACTGATTCTTTGATCGTTAGACTCAAATTGAGATTGTCAAATAACGCTCCATCTTATTTAATCACGATTGTTTTTGTTCATCTCTTAAAATTCGTCTCAGCTAAACACACTGTATTAATGATTTTTATACCCTGTACCCAGTGGGACGAGGGTATAATAAGTTTGTTGTAACTGGCGGAAGGAGGCCTGGCAGACACCATAAAGTATTTATATTCTTGAACAGCATCGGAAACTGCATCGATTTAGCCATATACGTCCGTCCGCCCGTCTGGATGTATGAGACAATAGATCTCAAGAACTAGAAATGAGAAATCAAACATCGACATTTATTTATAAAAAATTTTGTATATGCCACGCCCACAACGCCCACCACGCTCACAGAATGATTAGTTGTGTTAAAAAAAAAACTTTTTTTATTCTAATATTAAAAATGTTATTTTTTTTTTTATTTAATATTTCTATATCTGTACTGGTCTGCATTAGCAAGGGTGCAGGGTATTTTGTAGCCGTGAATACACGACTGATCCATTCTAACTTGTTTTTGATAGCCTTCGCTATTTGTAATTTATTGAGGAGAATTGGGCAACATAGATCCCATAATATAAATTGCAAAGTATAAGTAAAGTAATTATATGACCCATATACGAGAATCGATCAATATAAGTAGCCGTGTTTGAAAACATGTTGCCGGGAGAATTTAAGACCGATTCACAGCATAGTTTTTATTTGGGAGCCAGTTGTATATCAAGTGTTTCGTTAAAATGGAATAAGTTACCATCCAACAGTAATTCGCATTTTATTTTTGGATGAGAAAATTAAACAAAAAATTAAAGCGAAAGTGGATGTTGTCTATGGGGACCACTAACCATCTCCCTACGACAATGTTATATTCCCCACATGAAAACATGCTTGGGGGAACAACAAATTCCACTCGAACAAGGAGGAAAAGCCGTATTTTGAAAAGTTTGACAAAACACATGTTTCACGGCGGTTAAAGAAATAAGGAAAAGTCAATTATGTTGACAAAAAAAAAAAAACATTAACACTGGTTGAATCGAAGCTCTAATACCATTCACACGAAATTTCAAATCGTTTAAAAGTTATGTAGTGAGCGATGCGTTACTATGGGGGTAACCCCTAAAGTTGGGCGGGACACCCCCATCATTATATATATCAAGCATAAAATACAACCATGTCTAATTTTATGTTTATATTGAGTATAATAAGAAGCAAAAAACTTATGTGGGAGGTGGGTTTGTAGAGAGATTTTTCCAAAAAGTAGGAGGAACACACTCATTGTAATATGGATAAAGTAGCTTTTAATAAAAAGCCACCAAATAAAATTTAATAAGCTGATATTGACTTAAATAAACAAGTTTTTCATATAAAAACACGTAAGTGGGACGGTTGTTTGTATGGGAGCTACCCCATAATGTAGAATGACACGCCCATTAGAATATTTTTTTGAATAATACGTCAAATTTCAAGCGAATTTCAAGCTAATATTGACTTAAATTAGATATTTGGTTTTTATTCACAAAAATATATTACTGGTTTTGTACTAAAAAAGTTATTGTTACAATTGTTAAGGAAAAATTGGCGGTGGGTTAATATGGAGGATCATAAAATGTCCATAATGAATACTTATTCCATCTGTATGCAACTGATCAAAAAGAAAACTATGCAACTACACAGAAGTGGATGGACAGATGTAAGGACATTGCTAGATCGAGTCGTTTCAATGACTAGCTTAAGAATATATAACCTTCTCTTAATGTGTTACAAATTTTCACAGTATTTGTGAATGGTACAAAAAGCATAGTTGTATTGTATGCGAAGTAAAGTTTGGATTAGGTTACCAAATTTTAGATACTTTTCCGAATATCCGAAAATCTATTATCCGAGCAATTCCCTCACAAGAATTTTTCTGGGACGGCTTTATTTTAGGTATTCAATTAACCGTGAATAATTTATTATAAAATAATACACAAATTTACTACTATGAAGAGTAGTCACTCATACTTAGAAATACGAGTATCTTGCTATAAAATGTCTTTACAATCTGCACATAAAATTGAATCCTCAATTTTTCACTTGGCTATATTTTTATTTAGGTATTGCGAATTGTATTACAAGTATATATTTTAAATCGTACACTTTATTTATTGTAGCCAATAATTTAGTTCATAGCTATAAAGTATAAAATTTAAATTCCAAATCCAAATGTTCTGCTGACCTCACATGAACCTGCATAAATAGTAAAAAATATATACTATATACGTATATTACACTACTACTGCAAACTGTTCAAAACAAAAAAAAGTTAGTATTGCTTAATTTGTTCCATCAAACACATAAAATAAAATAAAATAATAACAATAAATAATTAAATATAATTTCTGTATGTAGAAACGTATTTAAAAGGAACTGCCACAATTCATAATTTCGTTAAGCAGTTTAACCTTTTCGATAATATTATGTTGGGCTTTGTCGAAGAGGTGATAGAGGGAAAACTTAAAGCTAAACATATTGTTATAGAAATTTTATTCAAAATCTTGATGCTATTGGTGTAGTATAATAAGAATAAGTAGGTACATATCGGTTACGTAGTTTAACTAGTAACAACTACTTTACGGTCATTATGCATTTAAAACATGCGGTCACGATCTCACTTGAGTTAGGAACTGCCGACGATCGCGACGAAGACTTTGAAGGCGACCTGAAAGACGCGGTTCCATTGCACACGAGCAAATCCCAAAAAAAAAAAAAAAAAAAAAATCTAATAGCAGCCAAAAGCCATTGAACGTTGGATTGGAATTGGCTGCTCTCGTCGGATAAAAAAAGACTTCGAAAATCTTTGCCATAAACTTTCCGCTCTTCCCACTCTCAAATAGCACTCACAAAGGCAAGAACTTCGATGGCAATAGGAAAAGCGCATTTCACATCTGGAATGTCTTTTACTTTGCGCCGATGGAGCCTTTCATCGAAAATGATGCGGCATGGCATGCTTTTTTTCCTTTCAACGAAAATAAAATTTCAGTTTGGCATATTGATTAGAATTGGCAGAGACGGTGGATCGCCAATAGTTCCATTTCGTAATTACCTGGCATTGAATCGTCTCGTCTCGATTTGTCTTCGTGACACAATGCACCTCCACGATGCTCCACTATCCTGAATACAACTCTTTACATATGAATGCTTCACTTCGTTTTCAAAATTCTCGCAGGCGTTATGAATTCGTAACGAAGATTTGTTTACTATACTGTCGACGCCGTTCAGGTTTGAGTGTAGAAAATCAATTGACAATTTTGTATTGGATCTAAAGAGAAGTGATTCAGTTATGCCCTGCAATTGTTGGGTCGAATTTTGGCCTATCCTGATTGACCACGTAAATGCCTGACCGCCAGTCTTTCTGCCTGTCTTCATTGATTCGTTGCTGCACGTTTATCGTTTGCGAAATGAAATGGCTTAATAATTGCTAATTGAATTTTTACTGCCTTTGGCGACAAACATTTAGGGTTCGATTTATGTGTGGTAATTTGCTGATCGTTGACCTCTATTCTCTGATTTTGAATCACTATTTCGTTGGACGAATGTGGCGCCAGCTAATATATTCCGAATTTTTAAATATTTCTCATTGCAGAGTCATAAAGTCAATAGCAAAATTTGTTCTCGTATAAATTATTATTTTGCATTAGTGTGTAATTAGGAATTAGCTATTAAGTTAACATTTCTTAATTGTTCAATTGTGTTAAATAGGGTAGTTCCACCAAGACATTTGTATCATTTTTGATGTGTAATGCTTCAAATGCACTATTTTTTTTACATGTGATTTATTGTTGTAAACAAGCCTGGCATTTGTGGCAATGATGGAAAATGCACAAAAAAAGCACTACCTAATTTTATTTGTGAAGTTTTGTAAAGTATACTTGATTATTTTCTAGTTTTGAGCTAGAATTTAAAAAAAATTACATTTTTAGAGTTGGTTGTAGGACGACTACAAAATACCCTGCACTCTTGCTAATACATACTAAAATTGTAAATAAAAACAAAATAAAAAATAAATTTATAATAAATTTATTAATTATAAAAAGATCCAAAAAAAACATGTTTTATCCGTCGTTGCGGTTTTAAAAAGTATGCATATAAAGGCCAAATGGCCATATTATGGGCGTGGCATCTACAAAATTTAATATAAGACATCTACGTATGATTAAGAAAAATTGAACAGTCCAAGTTTGTAGTGTGTACCTCTTATAGTTTCTGAGATCTAATGTCTCATACATCCAGACGGACGGACGGACAGACGGACAGACGGACATAGCTAACTCAATCCAATTTTTACGCTAAGATATGAATACCTACAGCACGTTCCATATATACTTATTGTGTTTTCTTATCGACAGAAATCTGCATTAGCGACTTTTTTATTTGACACGTTATGTCAATGTCAGGATTTTAGTTATGCAAGTTTACACGAAAAACAACGCATCGAAATTATGGAGCTTTGGATCTTAAATTAAAAGTCGATGGTGAAAACGCTTAAATCGATACACCCCAAAATACCATCACCACATCACTGAGACAACTGTGCGTAATACTGTGAAAACATTTTACGAAAGTTTGTCTACTAGTTTTTTGGGAAGGATAAACTCTACGAGGAAGATGTAATAACGCTTCCAGTATTGAAACGGAACGTTACAATGGCGATTCCGGCATCGATTCTCCAAAATGTCATCAGATATACATATGACCAAAAGAGTCGTGTTCCTAAGTGTCAGTCGGGGCGATTTTATCAAGGAATTAGTTTTCCATAAATAATCCTATTGCATGGAATATCATGCGTAATAAAACATTAGGCTAAATTCGTGTCCATTTGTATTTTAATCAAAAACAAAGTACCACACGTCTAAACACCTTTTAGCACGGAATAGACGCATTTACTAAAGTATCCATAAATAGTTTTTTGAATTAAGCTTTCCCAAAGTATGCAAAAAATCACACAAACCTAGTCGAAAATTAAATAAAATAATATATTTTTAGTAGATGGTTTGCATTGCTAATTCTTACATTTGTTGCAGTCATTTTGGCGACTTATAAAATTTAAAACATGCTTCTTAACAATTGCAATACCCTTTCAGTAGTTGCGATTTTAAACCCGTTATGTTTCAGACTGTGGATATCCAATTTTATAGATGATTCCATTTCCTAAATCTATTACTCACAACCTTTCTACGGTATACAACATAAAATGTATTCGTTTTCGCCTACAGTTTGATTTACAGTCATACATACGCACAAAATGTCAATATGAATAATTTATTTAGTAGGTAAATTTAAATCAAATTCACTTATTTTTTAATCTGATTGGGGTGGTTTTCAATTTCAGAAATCTATTGATATTCATTTAAGTGTAAGACTCATACAAGTAATAAGTTTATTGAATCTCACTCGTGCAAATGCAATAAGCAATGTGCGAATTAAAAGCAATAAAGGAAGCACGCATTAAATGTGGAAAATTCGTTTGTTCCAATGTGGATATTTAAAGTTTGCGAATGCGATGTAGTTAACGTTCGTTCTACGATACAATCTCCACCATTATTACGCACCTTCAGCACCAACCAATATAGTTATGACCATCGTCTTTTAGATAATCGTCGTCGTTGTTGTTGTCGCCGTCTAAGCCGCAAATGGTCATTTCATTAACAACCTCGAACACCGATTGCATAAACTCAGCATAAACGCATGCCAAGCCACATCACACTGGACCGGGCCAAGTCAAGTGATCAATGTGCATATACAACCGAGGTGGTCAATATAAATACCTCAAATAAATTAACAAAAGGCGCTTTGCCACGTGTATAAGTGAAATACATTTTAGTTTATACTCTTGTGATTTAATGCGAATGGAACCGCTGCGTAAAAACCTACTGCATAATACTCGTACCTCAGTTGGTAAACAGTATTTAGAATGCAATTTCGACACAAATTCTAAATGAGTGTTCGTAAACACACAAAAAAATAATAGCGGGAAAAAGCATAAATTAAAATTTTACAGATTAATGGCCTTGCAAATATGCAAAACAAAACAAACAAAAAAAAAAAAAGACACTTTGGCTTAAAGTAAACAATATTCAAAGCTTCAATGAAAATATTGATACCCTACAACTTACTAGTCATACTATACTTGTAGCTAATGAAACTTAATGACAAGCTCGTAAGTAACATCAAAAACTGTACTTATATATTCTGGTTTAGCATTACACACAATTTAGAAGAAAAAAAAAACGACTTTAAACTATACTTAGTACATTCTAAGTACATATTCTAAACACTTAACGAATATTTAACGACAAACGCTGCGTATGAGTAACATGAAAATTTGTTGCCAATAAAAGCAACATTCTTTCAACTATTTTGTTGTTGTTTAGCGGGTCTGAGCGGTGACTATGTCGATGTAATTAAAACTTGTACTGAAGACATATTTCCATTATTTTTTATTTTATTTTTTTCAACATATTGAACGGGGACTAACAAAAGTTCGGTTAGTTGCCAAGAAAACAACAGACAAAAATCTGGCTTTTATACTCTGCTGTTCGGGCCAAGGGTATACCAAGTTTATTAGAATAAAACTGGCGAACATTTTTTTTTTAATAATTATTATTTGCATTAGAGTATGAAATACGGCAGGATGTTTCGATGTCTTGAACTCATGAATGCAGCATTGTTTCTTATTTATTTTTATTCTTCATTATTTTTTACATTCTCCACATAATTACCATTCATTTCCAATACATTTCCTTAGTCTGTAGATCCATCTGCCAAAACAGAAATCACAAGATACCATATCTGGAGAATATTTTACTGGGCGAATTGTTCTAGCGCATTAATCTGAAAATAAGGAGCGACGTATTTTTTTGCAGTTCTGCAACATGTCATTTAATCTTAGTTCGTCCAAAATCATACCTAGTGTCAACCGTGGATCTTCCTCAAACTAAACCTTTACTAGGACTACATTTTTCTTGTCAGTCGAAGAGGCTTGTCCTCTACCGAAAAATGTCCAGTCTGGAATCTTCGAAACCGCTTTTAAAGAGATGCTGCATTCTTTTCATATGCAGTTCATTGACAATTTGTACACTGCTTAATGAATTTCTAGCAGTGTTGGTGGTTGTATTTGCTCCGACCTTGCATCAGTAATTTTATGTTTTCTTGTCTTCATGCCAATCGATATGAAGTAAAAAAAAAAAAAAATTATTTCGAGAATTGTGGAGCGTCTACGAATTTTGTATTTTTTTTTTTTTTTTTTTTTTTTTTGATAAAACCAATAAAATACCAACAACTTACCAGACTTCTGTTAGTCCACCGTACGTTTTTATTTTGTCATGCAGTTTATTTATTTTCAAAGAGTGGGCAGTATTCATACAATCGCACAAAATACAGAGACAGACACGTACATAGTTTAATTTCAGAAAATTTAATTAACAGGGTGTCGTGTCGCATCGTATATCTGACTATCCGTCTTACTATCAAAGACGTATGTCGCTGTCGTCGATATTGTTGTTGTTGTTGGTTGATTTTTAAATTTACTGACATTTATTTTGTATTTATGTATATCTACTCGGAACCAATTCGTATACATAACTTTTTTACGCGCGTTATTGGCTCAATTGAACATAAATCATTCGTATAGAAATGTGACGCAATAAAATGTTCGTGCAGCATTTTAATTGGAGCGGGAAAGAGAAGTCAACAGACTAAACTAAGGCGTGCCGAAGCCTGAAGACGAAAATCTTACTTGATAAATTGAGGCCAAGCTCGAATTTCATAAGCATATAAGTACGAGTACTTACAAAAAAAATCCCTATACACGAAGGGTTTTTGTTGTTTTTCCTTTTTTATAACTTCTCAACTATTCTAATCAATTTCATTAAAGCTTTTTGTATTATATTTTTCATAATTTCAGATGCTTGCGGTTTGTCTGATGTCACTCACATCGAATCACTGCAAGAGAAGTCCCAATGTGCTCTGGAAGAGTACTGCCGAACGCAGTATCCCAATCAGCCAACGAGATTTGGAAAATTGTTGTTACGGCTGCCCTCGCTAAGAACAGTGTCCTCACAAGTAAGTTGCCAAGTTATACATTCATATCTAATTACAATACTTACACAAAATATGAGAAAACCAAAAGTAAAGTCGTCAGAAATAACGTTTACTTCGGAAAACCGAATCTTTAAAGTATTTACTCGCAGTTAAAAATGACAATCGAGTATAGTAAATTAGTTTTACAATAACCCTATACAGAATATTGTTGTAACATCTTAACGTATGAAAATTTTTAAACTGTTCGCGAGACCACATTTTTACATATATTCTGTTTATCGTTTTAAAATCAGTTGCTGATAACAGATACATACTGTGTAACTGTAAATTTTTATCAATATAGTTCGCAAAGAGTTCTAAAATTTTTTTGCTATTTGTAACAAAAAATACCAAACATTCTACCATGACTGAGGAAATCTGTTCAATTCTTGCAACACTTTTTTTCGCCTTTTTCAATTCTACCAAAGTTAAAATTTTCATACGTTAAGTCGAAAAAAGCTAAGACGAGTGGGAGTCTCTCAAAACTTGTTAACGTATTCTGCTGATGAGAACTTCCCATGTTCGAAACACAATAGGTTCAGATCAGAAATTAGCTCACATACAAATCAATGGTTCAAATGAAGAGCATTAGACAAGATAGGTTTCGGTTTTGCATCCACCCTTGGGTTCAATTAGCTGACGGCCCATTTTCAGGTTTAAAAGGCTTTAGAATTAGATTTTCTTCGCGTATTTACATTTACTGAAATGTCGGATCCTAAAGCACACGTTGAAGTCGATCAACAGCAGTAAATGGTATTTAATTAGAGTGCATTTATTACTGCTACAATACATAAATACAATCATACCGATATTGGCGTGATAGCAAAATTGCATTGCTATTTGCTGCAAATAAAATAATTTAGAGTACTCATGAAATTGATTTTCAGACAGATTTTGATTTTATAAAAATAAGGGTTTCAGATCTACACATCAGATTTCATAATTTGTGATTTTGAAATACCGAAACATTGTCATACGTTTAGGTGAGCATTATCATGATGGCATGAATGCGTGAACATCATTTCGTACATATATTGTCTAACTTGGTAAAAGATTTATTTTTAAGAAAATCTATCTGAAAATC
The DNA here is from genome assembly GCA_035044765.1 of Leucophenga montana. Taxonomy (NCBI): domain Eukaryota; kingdom Metazoa; phylum Arthropoda; class Insecta; order Diptera; family Drosophilidae; genus Leucophenga; species Leucophenga montana. The sequence continues at coordinate 205,025 of JAWNNQ010001512.1, forward strand.
AATAGCATAAGCACACTTATTTTGTAGTTTAAAATTTTGTAAGTTAATTTTTAACAAATTTTCCATTTTTTGTTTGTCTTTTGCAGGTCATCGAACAATTATTTTTTGTGCGTCTAGTCGGTAAAACGCCAATTGAAACGCTCATACGCGATATGCTGCTGAGCGGCAACAGTTTCTCTTGGCCCTACTTGCCTTCGATGTGACACACAATGTGGCGACAATTGACAACAACTTGATCATCTGCCGTAGCCGTGGCAGCAGCAGCAGCTGTTGCTGCCAACAATAATAGCACCAATAATCACAGCCACTGCAACAGCAACAGCAGCAGCAACAACCATAATGTCATTGATAACCACAATTACAACAATGGTGGCAGTAACAACAACAGCGGCCCGCATGCTAACGCCTACAGCAACATTGCCAACAGCAGCAGCGCCAGCAGCAATCATAGCTGCAATGATGAGACATTAAATGCCAATAATTACAATAACCTGGTGAACTGTGCCGCCGCTAACACCAGCAGCGGAACAGCCTATCCCGCTACAACAAATGCGAGCGGTGGCAGTGTCAATCCGACAGCGACGACGTCAATGCTGTCCAATTACTGCGACGCTGCAACAATGATGATGGCCGCAGCTGCCGTCAATGCGAATCAGTGTTTGCAACAACACCATCAGAGGATGTTGCTGGCGAATAGCAATGATTTTGCTGCCAGTGCCGCTGCAGCTGCTGCAGCAGCAGGAGCGGCAGTAACGAATTTTCCATCGTCGGTGGCATCGATTGCAGCAGCCGCTTCAAATGATCATCATCAACCGCCAAATTTAATTGATATTAGTGAAGTTCCTCTTATTGTGGATGTCAAGTAGTTTAATTAAAAGAAAAAAAAAAATCAAAAAAATCAAACAAAAAAAATATAATAAAACATAAAAATATAAATAATAGCCTAATGTCTTAACTTATATGATACTTGTAATTAGTTAGAATGTTAATTCATATTATAATCTATGTGAAAAAAAAATCTTTCATTTTGTAAATACTATATTATCTCTTTCAATGGTTTATTCTATTATTCTATTATTTATATATTTTTTTGTTACAAAAATATTATAATTATCTAGTTCATGTCAATATAAGCAGCGTGTTTATATCGAAAAAAAAAAAACCGATAAGTCTCCTTGACGTGAACTTCCAATTTTTCTGAACATTGTTTATTTGTTTTAAATCAGCTGTTTGCTGTCATATAATTTTTCAAAAGTTAACACTTACTTTGATCAAATTGGTTGGTAGACAATGCGTCAGTCAGCTGTTTGCTTTTTGGCACACAGCTCACGCTTACATCTGGTAACCCTTCTCACATGCACATTAAATCTGTACATATTTTAATAGTATTTATTAGAATGGGTAACACTTTTTATATATTTGAGGCTGCTTATATATGAGCATGTCTGGGATAGCTTATCCTCTTTTCATATATTTTGCTTATAAACAAATACACAAATAACAGGTAAACAGCCTGCTTAAGTTGACATGAACTACATTTATATGTGTATATATATATATATATATATATATCTCTATCTATATATCTCTCTCTCTCTCTCTCTCTCTCTCTCTCTCTCTCTCTCTCTCTCTCTCTCTCTCTCTCTCTCTCTCTATATATATATATATATATATATATATATATATCTCTCTCTATATCTATATATCTATCTATCTCTATCTATATATATATATATATATATATATATATATATATATATATATATATATATATATATATATATATATATATATATATATATATATATATATATATATATATATATATATATATATATATACACATATATATATATATATATATATATATATATATATATATATATATATATATATATATTTATTTATATATGTATATTTATATTCTGAAATATGCTGAATTGCTTCGGAAAACATATCCTTACAAATTGAAACACTTAGAAAATTTTACGTTAAACGTAAAAACAAAAGTTAGTTAAGGCAAAGAAAATCCTGTAAAAATAATAAGTGTTTAAAAATTAGTTTAGCCAAGTGTAAATTGTTTAAAGGCACTGAACTCTACTTAATTTTTTCTGTTGCATAAATAAGACAAGATACATATATACAATAACTTGTATAGTCGTAAGTAAAAGAAATTATATACATAGTTATGTACATTATGTTTATGTATATGTATGATTGTGTATTTTAAGGAACAAAAAACAAAAAAAAAACATTCTCAATTCTCCCAGTGGTTTGCAGAAATATACCAAAAATACTCTACTCTTATTAAATTTGTATAATATTATTATTAAGATTTTTTGTGGCAATTACTTTTATCAATTTATTTGTTTATTTTTACTGAAAGTAAAATACATGTAAACAATTTTATATTGACAAAATATTTTCTTTAATTTAAATGTAAAGAGCGCAATATCTCGGAGATATTGAACTTTATTCTTCTTGAACTTAGCAAATATTTCACTTCGAAATCAAAATGTCAGTGCAAGTTATAAATGTTTATGAAAAATAGTCCTTATTTTATTTATATGCGTAAAAGAATTTATATATTTTTGTAAAATAAATTTTGTTTTATAAATATTTTAAATATTTGGTTATTTTGTTTTTTTTTAATAATATATTTAAATTATGCGATAATATAATAGGTCTGGGATTTGAAAGTGCGTGAATTCGATATTGAATACGATTGTTGCCTTGTATATTGTGCGCCTTGGCAACCCTAAGTTTTGTTAGGCACCAGCTGACATCTCCATTGAACAGTTTAGCAAAAACGTATGTAGAACGTTTTGATGTACGATCACTAATTTTGTTGTTTACAGAAACTTGCGATATACTTACTTTCAATTTTAGAGATGAAGCCTTTAAATCGAGGACATCTTTGTTCAATGACGAAAAAGAATGTTGTGCCAGAAACTTAATGCTGGGCGTGAATTGCTTTTGCAAGATTATCATATGACATACCGTAAGATTGAGAAATCCTTGGGCGCTAGTGGTACCAGCATACATTCAATATTCCATGAAGATTTGACCGTCAAGAATATATATTATTTTTTTTTATAATAGTTTTTATTAATGGTACACAACCATTTGTTCGCCAGATGTTTTTGGAGAATTGAGGAAATCCAACCGCTGAAAACTGATTATCGTCTACGACCACATTGCGAGCATAGGTTCACACAGGAGCGTTTTTGAGCACTCAGTACATCGGGTCGTCAGCTTTTACTTGCCACCCAATAACTTCTTTTTGTTCCCGCACATGAACAACATATTGAGAGTTCAACGATTTGCGCCTGGAACAGCTTCTGAAACCTTTAAATAGCTCGTTTTGAACGTTCCCACTTCTGCGTGGCAAAAGTTCTTTGAGCACTTCATTGATCTTCATGGAAAATATTTTGAAAAACAATAAAGCCATTTTCAATATAAATTACTGTTTTTTCATAATTGGGCACAATGCGGAAGGCAAACCACGTACTATCTCAAGCGTCTGACCGAAGGATTAAAGCCCGGAGTTTCTTTCTGCAAGGACGATAATGGAAGTTTATTTACAGATACACAAGAATATCTGAGACTATGGAGAAGTTACTTCTCTAACGTACTTGGGGGCGACGAATATAACAATGCCGTCGACATAGAAGTATTTCTAGATCCACTTGTGACCATATTTTTACTCTAAGACAAATCCTGGAGTACAACAGAGACACACACCACCTATTTGTCGATTAAAAGGCCACTTTCGGCACGCCGATATAAGAATGAAGTTCTTCAACGCCCTATCTCAACTTGGTATCCCAGCAAAGATCGTTCGTCTTTGCATGTGTTCGTGCGTTCGTCACACACAAAAGCGTGGTCAGAGTAGGAAAGAACTTCTCTGAACCCTTTGATGGCAAGAGAGGTTTCAGGCAGGGTGATGCTTCATCGTGCGACTTTTTTAATCTCTTGTAATGGTCCGATACACAAATGGTTTGTTCACTCGTAAATGGCGTAGCTCATTAACAATAGCTGGTTGCGATTTTCCAGCCAAATACAAAGGAATAACACTGTTGCATTTGAATACCATTTCGATCACTTTTTTTAACTGCGACGTAAACCGATATTTTTCCGTAGGCTTGTAAAAAACATAACAGACTGACGCTTGATAAAACAAAAGCACGCTGTCATTAGCCATTTGATTGTTACAGCAGCATGTAGTTGGTAACACTTCGAGCGCCGACTATTGTAATGGCAACATTTTAAAAATTGGAAACTAGAAATATTTCAGCATGCTATTCTAAAGCAAAGGTTTGCGCCATATTGGAAGCCAACGATTTATTGTTATGTGACAAAGTGATCCACACCAGTTCGAAAAATGAAAGATGGAAATACCCAATTCTATTTTCCAAACCTTGCTTCTCTAAACATTTAAGCTGGAGCTTCGGGTTTAATCCGGATGGCATGACCAGTCCACTGCAGCCGCTAAAATTTGCTTGCTGAGCCCAAAGAAGCAGCGATTAGCAAGCGTGATTCTTCGTCTGATCTCTCGGCTAACGTTGTTGTCGCTGGTAATTTCTGTTCCCAGATAGACGAAGTTTTCTATAACATTGAAGTTGAAATTGTCCATACTCACAGACCGTCCAAGACGCGCTGATGATCTGCGAGTGGACCCCAAGTACTTCGTCTTGTCCTCGTTCACCACTAGGCCCATGAGACGTGACTGTTTCTCAATCTCCGAGAACGCCCTGCTTACTCACCGTTCGTTGGTGCCTATGATGTCTATATCATCAGCATATGCGAGTAGCATCACTTCCTTATGGAAGATCGTGCGGGACCTTGGACACGTAAAAAATTCGGTAGAAGTCATCATCCCATGAAGCTAGAGAAACCCAAAGTTTTTTACAAAATAACGTTCCCAGATTCATTTCTTCACAACAATGGCCATCATATTCCCCAGACTTGAACCCAATGAATTTTTCCATATGGTCCTTTCTGGAGGCCAAAGTATCAATTAAAGAGTATGAGAAGGTCAACGCCATGCAACCACATGTCATCCATATCGTCCAGTTGAGGATACAAGAAATACGTTATTATTTTTCTGTAACGAATGCTATTCACAGTCACCTCATATTCAAAGCAGAATGGCCCAAGCACGCCAACTGACCAAAACCCGCACCAAATAATTGTTTCTCATGGATCACGTGCTGATTTTCTGAGCCCCACATTTGACAATTTTGTTTGTGGTCGAACTCATTCAGATGAAAATGCGCCTCATCGGTGAAGAGGATTTGTTTCGAAAAATCAATCTTTCACAATTATAACATATTGTTCAATTGTGTAGCGCTCCATTTTTAATAATAGAAACAATTGTAGATGACAGCTGTCACGATTCAGAGTTGCCACATGTACTCAATAGATTATTTCTTCTTTATGATCTTTATTGAAACACCGCTAGTTTGTATGCTGATTTAAGTAATGCTTATCAATGTGTTTTCTGGCACAACAAATTCGAAGTAAGCGATTAAACTCGTAACAGCATTCTACAGTAGCGAGGAATGAAGCTACATCGCTGAAAGTGAAAGTAGCCATGTCTTGGTGTCTTAATTCACATCGAAAATCGTAATAAATAGTTTAAAAAATATACTCACGACATAATTTTGTTTTCTGAGACACAAATTTCAAGTCACTGTACCCAGCACAAGTTACGCTCAATGACAAATCGTTAAACATAAACGTCAAACTTTCCAGTGAAATCACGATATTCGAGTATAAACGTCTGCGATCCCGTCAGTGCCAAATATTATTAGTAACATTGCTTGATACAGGGGGTGGAACTGAGGAACATTCCCCCCAACAGTTTTTTTCCTCAGTACAAAAATAATTTTTCTCTCTTTTTTCATTTTTTTTTGTTTTGTTTTATTAGACTTCCCACTAAGATGAGTATAGTTTCTGGCTATATATCGTGTATCATTTAGAAAAATGGGCCGTACCACGTCCCCTTATAAAAGTAATAACAGTTTCGTCATATCTCAGCAACTATTTGAAATTCATAGAGCATGCTATTATTGTTGAGAAGAAGCTCTATGGCTATATATTGTTTGAAAAAAGTGGGAGGTGCCACGGCCCCATATAAAATTAGGACAAAATTCAAAGTCAAATCTCAAGATGTCTTTGCCTATATTACGTTTGGAACAAATGGGCGGTATCATGCCTTCTATCGTGCAAAAAAAAGGATAATTACGTAACCCCGTATTAAAGTCGAAAAAAAGCTAATTAATTTGCTACTTCATTTTTTAGAGCAGTAAAGAAAATAGTCAAAGCAAAAACTCCACTGGATCGAGCGGTTCAAACAAAGTTTCAGCAGTGAAAAAGAAGTAAACAAAGATGACAACACTGAGCAACTTTCCTCATATCCAAGAGCAAGTATGCGAAAAATATACTGTTTGGCACAAAATAGTGAGTATTTTAATTTTTTAAGATTGGGCATCGTAGACTCCATAAAGTATATATATTATTGACCGGTGGCTGCGAATTTTTTTTTACATAATTTTTTTTTCATAATTTTTTTTTACATAATTTTTTTTTAAATAAATTAGTCAATATTAGATTGAAATTTGAAATGTTGGCTTTTTATGGATGGTCGTTTCACACACATGTACTAATGGGCGTGTTCAGCCCAGTTTCTGGGTAGGCCCTGTACAACTGTAGAGCTTCGATTCAACCGAAGTTAACGTTTCTTCTTATTTATATTTGATCAGCCAATTTCAAAAACTGCATCGCTACAGACTGTAACATTCCTCAATCGATTCGTCGAGCTGATCAAGATTATGTACCTGTATACTTTTTGTGGTCTACGATATTTCCTTTAATGCGTTACAAACTCCGTGTTTAAATTATTATACTATTTACACTACATGTGAAGAACATAAAAATAAGTTACCTAATGATCAGTCGCACGAAAGCTGAATATGATCATTTATGTACAGCAATTAGGCGAATCACTCTAAAATTGCCAATAATGAGACACGCTCTCAGCTTCTATAATGGATTGCCATGGATTGGTATCAAATGCAGGTCAATTCCACCACGTCGAATAAAACTAACCGGCAACTCGCACTGACGAGATAATCGCACATAATTTGGGATTCCCTAGTTCGCTGATGGGCCGAAAGGATCGTGGTCTGCCACAGACAGAATGTAGCCAACAAACAAATTGGAGCTATTTTGTTTGGTTCCCCACCGCTGGATTCCTGAATGACAAATTAGATATCGAGACATGAAAAATACAATTTGATCGACAACAATTTGCCACCGCTCGAATTCAAACCAAAGACGCAAGCCAAGTAAGGTGGACGTTGAGCGTATTTTGCAATACGTATAAAAATCAAGAAAAACAAAACCAAAAAACAAAACGAGTGATAAACAAAATTGGTCGACCCTCTTGAAGAAATTGGCCAGCACAAACAAGGAAGGCATTTCGCGTCCAATTCGATATCGAAGGTGGTGAAGTTGCAATGAAGGTGTTGATTTGATTACCTTTATGTAAGCGGCCGAAATGATTGATCTGATGAGCAGTTGAGCATATTTTTTACACGAATCGTGATGTGGTTGCAGCGCAGATTTTTGCAATTTTGCATTCGCCGGTTCAATTGAGCCGCGAAGCCAACACATAATCTAAACCTTATGGAGAGGGGAATTTCGGTACTGATCTGGGTTTACGCCAACGGCCAGATCTCTAAATGTGAAAAATGATTTGACTTTAATGATCGCCACTGACTGAATTTTCAGCTAACGGACTTTGTAAAGTGAGAAGGTGAGCGAGTGCGCTCATCTGGTCCAGTGCATCGTGATCCGATGAAATCAGGTCCGAATAGCTAAACTCAAATCTTATCCGTTTATTGCTTTATTGCAATCTTCATCATTACCGATCGTTGCAGCGAAGGTGTAAAATATTTCTGTCGTTTTTCAAAAGCTTTAGTGTCCTCATCATTTCAGTCCTCTTCGAATTCGTCAGTTTGAATTTGTTGAGCGGCGTTTTGATCGACTTATCTATTTTGCACGCTTTGCATATGCGATTTTTTTGATGAGAAAATTTTGCTTTCACACTTATTTGATTGATCTAGGAAGAATTATAATTTACTTATATATATTCTTCGGTTGTTTGCAGTTGAGAACGTGGGAACATGCCATGCACAATTGTGAGGTGTGCCGAATTTGTTATTCGCATTAAAGTTCTGCTATTCCTCCTAACGTGTAAATGAGTGGCTACATATCCGAAGATATATTCAGAAATATATAAATCAATGCAGTATTCTTCAGCAAATCGACTGAAATTTGACATATAAATTATACATGGTGGTGCAAAAAGGATTTTATGGTTTGAATTCGTTACAACATTTTAATTTCAGATTAAATAACGATTTTTGTTTTTGTATGTTTACATGAAACAGAACGTCTCATTTCATGAGTTATGGATGAATTTCATTATTGGTTTTCAGTTGGCTGATGCTCGCTAGTTTATTGATCCATACTCTTTCTTTCAGATAAGGCTAAAGAAAACGGTTGGGAGCGGTTAAATTCAATGAACGAATAGAAGTCGTTTTTTTTAATAATAAAATACTCGTCAAAGATGCTCCGTAACAATGTGTCTCCTTCGCCCATCCAGTTGGAACCACAGTTTTGGATAGGTATACTTATATGGTCTCAAAAAGTTTTCCAACATCGGCCAATATTGAGCTGCATTGAGGGTAATTGCGGCACCCGCTGTATTACATTACACTTAGTGGGCGTCAGTGTCGCTGATTAACTACTCACGGGTTCTGCGTAGCCTATATATTGCAATCCTGTTTGTTAACGAAGCCATTTATTTTTAAATGTTTTCGCTAATCATTGCTTTTTATCGCAACGAAATCATTCCGTTGTGCTTTGTTTCATTTTGTTAATTCCCCATGTCATATTTGGAAAATTCTGAAACAAAAACAGCGGGTCCCACCCATTAATGTATATGTGACGCGTCCGTTTATTTGAAGCTACCATATCAATTATTAAGTTGATATTGAATACAATAAAAAAGTTTTTTATCCAAAAACTCAAAAATGGGCGGTGGATTTGTATGGGCGCTACCCCAAAAAGTGTACTACTGTATAGTATAAAAATTGCTCAACAACATACAGACAGACGGAGATAGCAAGATCAACTCGTCTCGTACAGCTGATCAAGAATATATATTCTTTCTGAGCTGTACGATGCGTTACAAACTTTTAGACAAACTGATAATACCATTTCACATTGTGTGTGAATGGTATAAAAATAGAAATGAAAAATGGGGGCAGGTTTGCATGAGGCTACTCCTCACAGTGGGCCGGTATGGATCTATATTAATTAAGAACAAAAACCAAAAATATTCATAGAAAAATTTGAAAATGGAGGGCAAATTTGTATGGGGGCTACCACATGTCCAAATATCGTAACTTGAAATCTCTATCTTTTATATTCTCCGAGATATTTTCGTTCAAAGAGACGTTCGGTCGGACATACATGACTTCATTGACTCGTTTTCCGATGCTGATCAAGAATATATATATAGTTTGTAGGTTCTGACACGCCTCATATGTTCTGCATGTTACATACATTTTCACAAACTAAATGTACCCTTTCACTTTATGGGTACAGGGTATAACAAAATATGATAAAAATTAAAAAAAAACACCGACGTGAACTGACAACCAAGATAATGCGACTTGACCACGTTAAACATTTTCGTTTTGGGCTTTCCTTAAATCGCAGGTCTATGCCAATAGTCCGCAAACGACCGATCCTCAAAGTCAACATATCCAGTGTCATCGTCCAAATTCTGCGCCACAAAGCAATTCCGATAAAAAATTTTTTGTTGATATCTCACACCCAACTTCAATTATTCAATATTAACATATACCTGTTCCAACTGGATAAAATTAAAAAACCTCCATTTTTAGTAGAACTTCTCCAGGATCATTCACATCAAAAGTAGTGTTAAACCAAAAAAAAAAACCCTTGTGAGATAAAAACCAGGTGACGAAAGGGTGCCTGCAACTTACAAAACTTCTGATTTATATTTTGTGATGAATGATTTTTGAACAAAAAAGAAAGGATAAAAGATCGCAAAACAACAGTGTATTGTAGAAACTTAAAAAAATCGAAAATTTGTGCAAAAATCTTCGTAACAGAGAAGCATTTCCGTTCTAAGGCAGATATCATTCTTATACCCTTCACACGTAGTGTGGAAAAGTATTATCAGTTTGTCTGAAAGTTTGTATCGCATTGGAGAAGCTATCGGAGATCCTGTTTCGCGAGTATATAAAAACCCAAAATATATTATGTACTTATTTTTTTTCAATCAACATTATCTTGAAATGAAAGATAGAGAGTTGTATATTGTGCGCCTTAGCAACCATAAGTGTTGTTAGGTACCAGCTGACATTTTTATTGGAAATTCAATATTTTTTAGCATAAAAGCTCGCAGATCGAAACAGAAACTAGAATAATTCATCTGGACCAAAAAATAGAATTAAATTGTGAATTTTTTCTTACCATGATTTAATACGACTATCATGTGAATTATCAAGATAAAACTGCATCAATAGACCTACTTATACTTTTGGCGATGAAGCCCCATACTTTAACACTGTGAAGCGCTGGTATATATAAGGCGTTTAATCGCAGACGTCCTTCGCTTAAATGCGAATCTAGAAGAATCAATCGATGCTATATGTACGTGAATTGCAAGATCGTCATGTGAAATGGGACTAAGAGAAATTCAGCCGTGGTGATTCAAAAAACGTATATGATATCGTAATAGATAGGCATATGAGCCCGAAAGAAAACTGTTCCATTAGAGCAGCTTAGGAATTTTTGTTTGCCAGAATTTTTCGGAAAATTGAAGAGAATCAAGAGTCGAAGGTGGATCATCTGCCAACAAGATAATGCGAACTCTCACACATCGGTTCGCACAAGAGACTTTTTGAGCACTGAAAACAGCTCTTTAGTATCTTACTAAAAGTCTGTATGCTTTTGTAAACTTTTCTCTAGTATGTAATTCAATTTATTTATTTATTTATTCAAGGCACACAATTGTTCTATCATGTCATTTTATTGTTTGAAAATATTTTTTTCTCATCAAAATTGTTCCACCTACAAAACTTTATTCCCATTCACCAATTCGAATTTTGCGAAAAACAGAGCACATCAACCAGGTAAAACATATTACCTTGATGATTAGCGATACAGATACCCAATTCAAGCAAGAAGTTTACTTGCAGACCTCCTTACTCTTCTCAGAGTGGGTTTGATATAGAACTCAATGAGCAACTCTAAAAAATATAATGATCCCACAGGCCAATGATGTATTGCATCTTGTTATTCATCTTGAAAAATGACTCACTTACTGCAAACACATTGGAGCTGAGAAATCACAACTAAAACTGCAGCCCAACTCCCTTCTGAATCAATAACTCATGTTCACCCATAAGCGTTGACTACAAGCTTCTACTCTACAACTCAGTAATAAAGCTTATCTGAACATATGGCTCACAACTATGGGGTAGTGCAAGTGCCAACAATGGGGATATATTTCAAAGAGCTTGAGTTTTTCTGTTGTATTCGCATGTAAGCGAGCTGAGACGCCTATTGATATATACGAGAAGCATACATCCATCGAATTTCAAGTTGATATTTTATTTAATTAAAAAATTTCATAAAAAAGTGAGCGGTGAGTTTAAACGCACGCTATACACAAAAGTAGTCGTAGCATACTGACTTGGGCAGTTTGAATATTTGATAGAAAGCCGTTATAAAGGATTTCTGTAAATATATATTTAAAATTTGAGAAAAAAAGCGTTGTTTCTACCCGAACAACTCACCAAACTAAAAACAAAAGTTATTTTTAGTTTAGTTTAGTTTTCTAAAAACGCTGTAAAATACATAAACAGTTATATAACTAACGCGAGATTCATTTAAAGGTTTGTTTTTCATTTGTGTTTTCACAGATCATGCGTGACTGGTAGTTTGACAAATATTGTCATACAAGTAGAAATACTCACACCATAACATCATCTCCAAATTATTCAGCTGTATTGCGGAAATAAGCATTCTGTAAAAAAATGTTTTTCGTGCACTTCGAGCAATATATGTTGTGCATCAGAGATCTTCCGAACCCACTATTGCAAATACCAATCTCAAAATTGAGTCTAAGTGTACGTTATTGGATCATACGACCGAGTAGACCGCATCCAGCATGTAGTGAGAAGAATATTGCGGCAGTAGCGGAGAGTGTAGCTGAAGACCAATCGGTTCTTGGCATTGGTCGTGCTCACAATCTTCGCCAGGATCTTGGTTTAAATGCTTACAAAATGCAATTTGTTCAAGAATTGAATCCGCCAGACTTGAATGTACACTTTCAATGAATATCCACGTTTTCGCACCGAATCAGTGATGAGGCTCATTTCTGGTTCAATGAATAAGCATCCCGAAGCGATTTTCGAGCTACCGTTAAATCCACAAAAATTCACTGTTAGGTGTGGCTTATGTTCTGGTGGAATCATCGGTCCGTATTTCTTTAAAAATGAGGCCGGACAGAACACAACCGACCATTTTTGCCTGAAATTGAAGCCGTGACGACAGCGACATTCGTATTCAGCAACACGGTACTACGGCACATCCAGCGCGCGAAACAATGTGATATCAGATCTCTGGAATGTATTCTTTGGGGTTATGTGAAGTAAAAAGTCTTCGTCGATAAGCCAGCTACTATTCAAGACTTGGAAGCCAACATTACTAGCATGATTCGCAAGATACGGTAGCAGTGCTGGAAAGAATGATCGAAAATTGGACCTTCCGAATGGACCGCCTAAAGCATAGTAAAAGTCGGATGTGGTGTTGTGCACCTCCAGTCGTTCGGACTGCTGAACCAACGGGTGTCGATAAAATTATGAAATTTACCTCGCTGAACCAGCTCCATACCCTGATTTGTATGATGAGTTGCAGTTCGGAAAGCTTTCAATAAGCATCTCGACGAACAGTGGAAAGCAGTGCATATATATTTAAAAGTAGAATCTATTGAAGTGAGTTGCTTTTGATTCGCCTTAAAGAATTTACATCTCGGTGAGAATTCTACTTTTATAACGAAAGATTTCAGCGAAATCCTTCATATTACTAGTGGACCACTGATTTAGTTGAAATCACATAGAATAAATCATTCTCATATCTACTTTATTTTCATTACTTTTATTTCTACTGTTGATTTATTCATACGTAATTACAGCTGCGTATCACTTCCATGTGTTTAAAGGAACAGTCGGTAATCCTGGTGATCAAACAAAAATCATCCAACTGGTCTAAGTTGCCTTAAACTGTGATATGTACGGGGGTGGCCTGATAACTTTTTGGTGTAGCCCCTATAAAAAACCCAACACCCACGTTTATGTTTTACAATACGACTTCAACTTTAGTGTGAATGGTGGTAGAGCTTCGGTTCAACTGAAGTTAAAGTTTTTTACTTTTTCTGGTTATTAACGCCCGGAAAGCCAAATTTGTCGTATCTTATGTAAATCCTAAGAAAACTACCGCATATGTCCAGATCGGACTACTATTAGTTTTTGTATAAAATTTTTTTGTTTTCATACCATGTACCCATAAGTTGAAAGGGTATATTAAGTCTGTGCAAATGTATATTACTGGTAGAAGAAGGCTTGGGATACCCCATAAAGTATATATCAGCATCGAAAACGAGTCGATATAGTCATATCCTGTTTGAACAAACATATCTTGTAAACTATAAGAGATGAAAATTTCAAATTTGAATATTTAGACTCTTGTTTCCCCTCTTCGAATAACTTGTAATAAATCAACATGCCAGCATCCCGTTAAGGGATAGCTCCCATTTTTAAGTGCTTGTTTGTAAATGGTTTGGTATCGTTGCTAATTATTACACAAATCCTCACAAAATACATTGAGTATGCAAACGATATAAATATTTTATATAAAACGTTAAAAGAAGCCTTAAACAAGGCATAGGGTATTTGGAAGTCAAGCACACTCGACCGCAACGCTCTTGTTGAAAAATTTATATACTATACAATTATAGTTTTGAAGAAATCAAAATTTATAAGCAAATCAAGGTCTACAACAAAAAAATAAAATGAAATGTGCAGGGTACAATACACTTTACTATAGATTTTACTTGTTTAAGTTTTGCAATAAGTTTAGGCAACTTTCTATATTATACTCGTATGTAGGTACTCAATTGATATAAGTAAATAAGCAAATAAATAAAAAATACTTAACCTCCAATGCATTATTGTAATTTGTTGTGGTATTTATGCTCCACTTAATAATTCACAACAAGAAAAGAGTGTTTTTGGCAATAAATTGGTATTTAAATTAATTCAATTTGAATTACGATTTTCAATGCAGCTCCAAACCGACACGTAACTGCAGAAAACGGAACCCCCACAGCGTAATTTTCAATCAAAATCGTACATCCGCAAAATTATCATGAACTCAACAGCACAATGTAACAGGCCCAAACGCTCTTGCGACCACAGACGACATTGTGCTTGGGGACAGAGGACGAATGGGCAAGAGTCTCTACTGAATGGAGAATGGTGTATTTGTGACTGCGAGTGTGGATACAGATTATCAAATTGATTCCAATTAACACTTGCCACCGCAGGAAAGATTCAAAATCGGACAGACGCCCAAACGCGCTTGAAAGGGCATAAAAACGTTGAGTATGCAAACGATATAAATATTTTATATGAAACGTTAAAAAGCGTCAAACGAAATAAAGAAAACTTTATTGCCCGATCTTCGAAGTTGCGCATTTTATCGTAAATCGAATTGACAAACAACACTTATGGGATAGGAGAATCGGCGGATCAGCGTAGCCCCAATGCAGCACAATACGAAAACCAAGAGCGCGACGCAGGAATACCGCTCAGATGCAGGAGCGGTGTTTACGATCCGGTTCGGTCCTCTATCAGTATTTGGTAGACTTAAGAATGTTCGTTTGACGGCGATGTGTGGACCGCGGTTCAGCGTAGCTCGTGTGAAATGATAAATATTCCATAATTTCGCTTGGCATTCAATTTCGATTTGCGTGACACATAAATAACGAATTAACGCTTTAAGCCGAATGAGCAACGCGTACCGTGACAGACCACCCGCTTAAAAGTGGGTGGTTAAGAGAGGGCCGAATGACGGGTTGCATTGGTGGAAAACGTTCGCCATGTGGTAACGATTTGATATAATGCGACAACTTAAGGCGAGGTTAAAAGCAAGTTATTGATTTGGCATGTTCGTTTTAGTATTATGCAACAAATATCATCATATGTGATAATAACGGGTATGTACTCTGCACATACAAACCAGATTTCCAACGTCTTAAAGAAATCATCGGAAAACCTGTAGTCATGTTCGTTTGTTATCTACAATATAAAATCCAAAATTAGTTCCACAATTTTTGAGATATCTATTAGATTATTATTATTTTATTACTATATGTATATGTATCTTGAATTCTTGATAAGGTCGCTTAGACGAATACTCGATTTTGTTCCTACAGATACATTATTGACCGCTGGTTGCGTTTAGTCAATTTCTTACATAATCTTGTGACTGGCACCATAAGCAGATGATGCCAGTCACAAGATTATTGTTCGCACATAATTCAGAAAATAGCTTTCCATTTGAAGTAATTCATTTTAACACTATTGTTCCCATTACTGGCTGGAGTCTCTCATTAATAATTTAATATCTCATATTTTAACCGCTGAGAGCACTACAGAGAAAGAAGCATAACTTACTACTGAAGGAACTACTGGTTAAACTGCGCGATTTGCAATTTTGAAATGTGTGGTCAAAACTTGTTTCGGTATAAATAGAATTTTATTACTCATAATTAATCTAATTTTCTGCTTAAACTTAATTTTCTAATATGCTAGATTAATTTTAAGAGGATGGAGTCGCGTGGGAAAGTTTCCTCACTGACTTTCATTTCAGAGCGTCCAGTAACGATAACGGGTTCAAGCATCTCACAAAGTTCCTGCCTAGTACCAAGTGTCCACTGGGTAGCTGCGAAACATCCGTTCTGAAGTGAAAAGGCGAACCGTAATGAGCGTCCTGTATGGCTTCGACAAAACGTCTCAGGGAGTAAGGTGCGGATGTCTATAATTCACCCCTGAAGCACCAGCCACAAACAACGGGGCCCTTAGCATAGAACATTCTTGGTCTTAGAGAAATGCGATGGTGCGAATTCACTGTCTTCAAACTGGAAATAGATTAAAATACTCTGATCACAACTCCAATAGAGTTAATGGCGTAGAATTGCTTTTGTCTCTTCGTCATGCAATTTTATGCACCTACTGAGCTTAACAATGATGCTGCAAAATATGTTTTCTATAACAAAATGGATGCTACCATCAACGTCAGGCATCGAGGCGATATTAAAGTTGGAGACTTCATCGCAAAATTTGGAAGAAACAACGATAATGTCTCTCTACAATCATGGACTTGTCGATGTGAGAAACAACAATGTTGACAGACTATTAGTTTTTTGTGCTTGCAATCGCCTGTTTATTGGTGGCACAAAATTCCCAAATACACCTGACGACCGCACACGTAACCAAATTGACCATGTGCTCATAAGTAAGCTATTTATTGGTTCCCTGGTTACTGGTTGCACAAACGTGGGCTGCGATTGACAAATCATCATGTTCCAGCGGGTTAAAAAGTTGTTTTAATCGAACGGGGAATGGTAAGAACATCAGAGCTTAGTGGCAAGAAAACATCAGAGATACGACGAATATCGGATGAATAGATGGTATCTAGCTTACATGCACAGAGGAACAAGTTTAGCAACTTGAAAGCTCCAGGACAAGATGGCATATCCGTTTGGCGTTCCAATTAGCCACCACCAGACTGGAAGGAAGGTGTAGTTATTACTCTACCAAAGAAACTGACGTGGCATTACACTTCTCAACGCGATCGGTAAGGTGTTGGCGTCAATCATTCTGTAACGAATTTGCGTAAAATGTTTTTGCGTAAAGAACAAGCTGGGTTTGGACCCGGTCGTTCATGTGTATGTCACATTATCACAGTACCCATCATTATTGAGCAATCCGTTGAGTATTACTGTCCACTGTACCTTCTATTGGTCAAAAGTCGGCAGGACACGCCCATTAGTATACTTAAGTGAAGAAACCATTAGAAATCCATAAGAAACCACCATATCAAATTTCAACCTGATATTGACTTAAATAAAGATGTTTTTCTGACAAAAAGTCAAAAAATGGTGGATTGTTTGTATGGGAACTACCCTAGAAAGTGGGTTTGGCATGTTAAAGAGTTACAACCTTTTGACAAACTGATAATAAAAGCACGTGGTAAGTTCATAATTTGTTATTCACCGATTATTTTGTCCAATGTTTATATGTACATAATAGAATGTTGAAGAGTTGTGTGTGATTGATTTTTGTAAAGGACAGCTTACTTGGTGTTAATAATGGTGTATGACAGGATACCTGATCATAAAATCGATTTAAACAACATTCTTAATATACAAATTGTGATAGTCGGTATATGCATATGCAGAAATGTATATGCAGAAATTCTTATGGCCACCTTGACACAATTGTTACGATTTTACGATTTACTTAACTTTTTCGGAAGTGAAACATGTATAACCCTGTATATTATACGAACTATTTTAAGAACCATATGAAGTAATAAAACTCTAATTCCACCGAAATTAATGTTGTCTCTTTTTGTGCACTTTGTTAGGTAAATTATGATTTTTGAGCTATATGAGATCTTAAGTAACAATAGTAATCAAAACGTTTCAATAAAATCGTCAATCTCTATGTTTGCTATTTATTTGTCTTTTATTTTTTAATCTGTTAAAATTGTTTGTTTTTTATAAATCGAATATGACAGATGTAGTTTATAGTGTTAATATAGCGTTTCACTAGTTCTGCTGTTTAATGGGTTAATGTGCGCTTGCTTATTTAAAATTCAGAGGATATGAATCTTTAAGAAAAAAGTACAATAATTTCTGGCAATAGATATAAATATTGAAAATATAGTAAAATGAAACATTTCGCTAAGCACTTGTAAGCGAAGCCTACAATGCAATGATCACAAAGAAAAATCACATAAGCACATTACATACGACCGCCAGCCAGAAGAGCACAATACCGGAATTTTGTAAACTGAAAACGAACAAAGACCCTAAAGAATTAGTGGACATTTTTCAATCTTTTGATGATGGTCAAAATAAAATATTATTTCTCGAGTTAATGCGCAGAAATAAGCGACTGGTTGGGTGGTAGGCCAAAGCCAAAAAGCCACGAAAGCGACTTCGAAGTCAGCCAACCCATACATAGCTGACACCACACACAGAGACAGAGGCAAATCTTAGTTAGAGAAAAAAAAGGTTGAGAAAGAGTTAAAGGTGGGAGAGGAGTCCGCAGTCAACACACATATGCGCAAGCAACTACACCGGCGCACAGTGAATTGAGCTCAACGAAAAGCCTGACAAAATTTTTTTTCAATGCATAAACTACGGTCATACGGGCACATAATTTGTGTACAAATTGTCAATATGATATCGTGTAGTCGATTATGAGACACCTTGTGCCCAGTCTACTGTGTACTCTGAAGTCAACTACGAGAAACTACGTTGGCAATTTCATGCAAATTTTTGCCCGTCTGCCCATTACTTTTTAGTCTAAATAACTTCACACAAATTAGCAAATAAATTTATAATGCATAGATATGAATTTTCGTTTTAGATCAGCTTCATGAGACTAATTGATACGAGGGGTCATTCTGACTCTTATATAAATCTTCGAGAGTACAAAATAACCTGATATCAAAATAACATTAACTACTCTAATTTCTTTGCGGCAACAGACAATGAGAAAATCAATTGGTTGTGATTCGGCGATTCTATGAGTTCGGAGTCTGTTAACCGAATAGTTAAGATGGTGGCACTTTGCTCTCAGCGCCGTTGGTCGTATCATGGTTCGATTACCAGTTTTCTCCACTAACAATCATTTTTATAATATGTGCAAAATACAATAAAATTAAATAATAATTTTATGAACTAAATAAATAGAGTATCGAACACAAAAAAAAAAAACAGTAAAAGTTAAGCAAAAACAAATTTTTAGGGACTCGCATTTCGAAATTTTTAATAATACCCTTTAATTTAAGAGTCCAAGAGATCAATTACGATTTTTTTTTCGCAAAGTTATGGTTATTCGAAGTTACGAAATCTATCCCTTCGACACCACACCACACAATTTTTTTGCACCCTGTACATAACCTCAAAAGTAGGAAAAACGGGCCTTTCGGGTACATAACCTCAAATATCTCAAAATCCTGACGTGATGGGCTAATTTTGACCCCGGATTCGGATTCTACGCAGTAAATTACTTTGAAAATGGCCCTCAGCTTTCCAACAACTGACATGACCCCCGACCTGTGTTATTAAAAAAAAAAAAAAAAATTCAACGCAACTATAATAGCATAAAAAGCAAATAAATTTATTTTTTTTACGCTAATGATAGTCACTTGCCAGTCCCAACGGATTCGTCCCTTCGGTAGTCCTTTTTCCCTAATGAAGTAAACAGTCATTTAAGACTAGTTCGAGTCCGGGGCAAGGGAGTGCAAAGTCGCACAGCTTGCTCATTTCCAATGATATCGCCGTGTTAAATTCAACAGTCAAACGCGTTGCCGATGGATGGCAGGGGACTGGTAACCACGAGAAGGCATGTGTCTAGACAAGTGTCTACCCACTTCCTTAGTGAAGTTCTTAAGAACACATAGCCACACTGCCTGAAATACACGACCTTCGAGTCGACTTGGGATGTCTTAAAATGCATCGTGGAAACACTTTACCTTATAATAAAATAAGACTTATTTCGTGTTTTCACGATCCTTTTTAACTCATCCCAAGTTGACTCCTAGGTCGTGGAATTCAGGCAAAGTTGTTATAGCAATCCTTGGAACCCTGTTTTATTAAAACCATACGGAGCTTAGTAACGCACTCCGGCCACGCTAGTTAATAATATAATAAAGCGTTGCTTAGTATACACGTAGTATGGTCTTTTTTTATATATATTTTTATATATATGTTATCCGTGGTTCGCTGTTACGCATTTTGGTTTTCTCCGCCGTGAGCGTGGTGCCTCCCATTTTTCTAGTGGATCTTTTCAGTGTTCTTCCTACGTAGCTTCGTAAGACGTGATTCGCGCTTTTCTTCAATTTCAGATACTCTTGAAGTAGATGCATAGATGAGAAGCTGACAAAGATGTGATTCACGTTTTTATTTACCATTCAGTGTGAAATGGTATTATCAATTTGTCTGAAAGTTTGTAACGCATTAAAGGAGGTTTCCTAGACCCAATAAATTATATTGCTATATTCTGGCTCAGCTCGTCATGATGAGTTAATCTAGCCATGACCGTCTGGCTCACTTTTTTTGGACTAAGTTTTAGAAATCTGGCTAATATTTAAGCCGGCCGGTGTTTAAGCTTTTTTTAGTTCCAAGTTCATGGAGTATCCATATTAGTATTCCACGCGCAATTTTTGGGGTAGCCCCCACACAAACCCAATGCCCACTTTTTTGTGTGTTCTAGGAAAAACTTCTTTATTTAAGTCAAAATCAGTTTGAAATACGATATTTCATACACATATTTCGTATTCATATTTCAATGACCGTGTCCCGTCCACTTTTTAAGGTAACCCCCATACAAAACCACCGCCAACTTTTGTGCTTTTGTATTAAAAACTCGGCAAACTGCGTTGACAAATTATGCAAACATTTTGTGCAACCACAGGAGCATCGAAATTAGTCAAATTTTAACTTCTGTATTTTTGCATGAGAATAATTTCAAATCACTTTTTTCTTATTCGAAAATCACTGAAAAGATTGCTTAAATTAAAAAAATGAAATACAATAAAATCAATTGAAACAGGTTTGAGACACGGTCTTTTTCTCAAATATATTGCTTCTTGTTACTGACAGATTTTACACAATGCTTCAAGGTAGGGAACGTTAATTTTGTCTATCTGTAAACCACTGTGCGGCGGGTGGACAATTGGATAAGGTGTTGTCTGCTGAGAAATTATGATGAGATACGCTTCGGCGGCGGATGTGTACAAGTTCCCCCGACTGGATGAATCGGCAGTCGCAATCGCCGCAGTTGCAGTTGCAGTGAATCTGTTGCCCGTCAAAATTGCGTGCTTTTTCGTAGTGGCAATTGGTCTGTGTCATAGCGAAGCCGAGTTGGGCACCGAAAGGTGCCGGACGCTATAGGTGGTCCGTTCTCAGCTCAACTAAATTTCTTCGCAGCGCAGCTTGAAACTTTTAAAAATTTGTATATACTTGATGCGTTTGCCGTGCATTATTCCACGCCGGTCACCACTTCATTTGACTGTAAATGTTATAAATTATAAATAGAAATAGCATTCAATATGAGCAATGCATTTTCATTGCGCTTGACTATAAACTATCCGAATAGCAAATTTTGCATGCGGAGTTAAATATAATTGAAAAACCAAATTCCTATTGCCAAACTTATGAGTTATGAAATTGCAAGATATTTATTATGTGACATCGAGAGTCTCGCCGATTGGCACTTTGGCTGTTTGCTGAAGAAGAAAAGAAACTAAGCAATGCAACGAATGAGAATTTGAAAAATGTGTTATGTTCCTTAAAAGTAGGATAGGTTAGATGTGATATCTACTGATATCAATCATATGACTCCAGCCATATTTCATTTTGTAACTAATTAAATTATACAATTTCTAATGGTTAAGCAACAAAGCAAATATAACCCCTTCCTGTTATGGCAACGAAATCCAGCTAAGGAGCAAACAAAACAGCTTCACCCAAAAGGACAACTAACAACGCCTAGGCTATCGTGGACAACACGGACATGATACACATGTCCGAGTATCCAATTTCGTTTCGTACATTTTATGTAAATTTCTTAAATGCGACAGAAAAGGGGAAACACATTTAAATGACAGATTTGCTGAAGTCTCATTTCAAAACATGAGACCGAAAAACGGCAAAACTTTGTAAGGAATGGTGAGATGGTGAGGTTGAGATGAGTTAGGACCGATGTCGTTAATGAAATTGGACACCAGCGCCACTATCCGTAGTAAGAGATAAATGAATTAATGTGCGAATGTAGAGACCACATCCCAAACCGAAATTATGTAAATCAGAATGTTATGCATATGCAAAAAAGTATAACCCTTAATTGGCGCATACGCTTGACGACGGCGTCAAGGACGACATCTATACGTTCGGAAAGCGTACTTATGCACACCTATCAGCAGTGACATTGATATTATCAGGGTATGCCCTGAGATTTGTGCCACACAGCATGCTTGAAAGACCACAATTACAAAGTCATATAGTATGTGCGGAGTGTGGTGTGCTTGGTTTTCAATTATGTTACAAAATGAAAACGCAGATGGTCAGTGCCATGCACTGGTCGACAAATCTAACTTTTATATGATGTTTAAGCCATTGACTAGTGACCAGTGGTCTGTAAATGGAAATGTGTTAACGAAAATTATTTGCATTATTAACGAATGAAAAGCGTTGGATTGTCGCTTGTCGCAATTATGTATCATGGTGTTCATCGATTGTGTTCATTTGTCATATCGGCTTAATATGTTAATCGACTAACGCGTGAATACCGCTTGGGAACGTGCGTTGGAAGATGAGACGCTTATGATGCGCTTTTCCACAAATCCAAAGAAGCATTGTTGAAAGGAGTAGCAAGTTAATGACAAGTTTAACTATTTATGATATTGTAGATGCGAAATAAGTTTTAATTCCTTCACACATAGTGTAAATTATCTGTTTGTTGTGACTGCAAATGAATGCTGCAATGATTGCAATATCCGCCCGTGTTCCGGTTTTCGAACCCTAATAATTTGTTCGGATTCAGATTGTTTAAAATGATCCGTATTTTACTTTCAGAAGGTATCGAAGAGGTTTCGAAAATTTCAGATATTGGTATTTTTATGTGGTTTTTATTAAAATCGCGTTTTAGTACAATTAAAAGCGAAAAGTATCCAATAATACATACAGTCAGTATATACTGTAAACAGACGTTTTCTCATCTATTTTGCCTTGAAGCACAACATAGAATGGGCAAAACGTTTTCTTCTACGCATTGCGCGACTATTGACCCTATTGACAAACGATTCGACCAATTTTAATTGATCATTCCTTCTATCCTTAACACATGTATTTAAAAATAAGACAAAACGTTAATTTCGGTGGAACTGAATATATATACTCTTTACACTACTCCTTTTTGCTTAGCAAATTAAAATAATTTTATAAAATAAAATTTATTCATATTAGTGTTTGGCATGATTATCGCCATTTTTGCGGTTAAAAATGGAACTGAGGGTTGTGGATAGTTTTGTTACGCATGGAATTATTCGACAGAATTAGAAGAAATTAAATTAAAATTAAAAAAATTTTTGATGTAGAGGGAGTTGAACCCGGGTCGTAGAGAATATTAAGCAGCGCGATAGACAGTTGAGCTCGATTCCTTAAATATTTACTGGTACAAATGTACAATTGGATTCACCTTTCGTATGTAGTTGACCTTTAATTCAAACATGTTTGATAAAAAAAAATAAATACAACGTGTTTTTGTATGCGAGCTATACCTTCTTGAGGATAAAGCGCTGCCACTCTTGAATTCGTGCTGCTTCTTCTTCAAAGATTGATGGAGTAGGACGAACAGTAATGTACAGACAGACGGTCAGACAGACAGCTAATTAATATATAATATACGAGTATATACTAATTATAATAATAACTTTAATAGTAAAATATATGACATACAAAACTATCTTAAATTAAATATGTTAGCTGAAAATCTGCTATGTTCTGATTTCCGCCAATTCTTTCGTTTTGAAATCGAAACGAAATGGAATGAACCCATTTAGTTGTTCCGGCTCTCACATGATTGCTTTCGATTTCTTTTTCGAAAGTTGTATTTTAATAATGCAACCAAATTTAATAAAAACTGAACTGATGAATGTGGTAACTAATGTTAATAAAAATAATAATGATAATAATAATAATGATAATAATAATAATAATATTTACGATTACTGAACAATGCTGCATTATGTTACCTAAATATTTATATATTTACTGTATATTTATTTTATTGTATAGAAAAAAGTGTCGAACATTACTTAATGACTAAAATACAAAACACAAGGTTGAAAATTTGTTTTAAAACATTTAATACATCCTTTAGTTTATTGACATAACCCTAACAAATTCAATTCCACCGTTGCTCAAGAAATTTTAGTTCCGTACAGGTTTAACGTTAAATTTGAATTGGTTGGTATTTTTAATGCACAGAAATTGATGTGCTGCTGTATAGAAATATTTATTAATATCTTTTACATCAACGATATTTACTGTAAATAAGTATGTACTGGAAATATTTGAATTGAGATTGTATAATTTACTTGATTTGTGAGTACTGGAACAGTTCGTCAAATCGAATTTGAAAATTTTATGTGAAAGTCAGAACTGGAAAACGGCAGAATGTCAGACAACTATAGAAAAGCAATTTAAAATCGTGCCTTGATGCGAATTTGCGTAACTGAATTTTTAAGCATTATTTAGTTTTTTAAACATTAGTTTAAAATTACATACTTGTAAATTATGCACGCTATTTGATTGTCACTTTTTGTGTGAAAATCTGCATTGAATGAATTCCGCCAGCAATGCGGAATAGCTTCGCAGATATTTCTAAAGAAATGCATTTTTCATTCACGTAAAAAATTGAACCTAATGCTAGATACACACGAGGCAACCGTTGCAGCAACACAGCCATCTTGAAGCAACCGTTCCTTCGTATTGCCCATTGATTTTCGTGTTGCCGCAACCGTTGCCAGCAATATCAAAAAATTTTGATATTACGTTACTGCAACACATTGATGCGACGGTTGCCTCGTGTGTATCTAGCATAATAAATAATTGAGACTAAAAAATCTTGATTCGAGATATTTAAAGAAATGGTCATATTGGGATTTTGATATTGAGTGTCTGGGTGGGCAATACAAAGAGGCAAAGAGTGTACATAGTCTGGTTGCATCCTCTAATTCATAATGATAATGTTGTATTTAATAATGTTGTATCCCTGTATTCTCTTAGAAAACTCTTATTTGAATTGTGAGTTTCAGACATTTGCACTACGTCTAATATTGACTTCAATAAAGAAGTTTTTTCTACAAAATGTTGCAGTAGATTTGTATGGGGGCTACCCCAAACAGTGGACGGGTCCCGCCCATTTATGTATATGTCAAGCATCCGTCCCCAAAAAAATGCGCAACAACATACAGACCCACAGGCAGATGGACATTGTCATTTAAAATGGCTTTATATCCAAGGTGTACTGGTTAACCATTTGCATTCCATATTATTATAATCTTTAATTTAATTCGAGTTTTGTAACTAGAAGTGTTATGATGTTTAGGATGAGTGTGAATGACGGGTTGTTGGCCATTAGGAATTGTTGGCGAGTTGAAACTGAAAGCAACTGTGTTGCTGATGTTGGTGTTTGTTGATGGTAGTTCAGAGTTTTGAACATATCATTTTTAGCAGAAAATAATAGTTGCTTTCTAAGAATATCATCCATTGAGCTAA
The DNA here is from genome assembly GCA_035044765.1 of Leucophenga montana. Taxonomy (NCBI): domain Eukaryota; kingdom Metazoa; phylum Arthropoda; class Insecta; order Diptera; family Drosophilidae; genus Leucophenga; species Leucophenga montana. Next base: position 230,778 of record JAWNNQ010001512.1, read on the forward strand.
TGCAAAATAAATTAGGAAATTTCCCGTTTTGTAATATATTTTAAATTGTTTAGAACAAATCAAGTTTAGAACAAACCAATGGCTTCGATTGCCAATTTTTTGGTTGAGTGTTTGTTGTTATCAATTTGTACGTCAATCGAAGTAGATCTCACTTTATTTTATGATAATCATGTTTAAAAAATCGCAAAATCTTTCTAAAAGTGCGAAAACTAACCATTTTAACAAAAGGGGATGCGATTAATTTATTCGGATCAAAATTTTAGAACAGGGGAGATAATTTGTAGAACTTTTTTTTTTGTCAATTAGTGTCCCAAATCTCAGACAGACGGAGAGACGTGCATATCTTGATCAAATCGTCTCATCTAGCTGTTTATACTTCATTTATTATGGGCTCTCCGATTTTACCTTCGCTATATTACACAGACTTTCACATATCAACAACAAACAACATATCACCCAACAAACCTTGCTTACAAATATTTTTCGCCAGTGTATATAAATTTCTATATATTCTATTGTAATAGATAAAACATATCACCATATAAACCCACCACCCATTTTAATGAAACATAGTCTCACATCTGCTTCTTATAAGTCTTAGAAGCTCCTGGTACTGGTATTTTCTCTATTATTGAAACTTCAAATACATGTTAGGAAATTGTATGACAAGCAATAACGTATAAAGTAAAAAATATATAATTAAGGAAACGAATATAAAAATGTAATGAACCGCTCTAACAACATATTATAAATTAAAAATTTTACTTCGGGCAACAGAAATGTGTCGTAAATGTGAATTATAAAGTGTAGAGACCAGGAGCGACCCCCACCGATAACAAATGCGGCCACGCGGAGGTTATTCATCATCACTGAAGTGCAACCGAAAAAACAGGATGTGACAGGATATTCTAGAGTTTACTTACGGAAAAGCAGAGAAAAAACAGCAATTTCGTGCTGCTACTGATTAAAAACAAAAACCACAAAATTAAAAAATTTGCATTTTAATACAAAAAATTCTATTCGCAGGAAAATAAGAAAATTTTGCTAACTTCGCAAGAGTCACAAAAGCCACAGAGACGCAAAATCAAAAGAACGAGTATGAGCTTATGAAAAGCTAATAATTTTATCAACAGCGAACAGTTGACATAATCAGCATTTTTCGCGGAAAGCACGGAAAACAAAGCAAAATATACGGAAAGAAATTTGAGCTTCGCCTTTTCTCCGATGAGGAGATCTTAAATTAACTGTGAAACCGAGCACGAAGCTACGACATTTGTATTTTTCTTCGTCTAATTCCCATTCCGGACAGCAGAATGTGTGTATGTGTGTGTGTGTATGTGTGTTTATATGGGAGTTTGTAATCGTATTAGATTGTACGTATTTAAGTATGTACGTATCTACGACTTCGTGTTCTATACGTACTTTAAATTGTTAATCATCTTTCAAGCGCGCTTTTTTCTCCCGTTTGAACGCCTCATTGCAGATATAGAAGAATCTTTCGACCGAATTGTGGTATGCTCCGCATGAATTATTTACTTTCGCAGTTTCTCTGTCCGTCGGCAGTGTAAAGTCAAGCTGCAGGAAATCTGTTTTTTTTTTTTTTGCATTCATATCTTCGCTCCTCTTGTTTTAATTTGTGTGTTTTCAGTTGTTTTCACAAATTTATTATAATACTGGGTGTCTCAAAAGAAAGTTTACATTTGATTTGCTGATTGCGTGAACGCAACTATTCCGAGGGGCGCAACTATTCGGTAGCCTAGCTTTTGGGAATTTAGTCGCTATAACGCGATTCTCGGGAGCGGACCGTGCGTTGTGCGTACGTGAGTTTTACAAAAACGGTAATTCAGCGACTGAAGCCAATTTATGTCACCTCTCCAGGAGAGGCCTCCACGAAGTCCCGAATTAACCCCTATGGACTTTTTCCTGTGGGGTTACGTCAAATCTAAAGTTTACGGTAACAAACCAACTTCCTTGGCACAATTAAAAGAAAATATCCGTCACGGAGAATACCTGCCGAGCCGTCATAGGAAATTTTAGTGCTCGATTAAATGAATGCAGTGAACGCAACGGTTTACATTTGGACAATATCATTTTTAAGAAATAAATTCCCAAAGTGTGTATTTTAATATATTATAAAAATTTTTTCAATAAACTACTTACAATTTTTTTTATCGATTTTTTAAATGTGAACTTTCTTTTGAGACACCTTGTTTTTCTGTGGTTGCTAATGCATTTTTGTGATAAAGGACTTAATAAAGTTCAAGATAATTACTTTAGTTTCTGACAAAATAAAGCGACTATAGTGAAGTCATTTCTAATTGTCGTATGGTTGCTGGTCGGATGCTTTCAAAATTATCTATGATGATTAAAATAATTGATTGGTTGTCTTCAGATGAGTACAAAATTGTATGGTTTCTCTAGAGGTGTGTGTTTATCGTGTCACGAGCACACAAGCGGTTGCACGACGTGCTCGTGTCGCACTAACTTGTCGAAAATTATACACCCGCCAGAACACAAACACTAATATTAAAATAAATGAGCCGAAATAAATGAATCGTCATATTTTTACAAACATGTTCCCGTTCTATTTTGGGAAGATTTTACGAAAGTGAATACACTGGGTGCAAAATAAAAAATATGAAAACACTAGGTAGTTTACATCGTCACAGACATGAGACAAACTCGGTTGGCAAAAATATGAATTGTGCAAATTAATCGAATGTTAGCAGACAGGCGGGAAATTTATAACAAGCCAGAGGGAGCGGAATGTTCCAACTGAACGCGAAATGATACTAGTAGGTACAAATAAAGAACACCGAAATTAAAATTAATTAATACAATATTTTATTGAAGTTGTAACAGTTTGCGTGTGCTATTAATTAGTGTAGAGAGAATAAGAGCAAACGTGACTTTTTTTGTTAAAGTTTACTGGTTATTTCAGCTAAAATTTCCCGGTGGTCGATATTTAATAAAAATAATTTTTTATGTTAAAAAAAAACACAAGAAACGTATTTTTAGAGCTCGTTTACACTTTCCTGAAATAACTACATTAAATAACAATTTGGAAAGGAGTTGATGAAACATGTATTGTTATTTATACATATATTTGCATAGGTTAGCAAATATGATTGAGAGTTTTGTTAAGATACAAGATACTGTACAAAAACAGTAGATCGATTTAAAATTCATTCTCCGCTGATAATATCTTGCGTTTGGGGGACATTTTTAAGACACTTCTCAGCTCACTGCGGACGTGATGGCCAAATGATCAACAATTTGTCTAAACGAATGTGCGAGAAAATTTCGAGAAAATTTTGCGAAATTTACTTTTTTGATAAAATGGTAAATTTTTCACTTATGTGATTTGGAAATTTGAATTCCCTTGCCCTAATTTGACCGATGATTTTTAATTTTGATTGTGTAATTGGACTGTTCTATGGATTTAAATTATAAGGGATGTTATATTTGTATTATACAAGGTGATTTCTTGTGTAGTAACTTTAAATGCAAGGCTGCTCCTGTAAAATTTGAAGCAATCTGCATCATTAGATATGTGGTTGACAGACGGACAGAAATCAAATGGTTGCCGCGCCGATCAGACCAAAGAAGATTGAATGGATCTATATTTCATTCACGTTCATGAAACGGCGCAAAACATTGACAATTTTGCGGTTAACCAACGTCAAACACTACTTCGTAGTTATCGCATGATTATGTTTGAGGTCAATTCCGGATTTCTGTCCGTCTGTCTGCCTTTCATGTTTGCTTTCAAACAGAAACTTAATGACGCAGATCCGAGGTTTAGGTTGGGGATAATTTTGTTAGGTATGAACAAATTAGAAATAAAACGTAATTAAATAAATAAAATACTAATGCCTGGGGATTGAACCAATTACCTCTGAGATGTTAGCAATCAAGATATGTACATGATATATACAAGCCTCAATTCTTTATTAATATATATAAGTGAAAGTAAATATACCATATCATCTATCATTAATGGACCAATTTCATTCTATTTTTCGTTTTAAGACATGTTGAATACAATAAAATATATAATATAACAATAAAACACAATTAAAATGGCAAGAATGCGCATGTTTTTTGTTCGCTATAATCTCAGCGATCTCGCTATGAAATTTAAAGAGTCTGTCACAATACAACAGAAGAAGACCGTCTCTGCAACTATTTGACGCAGATGTGTTAGATTTTATGCATATTTAAGATTCACTGAATAATACACAACAGTAACGAAACTGATAAAAAAAAATGCACATCCCAATTCAACACCTCCAACGTTTCCCTGACGGATCTTGCAACATGTGGCCGAGCGTCGCCATGTTGCTAAGCCAACTTGTCGTGTCTGTTGGCATATTCTGGCCGTTTATGCTTCAATGCTCGGCTCAATTGCATCAATTGTTGTTGGTAACGTTCACCAGTGATGGTTTGGTTAAGTTGCAGCAGCTCATAGTACACAACACCCTTCCGATTCCACCAAATACAGAGTTGTCGAAATGAATCCACTTTCCATTGCCAGTAATAATACGATGCAAAAAAATCTTCCGATTACACCCAATGCATCCAATGTCCTTGCTTTAAAATCATTTCCATGGCTTTGAGGCGTTTGTTAACTGTTGTCAAGTCAACTCCCAATGATTCTTACAATACTTGAAGGGTTTGACATGGATCTTCGTCGAGTAATGCTTCCAATTCTTCATCTTCAAACTTTTTGACCTGGCCCGGACGTTCTTTGTCCTCCGTATCAAAATACCCACTTTTAAAAAACCAGTACTCACAAGTTAAAATCGATGGAGCATAGTCCCCGTAAGCCTCATAATAAAGCCTATATAATAAAGAGATAAGGAAAGCCAAACGAAGAAATTACAAATCTTTCTGTGAAGGCATACCATAGCATCCACTGCATCAGCCGCTCGAATCTATCGTGCAATGGCCAAGATGCAGACCGATGCGAATATCTCACTCCGTAAACCAGATAATTCCTTTACGGAAAATGAGGAACAGAAAATGAAACTGCTCCTGGAGACACATTTTTCAGGAGGTACATATGACCTACTCCAAAATGAGGAGATATATGTACCAGCAAATAGAACGAACATAGATGCCGCCAAGAACGTGATAAGTGAAGAAAAAGTAAGGTGGGCAATATTGCAAAACTGAACAAAAGAGTTACTCCCAAATTTGCGGAAGATTATGACAAGAAGTTTTGCACTTGGTCATATCCCAATCCCTTGGAGAAGGGCCAGGGAAAAAGGATTCAACCCTCCCCATTTAGGCCTATTAGCTTGACATCGTTTTTGTTAAAAACAATGGAAAAGATAATAGACAAGCATGTTAGAGAGACGATACTGCATCATAGTCCCTTACATCGGGACCAACATGCATATAGGGCGGGCAGATCAACCGACACTGCACTGCTGAATCTAACGGGGGTAATTCAAATATCCCTTGAACACAAAGAGGTCACAATGTGTGCCTTTTTGGACATAGAAGGGGCGTTTATTAACACTAATCGCGCCACAATCGGTAACGCACTATATACTCGGAGGGGTAGTTGTGAAAGTTAGCAAAGAAGTTAAATACTTAGGACTAACTTTATACAGTAAACTTCTATGGAAAATGCACGTAGAGGAAACTATACGAAAACGCACCAAGGCAATACTTGTGTGCAGAAAGTTGGCCGGAAAATCGTGGGGGTGCAATCCAAAAACCATGCTCTGGCTGTATAACATGGTTGTACAGCCGATGTTACTATATGGTATAGTTGCATGGGGAGAGAGGCCGAAACAAGTCACACTCACGAGGGCATTAAGCTCCCTACAAAGACTAGCATGCATATGCATCACTGGCGCAGTGCGCACATGCCCAATAACTGGGTTGGAAGCAATTCTAGATCTAACACCACTGCATCTAGAAATTGAGTATAAAACTAAGCAACCTTCCTGAGACTATTAGTTGAAGGAAACAAAGGTACCTCAATTTTGTGTCAGAAACGTCTCTCTACATGGACTCAAGGAGTAACACTAGTGTCCATGCCAAGAGACGGGATGACAAGGAGGAATGTCTTCAACCGGAACTTCACCATCAAATGGTCCGATAAGAAGACTTGGACGTCGGAAAAGTCATATGCGTTAAAACCACATGATCAAGTGGTTTACGGATGGATCTTTGACGACAGAAGGAACTGGTCTAGGAATCTTAGGCCCCAGATTAAACCACTGGGAGTCCTTGGGTAAATATACCAGTTTATTTCAAGCTGAACTGTGCGCTATAATTAGATGTGCACAGTATAATTTGGATAGAAACTATAGCAAATGTGAGATTGCTATTCTATCAGACAGTCAGGCGGTGTTAAAAGCTTTAAGCTCAAATACCGTCAAAGGCAATCTAGTGCAGGAAGAACTTATATTATTGGGAACACTCGGCGAACACTTACTGTAGGTGCCAGAGCACAATAATATAATAGGAATTGAGCAAGCCGATATGCTTGCCAAGAGCGGCAACGCCAATGCTAGAACCAGAGCCTTTTTGTGGCACTGGAAGACATTCTACACTGGAACTAATCCGCAATGCAGCAAATTAAGCAAAGAACACCTGTGTGTGATGGGTGTATATAATTCCCAAGCATGCAGCTTTTGTGATCATAAAGAAGAGACTCCTCTTCATATAGTTGCAGAACGTGAAGCAATAGCCAGAAGTAGACTTCGAATATTGGGCAGTTACTTTGTCGCCACAGGATTACCCGATGCGATTTAGTGCTAGTTACGCCATCTCTTATGAATCCTTTAAAATAAATTCCAAAACCCAATAATATAAAAGTTTTTTTATAAAATTTACTTGCTCTATTGAAATATGTCTCGAAAGCATGGTACAGCTGTTCAGAAAAATATCCATAAACAAAATGCTTACAAAATCACAACCAAATTCCTTAAAATACCCACAAATTACTTACTCATTGACCACTTGAGAAATCCGATTATCATCGCAGCTTGAATTTAAACACGCGCCTCCGATATTCTACACAAACCACCCCCGAAACTTATTTGAGCGCTCTGAAAATGTGACTAAGAAGGACAGTTTCCCATTAAGCCAAATTGTGTAAAAAGGATGACAAGACGAATTTGTTATATCATTGCCTCAGTGACTGCCAACGTCACACGCCTCTCGAGCCGCTTGTTATTTCCCTTTGTCTTTACATAAATTGTTAAGGAAAATGTTTCAGGTTTTGTAGAATTTCACAAATTGATTCAGTAAGCCGGACGGACGGACGTTGGCCTTTTGCTGCTGCAGCAGCGCTGGACAGTTGCGAAGGCGCATGCTGCCTCAGACACTCTGTTGTTGTTGTTGTTTTTGCTTCAGATTTTCTCTTAGATTAGCCATAAGAAGAAAAATTTGAACGGCTGATATCGGAAGGCATTGTTCGTCTTGGACATTAATATGGAAATGCGTACCTACTTTTTTTTGTTAGCTCATCGTTGCATTCAAACGCATACTCAGCAGCTGCGCTGGTAGAGATATCTTCGACGTCAGATGTAAAGATGGAAACCGCAGTAGCTGTAAACAACATTTACGTATTATGCAACAAATGTCTGGTCACTCTTTGAGCGGCGTTGTATGGTCGATCCGAGCGGCTGGGCCGGGTTACCGATGATGTCGTCGATGTGACATTTTGTAACAGATCTGCGACAAAGCTTTGTTATTGCTGGATTTTAGGTCCAATGTGTCTTAGGACTATTGTTTACTCAAGCAAAATTTGTATCGCCTTTTCGAAATCAATTTAGCACACAATGGCGGTGAAATAATCTTATTGGTTTTTGAGTGGTATTTTTATGGAAGATTTATGAATTTACTTGAGATGCAAGGGGTAATAATTTGTGTTTTAATAATCAATAGAAATATTTTCTTCAACACCAGTCCAATACATCAAATGTATAAATACTCAAAACAAAGTGAACTAGGATAGGTTTTTGCTTGCCTCTTCTCTCACCGGACACTAATTGGAAAATTGTTGGTCATGTTTTTATTGAATTCATGAACATTATCATTTTCATTAGTCATTGTTGAAGTATACCTGAACCCTTTAAATTTGGCACTATCAACTTTTCGGACGTATTCCTTTGTATCATCTCTATTTTAAATTGTATTCAGTCAATAGTTCCATTATTTTTTGTAACCCATGTTGCAATACTGGCCAAGTTTAAATTTACCATTCAAAAAACTGTAAGGAGCAAACAGACTTGTGCCCTCACTTACTTTTGTGAAGGACTAATTGTGAACTAAAAATCTATAATGGGTTCAATCTTTTATTGAATAAAAATAGCAAATATGGCTATTCATGCCACTTTTTAGCCAATTTCATATGAAGCAGATTGTAAAAAAAAATGTTGTAAAAGTACTAGCTATAGCGTCACATTTCATTAGATGAAAAGAGGTGAAAGGTGACATCCTAATTAATATCGTATTTGATACCAGAACTTTATATTTATAAAAATTGTTAATCGCTAGATTTTTAATGGTTCGAACGCCAATAATCTTTTTTTGTCACTGGATCTATGAATGATGTCATTGCTTCGGCTCAAATCAAAAGGCCAAAGCTTCAATACTGAGGGCGTTACGCGTTAAACTTTTCCAGATAAACTTTTTCTAAACGATACCTATAGCGTCTACATCACCAGTATAACGATTCTACTTATAGAATCAAGGAGCTTATCACTGATAAGCATCTACAAGTATATACTAAGTATATGGGCTTTCTGTCGTTTCCTGTTGTGTGTTACATATAAATTGATATTCAACAAACACAATATATTCTGGTCATACATATTTGTGTGCAGTGTGCACAAGGAGAATATACTTCCGAGGTAAAAGAGTAGCTTGTGTTGACAACAACAACACGAAGTATCTTTAGCACCTCGGCCTGACCATAAATACCACAAAAACCAACATACACGTAACTACATAACACCGAAATCAACAACAACACTCTCAAAAGCGACAACAACATGGCAGAAGCTGCTGCCACTTCACTCAGGATGGTAACATGCGACAAAAAATCTTCAGTTGCGCTTCCACTTATCACCATAATTCCCTGAGTAAAATCTAAATCTCACTTTAAGAGAAAAAAAGTAAACTCACGCAAACCACTTACGGCAAAAGATATAAAATTCTTTTTTTTTTTTGTTCGAGTAGAAGCATTCTTGGTTTAAGAAGAGTGTCGCATGCAACGTCATCGTTTGCCAAGGACAACAGTAACAACAACATACAACAAAAATATCTTTGACGACACATTGGCTGCGCAGACTCGAGAACAGTACGAGTATCTACTCACGGCCCATTATCAAGGAAGAGCGATCGATGTTTGGTGACCAGAGGTGACCAGTATTCAAAAACTCACGAAGAAATTAAAAACATGACAAAACCACAGTTGGGCAGCTGGTCAAAGAGTACTTACATCAATTCGTTTTGTGGGTTGTGCCCTCGAGATAGTGTTAGAAGATATTGTACAATAGGTACACATATGCATTTATGAGCTGGAATTGTTATGCAAAAATCTTTCACAATATTTCCATGAAAGTCGCTACTGAATTAAAGGAAGTGGCCATTCAAAATGAGAAACTCTCGCCACGGAGCTACTCATATAATGTGTTAACTGAAAAAGCATTAAGATGAAAAAGCCATTAATTGCTTTGGCACAAATCCGTTCGTTAATATTCCTTATTGACCGTACGACCTTCTGCAAGAACAGTGAGGAAAGCCTTCACATCTTAGCGTGCTTATTTCGGTCTTGAGTCTTTTGGTCTTTCCACTGCGATGATTGGGATTTGGTTTTGATATCATATACCCATGTTTCCTCACCAGTTATGTCCTTTTTGAGCAATTCCTCCTGAATGATGCTCATGCGACGGTTATTTTGGAAAAAATTAGCAATTTCGGAACAAACTTGGCTGCCACACGTTTCGTGCCCAAAATATTTGGAAAAGATCCATTCCATGAGCCAATCGATATGCCGACATCCTCAGCAACTTCATTAATAGTGTTTCACGAATCTCCTTAACACTTTTCTTCACCGTTTTAACGTTTTCATCGGTTTGTGACGTGCGATTTTACCAATACCTCATTTTCACTATCGAAAAGAGCTGAACTTTTTCCTTAAATTTTTATATTTGGCAACTAAGCACTTCCAACTCGATTGGTCCACACAATTCCTGTAGCGAAGAACACTTCATTGCATAATGAGCACATCAAGCGATAAGATGTGAAAAACTAGATCTGATGAGTAGATGTTGACTCAACGACTTTCCATAAACTAAGACAAGTATCAGCTCCTAGTCCAATGTTTTTGTCATATTTGATTAATGCCCATCCATAGAACTTAAGATTGTATAAGTATCCATTTGAAGCAGCCAGGCACCAGGATAGAAAGTTTTTAGATTTAATGTTTCGCATTCTTTTGGGCTAAAAATATATTAATCTGCATCTAAAAGTAGATATTTTACCTCCCTATCCAAAAAAATATCATTATTTAAATGAAGAGACGGGCTTTGGCATAAATTCGTTATTAAGAGATCCGAAGAAATTAATAAAGAGTTGATCAGATCCTCCATTGTATGTGTGCGCGAAGTTTTACGGGAATGCTTAAGCCGAAAATTTCGGAAATCTTTGTTCCTAGCCTCCAAGGCTTCTTCCGACATCATACCAATAGGAAGTGGTACACATTCAATAACATCAGCTCCGTGAAGTAATATCCTATGTAACGAGCTGGGCATGTAGAACCAATGATATTCACATACAAACATCTTTGCGATTTATAAGGCGTAATCACGAAAACGATCAATATTTAGGGGAAATCCGAAAGCCATACTGCGTGAAATCACACCAAGCCTTTTTATTAAGTTTTCATTTACGCTGGTTATTTCAGCGTACATTTGGTGTTGTTCAAAAAACCTTCGAGCCGTATTGCCACTGTTCGTATTGCCGGAATCCTGCATTGGGATATCCTCCAAACAAAGCCATTTCAATCCTGATCTCTTCGTTTCTTTTATTGACAACGATTTTGTCCAAGCCGCGGACCTGCCACTTTTTGACTGGTAGTCGATGTCCCACATGTAACATACACTCGAAACAGCGAATCCAAGCATGCAATATGGATAGTCCGAATTCATATAAATCTTCGTTTTTCGGCAAACTCGCAATGAGATCTAAGTCATTCATCATTTTGGGCGTGGCCTTACATATGCCGCATGTTTGCGAAGAACTCCCAGCAATCACGCTAAATATTTTGCCACCGATCATTGTAAGCTGCAAATTGTGTTGAACTTGAAAACAGCTCAGACGCGAATTAAAGTTTCAGACTCTTCTGCAAACATTATTTTCAGAGGTCTACAATACCGTGTTGATGATGGCCGGTGATTTTTCCAGAGTATGCGGCTACCCAGTTGTACTTGTAATGGTTTGTTTTCGTCCCGGTCTTGTTTGAGTTTTTTGGCTTAAAACTACTAAGTCTTTGTCCAACCAAACTTCGTATTTCTGTTCGATCCGTTTTACAACTCTATGGCATTCTTTCCACATTGCAGACAGAATTTTGCAAAAATGTTGAATGCTTGTAATTATTAAGCAATGCTCCTCCTCAGTGCAATCTATTTTTTCAATAACATTTGAATAAACATACTTCTCCAGTGCTGAACATATTTTTAAAGGGTCATTTTCACCGCGCCATACTAAAAAAAAAGTGCGTTTGCGACATGTTGCCTAAAAAGTTCAATATTGTTAGCAGACGCACTCGGCTGCAGCTGATCTTGGACATTTCACAAATTAGACAAAACATATTAACATATAAAATTAGTATCTTTACCGGCAAATGCCGGCGTCACTTTTAATACTCTACAGAAGTTAAAGATTGGTCATAACTTATGACTCATAAGTAAGAAAATAACAAAGTTCTTAGTTTGTACCAAATTTTTAACATAATATATATGCACATTTAGTTTTATGTAAATACATACTTTACCTTTCAAAAAATAAAAAAAAACCAATTGGAAATATGATTTTTTACAATTCTACAGCACAATTTGCACACGTGCTAAAACGTAACACACTGTTTTTGTCACAGCTGTTTTAACATATGTAGTGATCGAAAGCTCACTACATATGTATTTGGGGATTATCGATTTGGTAAATGACCTTTTAGTTATCGTCGGGAAATCAAATTTTGTAATTTGTTAAAACTCAAAAATAGCAATAACATTCACTGACACTAAAATTTGCGGATGGTATTGGCAATATTTGTGCTCTGATTTTCTGATTTTCGTAATACAGCTGAATAATTTGGAGACGTTGTTGCGGTGTGAGTCTTTCCAAGATGAATTGTCAAACAATCTATTTATATAAAAATGAAACTATGTATCTATGTATCTATCTATATATATAAAAATGAAAGTATGTATCTATGTATATATATTTATATGTCTGTTATAGACGGAAAATTGGTGTGTAATTCATTTTTGGAACAGAGAAGGTTTTGCCGATATAAAAAAAAGATCGCGATTAATAAATGGGGGAGGAGTTTTTTTAAAGGTAGGAGAGCTATGGAAAGGGGCAGAGGAATGGGGGCAGCGCAAGCGGAGATTGGAGAAGGGGTGGAAGGGTCAAGAAGAGGTGCAGGAAAATTGGAGGTAGAGTAAAGGAGCATGAGGAAGGTGGTGAAGAGGGATGGAGTGGCAGGGGAAAGGGGAGGGCCGCGTACAACGTCGCGGGGACCAACTAGTACTGAATAAAAATAAGATGACGCGTGAACTGTTAAAAAAAAACCAAATGAAATAGAAACTTCTAATGAATGACCCATTATAGATAAAGATTTTACAATGTTTAATTAAAAATCTCTGTTTTCTATCAATCATTTGATCCTCAATGAATATAATTTAAAACGTCAACCGATTGATTTTGCTGTTTATAAGATTGACCCTGACAAAATTTTTATTGATAGAAATATATATATATATATATAAATAGGTAAGTGAGAAACGTTCACACCTGTCTTAATCTCCTTACACAACGACATATTCGCTTCATTTATTTATTTTTTTTTTTTTTTTAAAGGATGTGCAGGGAGCAGGACGAATGTAATTTTTTTCCTAAACTATTGCGTCTAAGGTAGTTAAAAACCAGGTAAAGCAAAGAATCTTTCTCTCAGAGCTCTCTCTCTCTCTCTCTCTCTCAATTTACTAAAAAATGTCAACACAAAAGTCAAAGTAAGCGACGGTAAACGAATAAGCCACAGTTGAAAATGTATTGTGTTGGTTTGCCGCCGCTATATACATACAATGAAAAAGAGGAATATGATTTGTCCCTTTTCTTATATACATCTTTATATGCACTTTAGCGGTCGGATAATTTAATAATGTAGCGTATTCCGCATATCAGCTATCTTTTTTGTTTCTTTCGATTCCTTTGGTTTCAGCTGGAAAAATAGAAGAAAAAATATTTTGGTAAAATTTTAAAAGAGGAATCAAACAAATAATAATATAATAATTAATTATTCCCAACAAATTGCACACATATTACCGCTCTCTTTGAGGGCGGCCCTTAGTGCGGGGCTGATGTATTGGTGCATCCAGGACCCGTCTTTAACATCCTCTCGGCTTTCTGTGAAGAGCTTGTATCACCTGCTCAAAGTAGACTCGCCAAATGCCACAGACAACATTTTAAGTACGTTGGAGCACTTAATTTTATTTAACACAGATCCAATTCTTTCGCTAGCAAAAAATTGCTAGCCACACCATGTCTAAACAAACATGTCTAAACTTTATATCTGTGAGAAACAAACTAAAAATGCAAATTGCAAAAGTCAACATAAGTTCCCAAAAAAAAAATCTCGAAAATGAAATCTATTGTACGAACCCAGCGAATTTTTAAAAGTTACCTTTTTTAACACACCTCCATTATGTAGGTAAATGGTCCAAATTAAAACGAAAATGGGTATGTTTTTCGTGTTCAGCACAACCAAATTACTCAACAAGTGAAATTGGTTGGTTCATTTGTATGAGGCTATACTTAAATGTGTGCTAGACATACCCAGGGATATACGTTTAAGTGAAGTTGGATCGTAGCAGCACACGAGTATCAGCTTGATGACTACCATTCAAAAATTCAAATTTAATGCGTTGAAGTGGATCAACATTTGATCGATGATTTAAACAAAACAGTCAAGCTTTATCATACAGTAAAATATAGATGGTACAATAAGTTGTATAAAATCTTTTAATTAAAAAGTAAAATTACCTGCAGATTTTTCTAAGAGTTATACATATGAATTTCTTAATATTACTCATGAACACGAATCACATTAGGCTCAAATCTCTAAATAATAAGGCAACATGCATCGTCAATATCTGCCTGTAATAATCAACTCAGAACACTTGTCCGACGACCGAAAAAACAAAATCAGATTTTATTTAAATCACGTACAAATTGTAATAATTTGCTACACGTTTGCATGCATCATCATCATCGACAGCAGTAGTGGATGCAACCTCCACTGGCGTAGTCAATTGGAGCAGCAATAAACGCGCTTGCACCGTGCTTAACTTGCAAATTGTTATAAAAAAGTAATGCAACTATAATCGTAGTGCACGACTTTATTACACCCTCCACACTTTCACGGATTTAATTTGCCGAAGAACTTTGCACACATTCCACCTATTTGTAATTAAAAAGAAAACAAAAATACAACTTAAAAAAGCTAAATTTTTTTAATAGAAAATTGGCAGTGGTTTTGTTTGCTGATTCTCAGAACCTAAAATCCCCTGGTTGGGTTCACGAACTGCGGTTTTAGTTCATTTCAAGTTATTGAAGCTATTTTTATACCATTCACAGATACGGAGGCGTCACAGAAATCTCTAGCCAAAATTCTGTCTGGTGATTTGAATTTCGCAGATGAAATTTCGTAGGTGTCACAGAAATCTCCGAGATTTCATTTTTCGGATATAAATTCGGACAAATTGGTGTTTAGTGCACAGTCATGTTTAGATTTATCATAGATCAAAAAACTAATTTGCAGGCTATATAAATTGAATATATTGCGAATTAACTTCAAATATATCGTGATGTCTTACATTTGTTTTAATAAATATGAATTATATAATTTATTAATATATTGATTTTCAAAAGTACCAGAACAAAATTATAATTTATGTTGACAAAAAAAAAAAAAGAAACAAATTCATTGGCAACTCTGTCGTTTAGCTGAATTTTTAGTACTGCGTTTTTTTTCACAAAATTATCAGCTGTCATTGTTGTTGTTGTTGCGTGAACCGACCTGGTCGGTTTTCAACAAATAAATACACATTTCAATAAATTTAAATTAAATAATAAAATGTGCTAAACGTTTAAATCATGGTCTTACCTTATGATTTGATTAGTTTGCATAGGCAATCAACAATTTCACCAAGCAAAAGCCTGGAGATTTCAAACGGTCTAAAAGAGATTTCTGTGACACCTACGAAATTGATTTAGGTCGGAATTGGGGTGAAAGAGATTTCTGTGAAACCCCAGATAGTGTGAAATGGTATTATGAGTTTATCTGAAAGTTTCTAACGCATTAAAGGAAGCTTCGTAGACCCCATAAAGTATATATATTCTGATCAGCTCAACGAGACGAGTCGATCTAGCCATGTCCGTATGTCTGTCCGTCTGTCTGTATGTTGTTGCTCATTTTTTGGAGACCATTTTTTATGCTATCCTGATGAAATTTTGCACATACACTTTTTTTATTGCAGTTTAATAGAGTCTCAAGATTAACCTGCCACGCTCACTGTTTGGGGTAGCCCCCATACAAAAACACCGCTCACTTTTGACTTTTTGTATGAACAACTTTTTTATTGTAGTCAATATCAGCTTAATAATTGATACGGTAGCTTTTAGTATTCGGACGCTTCACATACACATTAATGGACGCCTACTTTTTGGGGTAGCCCCCATACAAAACTACTGCCCATTTTTGACGTTTTGTATGGAAGCTTCTTTATTAAAGTCAATATTAGGTTGAAATGCAATGTGGTACTTTCTTCTGGTCAGCCGCTTAACATACTAATGGCTCGGCCACTTTTTGGGGTAGCCCCCATACAAACCCACCGCCCACTTTTGTGTTTTTGTATGAAAAACTTATTTATACGATATGGTGCCTTTTTTATAGATAGTCGCCTAACATATATAGACTAATGGGCGTGTCCTGCTCCTTTTTCGAGAGTAGCCCCGATACAAACCCACCGTGGAATTTTGTGTTTTTATGAAAAAAAATTCTTCATTTAAATTAATATTAGCTTGAAATTTGATTTGGTGGATTTTAGTGGACAATCGCTTCATATACATATACAAATGGGCGAGTCCCGCCCACTTTTTGACGTAGTCCCATATAAACCCACAGCTCATTTTTGTGCATTTGTATGGAAAACGTCAATATCAACTTGAAATTCGATATGGCGGCATCTTACCCATCTACTACATCGCTTCATACGCATCTATTAGTGGGCGTGTACCGCTCACTTTTTGGGGTAACCCCTATTTAAACCCCCACTTTTATGTTATACAATACGATTTAAAATTTTGTGTGAATGGTATTAGAACCTCGGTTCAACCGAAGCTAACGTTTTTTCTTGGTATTATATTTTTAATTTAAACCATATACATATTTATTTTTTGACATAAACGCAGGATTTCAAAAAACGCCACAAAAAAATCGCATGGGGCCCTATAGGGCCATTCAAATCGCCCCTTATTGACACGAGGCGCTCCGGAAAGTGTTCTACGTAAAAAGTTTCATAAAGTGGATGCACACAGCTCCAATTGGAACTCCATTTGGGTCCTCCTCTATACTACGCTCTACAGCAGCAATTATTTATTCGACTTTTCGACGTCTTTGTGGATCATGTAGAGTGTAGGTTTTGCGAAAATGATGGTAGTAATGTGATGTGGAGCAAGAACCCACCACTTTCCGACGAGCTAGTCCCACAAATTCGTGCACACTGCTCTGATATCACATGCCTAATGCTATGTGGACCAAACAAAAGGGATTTATCATTTTCAATTTTGTAGCATTCAAATTCATATATCGTTACAGGAAATGGCATTAGCATTAGATTCTAAAGCAATAATTTTTTGCAATTATGTATCATTACAAGAAATAGCTAATTGAATAAGTTGCTCGGATGGACGATTAAGATGATCGTAAAATGAACGTAGAGCTCGGTAATATTCCCGAAGAGGCTTAGAACAGGTCATCAAACACTGTATGACAGACATTAGATCTTTCTATGTCGCAGGTTTGTACGTCCTCACCCTCAATAATAATAAAAACATTCCCAAACTGAATCACGATTTCCGAAATAAATTTGCAATGGCTGTTGATGAAATGGCAAACCAAACTGAGAAAATGACAAAAGCTTTGCCATATTTTACCAATTTATGAGGGTTTAATACATGTCAGAAAATGGAATCTCTAAAAAAGTGTGAAATGTATTAGCTGAAGTTAGCGCCGGGGTGACACAGAAATCTCGTTCGTCTCAAAACCTCCATATTTCATAAAGTTTAGTTTTATGAAAGTAATTTGGATATTTTGATTGGAAGGAGATCACTGTGTCACACCCAACCTTTTGTTTAATTCATTACATTATCGTTTAAAATATATATATATATATATATATATATATATATATATATATATATATATATATATATATATATATATATATATATATATATATATATATATATATATATATATATATATATATATATATATATATATATATAACACATGGTTAATTTTAATGTTAGAATAGTACTTCAGTTGTTATATAGGGCCTACGAGTAGATACATAATAATGCTAGGAAAGAACATGCTACATTTAGTGGAACGAAGATTTTAATAGTTTTCGCACACACCGAAATATACAGAATATATATTTGTCCATGGATTGTAGTTTTTTTTTTTTTTGCTACAGAATTAACTTGCGGATACACGGATGAAAAGATATACCCTCTGTGCAATAGTTTGGGATCCGTTTAAATTGACAGGAATCGGTTTCGTTAAAGCATATTGTTTTTTAAGTTTTTAAAAGGATTGGAAATTGGTAGTATGAAAATTGCAATCTAAACTTGAAGTCAAATCAAACGAACCATTTCAACGAAACCGATTCCGATTAATTTATTTGGATCGAAATATAGAACAGAAAGATATAAAGAGTAATGGAAGTGATTTTATTGTGAAGCGACTAACGCACTCAGGCCGGTTGGGATCGATGGAGGAGGAATACAGCTTACAAACATCTCCGACCATGCGGAGAGTACGCACAGGCTTTTCCGAGAAACTCGTGTTCGAAAGTCGTGCAAGCTGCTATACTACAATGGTTTTTTTTACGAAAATAAATCTTAATGAGGCGATTAAAAAAAATGCTTTATCAGATATTTTGGGCCATCAAAATATCACAAACTTAGTCTGCGGGGCAGGGTATAAAAGTACATCGAATGTTGATATTTTTAAATGCAATTAATTTCAGAACATTTAAAATTTCACTTTGATGATTCATTAATATTATGGCTGTAACTAGCATGCTTCCAATCGACCCAGGAAACCATGAAATGGATTCTGGACGAAATTGAGACTAAAGAGATTTCTGGGAAATTTTCGGTCGTCAATTCCAATTAGTTCAGTTTTGTTTTATATACGAGTAACGAAAGCGGACCGGTCAAAATTCAACAGTATTTTAAAAATAATATTACTAATATCTACTGTTTGGAACGCAATCCCCGAAATACACACTGATTAAAATACTGCATCCTAAAAATAAGTACGTTTGTATTAATATTTTCTTAAAATCACAAAATTAAGAATTTTTGCCTTTAGACTGTTTTTTTTATGAGTGTATACCCTTAATAGTACATTTGGCTACGACCATGGCATCACAATCCTCAGCGTCTGCAGTAGCTGCACCAATCGTACATAAGCTAAAGCGAATATGAATTAGTGGAGAGAAATAGCGAAGCAGAAAAGGGCTGTAGCAATCAACACCTGTCTGATATATGTATGCACATTCAAGTAGTTCTCAATGAGATACAAATAAGTAGAGCATGTTCGAACAACATCAACTGCAACGACAGCAACATTACGTATGATAATCCATGACGATCGATTGCCTGTAACAGATATCCTTATGATGTAAAATACAGTGCATCGTAGAGAGACTGGAAATTAAATTATGCAGTCAGACTTATTTTTGCATCTACGGGTGTTAAATTCAAATTACACTTATTACAAGCACATTAATCGCATTATTTAGTTCAGCAATCGAAATCTGATTTGTTTCAATGGCACTGAACCATCAATTTACTGTTAAGGCTTCTTTTAGATCAGCTACATTCCGAGCAAAGAAATAATTATACGATAGTAAATTAAGAAGTTATATGGAAGCAATTCCATTTGGGAGGGGAATTTGTAATTGCACTTCTATTGATTAGATAAATTAAATTCATAACCACGCATTTCGAATTTCGCTGTGTGTGTCAGGCAACGATGCAGCATTAAATCGGTCATCGCATGAACAAAAACTAAAAGCCACATATTAAAACTGTTAAAACACATACATACACGGAGATGAACCCAACAAAACCATGAAGGCTAGGCACTCGATTGGAACGACCAGCATAGCCACGCAGCAGTGGGCCATCGATCTTGCCAACTTCAAGCGAAAAAGAACCGCAGCAGCTAAACAGGCCAGATTTCAGATTTCGAGCTCCAAGCCGAACTTCAGAGGTGCTGCGCCACGTAGCGAAGTTCCAATCGGTCGAGTGCTCATACCACGAAATTGACGCGACAGCCAAACCTTTAATGGTGTCTATATGATTCACTGAATAGTGTTGGAAATTCGTTATATACAATTGACTTACCTCACCAGCTAGCCATTGAGCAGACACAGACTTACTTCAACTCTAACTCCAACACATCCAACACAACATCAGTTCTCTTACTTACTATCGTTCTTGTGTAACCTCAACCACCACCGCCCGCCCGCTTCCCATCGATCTCATGTGATCACCAGATGCTGCTGATGATGACGATGCACATGATGTGCTGTTAGAATCGTGCAATCGTTGCCTAACCTAAACCTAAACTTACCTCGCCTTCGCCTTCGCCATAGATAGGCTTCCTAGGGCCCCATTGCATGCTGCATTTCACCTCACTTCACCTCGCTCTGACGCACTCTTGCTGCGCGAAACAATTGCAATTTTCAACTAATGCTTATTGCTGGAAATCAGTTTGGAGCTTGGGAGTCAAACCAGGCAGTGTGGCAGTCAGCCAGTCAGCCATCCAACTTGGGTAAAGTCAGCAAGGAGCATCGCTAAGAGAAGCGCACTCCTTCAGCTAGCGTCCGATCTTAGTCGGCTGAACTCTGCGCTGTTGCAAAGTGAAAAGGTGAGTCCAGTCGCGTCTTTGATGAAAACTGTAAATTTACGAACTTTACTTTAATCACCGAACATGAATCGCGCTCAGCATGGGACGAAACGAAACGAATACAAGCAAAATTCACAAAATAAAAAGTCGATTAGAAAATAAAGCATAAAGAAAAAAAATTTACTTCGGTTTAACCTAAACTTTTATACACTTCATATGCGCCTAAAAAGAGTTTGTTTACATTTTTTATGTTACAGTGCATTTAGAATTCTTCTTAGAAAGTTGCAGCTTGAAGTTTATTATCCAATTCATATCTCAAAATAGATATATAAATGATTTAATATAAGCAACTTTTCCTTAAGAAAGTTTATACCCTGTACATATTTGTAATATGGTATGTTGGCTTCGTTGAACTATCATAATGTAAGTAATGTAGTGAAGGAAGCATCGGAGGCGCCATAAACTGTATATCAGCACGACAATTCGAGTCGATCTAGCCATATCCGTCCGATCCCAAAACTTATACTCTAAATAAAAAGTGGTCGAAAATTGGACTCCCAGAAATTGACACATTCGAGCCAGCCCACATCGCGAAATTATATTTAAATACTAATAGTATAACATTATCTTTCTAATAAAGTATGTATGTAAAATATTTCTTTAAAAGTTCAAATCAATAATGTATAAAAAGTTGAGATTGCATAGCTAATCAAGTTTATAATGCTGATAAATCGACTTAGTGGTGGAAAATGACGCCTAAAAGAACATACTTGTACATTTCGAAAAACATGCGTAGTAATAACATTGAAAATTTATAAGGCCTTACCATATTTTAAAATTCATAAATGGAAACAAATCTGGGGGCGAAGAACAACTAGTTGCCAAAGAACTTAATTTACAAAAAAATTACAGCAGGGCATTTTCTTCGAGGACCCATGCGAGGAAATGCGAACAAAGTTTAATGAACATCTAAATCAGCTTCAATACCAAGAATTTTTAAAACATTAAATTTTTCTTTTTACATAGAATTAAGTTTAAGTCAAAATTTAATATGTATAGATTTGTGTTCTTATAATTTTAAGTAAGTTTCTGGCTTAGATTCACAATTTTGTTTAATGACCATAATTTCGAAAAATTTAAACAATTTTGTATTGAACAGGATATTCAAGATATTCCAGGATATTGCACGATATTCCAGGAACGAAATATGAGGGCGTTATTTGGTAAACAAAAAAGGGTACGAAAATAAATAAGTTCGGCAGTGCAACACAAAGAGTCAAACTGAAGCTTCGATACCCTCCACTTGCTTGCTTACATTTAATTATTTAATTTTGGCACGAATTTTGCTTTTTATCTTGGTTGCAGCTGGTATAAAGGGTTGGGATAATTTTATTGAGTATGAAATAATTAGAAATAGGAGAAAATTAAATTGATAATTAGAGAAAGATTTTAATAAGCGGGCTTTGATCCAATGAATTCTGGAATGTAAGCAAGCACGATAGAGATTGAAGAATCATCATTTCCACAAATCTTTATTAATGTATCAAAAAATATATTTACCGCTACTGTTAATGGCACTTATCGCCAAGTCAAATTGGGATTAGAATTTTCAATACATACAATTAATGCCAAGAGTTTTTGCATGGTATCAATAGTTTCTAGAGGAAACTTCTCAGCATTTTTCACTAATAAAATCGTTCTGGTTATAAAAAAGTCTACATTTTTTCAAGCCAATAACTGAAAGATTGAGAGAGAAGAGCGTGCACACAACAGTCGGATAGACGGATATACCTAATACGACACACCTTATCGAGGTTGGGAGTATTTTCACTTAATGGGGTCTCCCATGCTTTAAAAATAATAACAAATATTTCAAAAAAATTTCAAACTGAATATGCTTACGCCCTGATCTGGATGAAGGGTATACTAAGTTTGGGATAATGTATGTAATATGCTGAAGGAGGCGTAACTGACCCCATTGATCACCATCAAAATTAGAGTCAATAGAGCTATCCGTCTGTCCATCCATCCTTCGTATATTTGACGAACGAGATCTAGGTGGCCATAAAAAATAGACCCTCCAAACTTAGATTTCAGATCAAGTGTATTTTGGATGCCTCAACCACAACACGGCTATATATCCATAAAGTTCACGTTGTTCATGGTAATGAAGCAGCAAAACTATTTTTTTTTACAATTTCATTATACCTTGTACACAAACGGAAAAGGATATAAGTTTGTGTGAGTAAATATTATCTTTCAGACAGAACAAGGCGTGGTAGACCCCATTAATATTCTTGATCAGCTTCGGAAACTGAGACGATTTAGCTATGTCCGTCTGTCCGTCCATTCATCCGTCTGGATGTATAGGACAACAGATCGCAGGAACTATAAAAACTATAGACTCCAAAGTTGGACAATTAAATTCTCCTTGACAATACGCAGATGACTTATAGGTGCAACGCTCGCTTTTTAATTAATTATTTTTTTTAATTTTACTTTTTTTAATTAAATTTTTTTTTTTAATTAAAAATAGAACAAATTATTTTGTGATTTAAAATTTCAAGTCGTGATTACACGACTGCTCCATTCTTACGTTTTGTTTTTTTTTTTTTAGATTGGAATTTATTTATACAATAGAATAAATTTTTTTAATTGAAAATTTATATTTATATACCAAAAAAAATATTTGTTTCTTTAATGTTTTAAAAACGAAAAATAATTATTTACATTAGAGTTTTAAATGCGGTAGGGTATTTCTAGGTGGTGAACTCACGACTAAAGCATTCCTCATTGTCATACCTTTCCCTAGAGGCCAAGGGTGAACTAAGTTTGGAAAAATGTGTGTAACCAGCAGAAGAAGGCGTACCAGATTAAATAAAGTACATAATTATACATGTATATCCAGTACTTGTATATACATACTTGTATATTCTTGATCATCAGTCTAGTCATGTCCGTCCGTCAGTACGTTTAAACTACGAGATCTCGGAGACCATAAAAGGTACAGACTCTAAACATAGACTTTTAGATTTTCTTGCTTTGTACTCAGATCAAGTGTATAAAAAATTTGTAATACCACGTCCACAACACCCACAGTATGGCTATATATTCATAAGCTTCACGACGAAAAACATATTTTTTTGGATTTTTTCCATTTTACTATACCCTGTATAAAAAAAATTAAGTATATTGGGTTTGTTGAACTATCGAAATGTATGCAACTTAGCGAAATGCATCGGATATGCCATTAAGTATATGTATTCGTAGTCAGTGCGAAAACACGAGTCGATCTACTCATACCCGTCCCTTCGTCCGAGTGTTTGTCTGAGAGACAAGTTCTCCCTCTAGAGAAGACTTAGAGAAACCAAATTTCTTTAAGTACCGCACTGATACCAGAGTAACTTGAAATTTCATAAATCGCAAGCGTTTTACAGCAAGGGTAAAAGACAAATTCAGTTGACATTGTTTTCGAAATATTTGTTATAATTTATATATGCTCATATATATTTCTCCTCAATTTTTTCTCTTTGTATTCGTTTCACTTTTCCGTGAATCTATAATTCAACCTCTCGCACCTATGAAATTTTTACTCTGTCTATTTTATGATCTGCATCTAACAAAAATGAATGAGCAAATATATGCTCATATTATTCGTGTGTCAAACGAATAAATATGCTAAATACTTCGTATTTAGCATATCTTCACATATTTTAAATATGCGACAAAATATGCCCAAACATTTTTAAGTATTTTTAATAATGAACTTTTATTATTGGCTGGTCACACGGTCTTATATTTTAGTTTAATATTAAATGTCTTGAATTCCACTCAACTGTCAAAATATCACATGAAAATATTACTTTGTGGTCAAACGAGTGTGCAAGATATTTGACAGCTGCATTTTTAGTGCTAAACATTGGCGACAGAATCACATTTACAACACTAGTCTAAAATGGATAAAAAAGCAAAAAACTGAAGAAAAAAAGCGAAAAAGTCGATCACGTAGCATTTTGTGTCGGAATTGGTTGCTGCGACCAACAAGTGCAGAGAAGTCAAACAGCTGATTTTTACTTTTTGTATGTTTTAAGACATTGATCACTTCTTTTTGCAACACTTCACAACACTGTTAACAAAATGACACGGAAATCTTACACGAAATAGAAACGGTGCTATTTCCAAAAATGTCGCGCGACATTGCGGACGAGATATATATTTTCGTGGTCAAAATATAAGACCGTGTAACCAGGCCATTATTAATACATTATCAAAATAAAGGGAGATAATGTATACTTATTGGTTCTAGACCGAAAAACCTCGCTTTATCTTAAAGTTATGAATTTACGCAAAAATAGCACTTTTATCAATGATAGAAGTATTAGAATCACATTCAAAAACAAATTCTTAAATTTCAAAGCGCCAATTCGGATTTCTCCTCCTCTTACAACTTAATTTGCAATAAATTTGCGTTTTCCTGATCAACTATAGTTATCATCAGGAAATAAATGTAAGAGTATTTCGAAATGTATCTCGATTTTTATACCATTTGAAAGTTCACATTTGATTTGCTGATTGCGTGAACGCTACTATTACGAGGGGCGCAGGGGGTACGTCAATCGTTAGCCTAGCTTTTGGTACGTGAGTTTTACAAAAAAGTAATTCAGCGACTGTAGCGCGCAGAAAATTCTGCAGTATTCGACATGTTCGTCATTTAAATGATGCGATTAAATGAATGCCGTGAAAGTTTGGACAATATCATTTTTAAGAAATAAATTCCCAAAGTGTGTATTTTAATATCTAATAAACACTTTTTCAATAAACTACTTACTTTTTTTTCGATTTTTTAAATGTTTAAATTTTTCTTTTGAGACACCTTACATTATCAGTCTGAAACTTTGTAAGCATCGTAAACCCCATAAAGTATTTATTCCTGATCAGCTTGACAAGACGAGTAAATCTAGCCATGTGTGTCTGTCTGCAACAAGTTTATACTATCCAGTTGGAAAATTCTGATCACATACACTAATTTTTATTGCAGTTCAATAGAGTATCAAGATTGGCCCTCCACGCCTACTTATTAAAGTAGCCCCCATATAAACCCACCTCCCACTTTTGACTTTTTGTATGAAAAACTTTTTTATTGTAGTCAATATAAACGGTTTGGGGTGGCCCTATATAAACATACTTTCCATTTTTGTGATCTTGTTTTTCTTTCAGTTTTGTTACGTACCGAAACATGTGTTTCTGTACCGGTTTCAATTTATTTCGGTATTCGGTTCTGGTCCGGTTCTTGGATTTTAGTTTCGGCGTACCGGTACGTTACCGGTATTCTTGAAAAAAAAAAATGAAGAGAATAATTACTATTGACAACGGTGCAAAGACCATGTATCAAATTAATCAAATTAATCAAATGTTATTTAATTTTTGTTTTAAATAAACTATTCTTTATTCAAGAGTAAGTAAATACAGCAGGGAATAGAACTGGAACCGGAACCATTAACCGAAATTAACCGCCGATTGAAATTGAGAAACGCAACCGGAACCGATATTTTAAATTTTTTTAAGTCCGGATCATTTTTTTCGAAATAAAATAAAACCAAAACATTTGTACTTGTATAGTTTCGGTTCCCAAATTTATTTTTTTTCCCAAGGACAATATTAGTTATGCATAGTATACTTATGCATAATTTGCAAAGGAAAACAAATATCTGCTACCATATACCGACAATATCCGTAGTGGCAATGTGTGCGCAGTTTTTTAAAAGCCATTTAAGTTGCCAGAGCCCTTGTCCGGCCGACTTCTAAGCAGATTCATAATAAACTGGACGCCTGACTATAAACGCTCTATGCTTACTCGCGTAGCTGAAACTTCGAGAGTTACTTTTGACAATTCGAGTAGTTCAGGGAATTTCTGGGAAAAGTGGAAATTTCTAACCATTATGTATGGTATCAGCTGCCTTTTTTTTTGTTTTCCTTTGCATAAGTACACTATGCACAAGTAAATATTTTTCTTAGAAAAAATTAAAAGTGAGATCCAAACTATACAAGGTGTAAGTGATTTTTAGCAAAAACATTAAACAAACTGTGCTTCTTTTGAAACCATATCCAGTGCGTGACGTAGTGTCTGGGCCGGAGCCGCATGGCAAGCAAGTGGTCACTACGAAACAATCTCTACTCAGTCTACTCAATCTAAGACTCAGTGTCAGAGCTAGAACGTTTGAGGGCCATCCTAACGGAAACGGGCACAGCGACATAAAGTGTTGTCTTTTGTACCCTAGCCCGGATTTGGGTTAGTTAATTTATCTAGGATCTTCTCCGTCTCTTTAATGAAACGGTCCACAGACGAGGTGTTTCTGATCTCATCAGATGTAATAAAAGGTCTGTTCATCTGTACAATTCTGAGCTTGGTCAAGAGCAGATGTTAACTAGTTTCGTCATCCTCAAGATAAAGTCTGCACTCTGTTTCTGAGGAGAGACTTAGTTTATTTAAGTGATATCTGGCCGGTGAGGTATCCCAAAAGCAACCTCAGGTCAGATGTATTAAGATATGCGGTGGTTTTAGGTTATATAGGATGAGTTAGTAGCTTGGCCTGCAGTAGACCAGAATATTGTATCCAGTACCGGGAGGCAGTGCGTTTACCCCGATCTACTATGAAAGATTTTGACTTAGCCCAGCTAAAGCCTCAAAAAGGCTCCGGACCTATGAAAGAAATTGCCGAACCAGTCCTAGTCCCTGGCTAGTTCATCAGCAATTTCGTTGACCTCGATTCTCTTATGGCCAGGTACCCAACAAATAGCGATTCCAAAAACGGCCGATTGCCAGTTTTTAGAGGATGTCGTAACATCGAAGAACCAGTTTCGAGGCGAAGTTCCAAGAGGGTAATGCTTTAATAGCCGCTTGGCTATCTGAAAGAATGGTTACATTGGACCCTTTGGGACTTTTATCCAAAAGATGTCGGGCGCAGACCTCGATGGCGTGGACGTCAGATTGCAAAACCGTGGGCCAGGCACCCAAGGAAAAAGAGATCCTGGTGTTGGGTCCGAAGACACCCGCACCTGTGCCCGTATCGGTAAGTGAACCATCAGTAAACCAATTGATCGTAGATGGTCCAGTACCAGGGCTGTCCCCTCCCAGTCCGATCGACTGGTAAGAAGAACTGAGAAGCGTCTGCCGAAACGCAGTTCCATGGACAAACAATCTGAAACGTTGCATATTTCGATGCCAGGGATAATTTTAAGGATACAAGAGTGACCCAGTTCACCTAGTGTCCGACTGTCCACAGTCTGAAGTCTCGAATAAAAATGTGCAGCGGAAGTAGACCGATGATCCCCTCCATTGCAGCAGTGGGACATGTTCGCATGGCGCCCGACATGCTCAGGCAGATAGGCCGTTGCAGTTTGTCGCATTTAGCAGTTTAGGCCACCATACAAAGGCGGCGTAAGTTACTATAGGTCTCACCATTGAAATATAGAGCCACTGGATCATCTTTGGCGAGAGACCCCTCGAGAGCTGAACACATTATACCCCTCTGCGTAAGTGCTCCAGTGATGGAGCCATAGCCCGTATTATCGAAAGCACCCTAAACATCAAGAAAAGCACCTAGCTCTATTTCTTTTGAACGAAAGGTTATTGCGATCATAACGACCAGATTATGCAGTGCGCCTACCGTTGATTTACTCTTCACATGATTGATTGCCTAATGTGGTGATCAATAAGACGTTCAATAGTCTTGATAAGGAAGGAGGTAAGACTAATAGGTCTATAAGATTTGGCCAGTTCCATGGGTATATTACCCTGCTTTGGGATAAAAACTGCGGACACCTTCCTCCATGACCGAAATATATAACCCAAGTTGACACTAGCCCTCATGAGAGATAGTAAAGGGTCGATCAAGGCATCTAACCAGTTCTGAAGCAGAGCCGGAAAAATTCCATCTTCCCCTGGGGACTTAAATGGCTGAAAGGACATGATCGCCCATCGTACTTTGTCCTTGTCAAGAATGATGCCAGATAGGCTGCCATTCCGTCTATTTATTATATGTCTATCTATAATAAATATTTGTTGAAGTATATACCAAGGAAAATTTACTTGAAGCAGGTGTTTCCTGTCTACTATTGGTATAAAGACCGTTCTCTTTCTTTAAGAGTCCGATGTCATTGTGTCTGTTCTTTGTGATTACCTTATGGGGACTGACTGCTTCCGGTATCGTTTGCAAACCATCATAGTACCTTCTCCAGGATTCACGCTTGCACTGACGTATAAGCTTGTTATACTCGGTTAGGAATGACCTATATTCATCCAACATACCGAATCCTTTCGCATGGTTGAAAAGCTTCCTAACCGCTCGTCGCATGGCCGTTAACTTATCAGTCCACCATGGAACCTTCTGTTTCATGAGGACTGGACGGGTAGCAGTGCTATCGTGGTACAAGCTCAGTAAAATCTCGTTTAGCAGGTCCGCTGCCAGCACCAGCTCTCAAGTTGGGCTAATGCCGCCAACTACGATGCTATGAGCTCGTTGTACGATTGCCACTTTGTTTTCCTAGGAAGACCTTAGAGAGAATGTCAGAGGCCTCCGGAATTTCAAAGTGAATATGTTGGTGGTCTAGGAAAGAAACTTCGTTTGAAACTCGCCAATTCGAAACGAAGTTCATAACCCCTCTACTAGTTAGGGTGAGATCTATAACCTCTTGTCCAACTGCTGTAATAAATGTAGGTTTACAACTTATATTTGCAAATTCGAGCTGGCATCTCATTAAATAATTTAAGAGGGCAGTTCTGCAGAATGGTCGTAGATTAACATACCAGTTTTGCAGTTAAATCCACGAATTTTGCCACACACCACCCAAGGCTCTTGAATTAGATGGAGGGTGGTCGAAGAGACTGCACACTGTGGCCGTCTCCCCTTTGGCGTGGTGCAGATTCACCAAGTTTTTGCGGACAATGCTCTCTTTCTCTCCTTTGCTTCTTTTGAAATTGACAGAAAAAATAAAAGAAACAAGAAAAACTTTAACTTCGGTTGAACCGATTAAATAGGGGCGGTACACGCCTACTAGTAAATGTGTATGAAACGACCATCTATAAGATACCAACATATCGAATTTTAAGGTGATATTGACGTTTTTCATAAAAATGCATAAAAGTGAGTTGTGGGTTTGTATGAGAGTACCTCAAAAAGTTGGCGGGAAACGCCCATTTGTATATGTATATATCGCATTTCAACCTAATATTTTAACAAAGAAGTTTTTCTTTCAAAAACACAAAAGTTGGTTTGTATGGGGGCTACCCCAGAAAGTGGGCAGCTTCCATCCATTAATGTATATGTGAAGCGTCCGGCCACTAGAAGCTACCATATCAATTATTAAGTTAATATTGATTGCAATAAAAAATTGTTCATACAAAAAGTGGGTTTGCATGGGGCTACACCAAAAAGTGGCCGGGGCGGGTCAATCTTGATACTCTATTAAACTGCAATAAAAATAAGTATATGTGCAAATTATTAACTGGATAGCATAAAAATTAATTATATGCGCAACAACCAACAGACAGACGGAGGGACAGACGGACATGGCTAGATCGCCTCGTCGAGCTGATCGAGCATATACATACTTTATAGGGTCTACTATGGCTCCTTTAAAGCGTTACAAACTTATATAACTTATATATATAATATATAAACTATGTGAATAGTATAAAAAACAGCTGATCAATATACGAAACTGTAGTCTAAAACCCTATTTAATAATATCGCATTTTCAAAAAAAAATATGCTATATGGGACTCTAGTGTACAGACGGCATCATGTGACAATTTTGATTTGCCGTTTTGTTAGGAAAACTTTGCATAACAATAGACATATCGAGTTAGTTTGGTATGAAAACAAGAAAGAATGCTGCAGTTGTGAGTACACGTCTTCAAATACCCTGCCACATTTCATCCACTAATCAAAAATTGTATTAAATACATTTTTTTTTTTTTTGTGTACAAAGAAAAAAGGTTTAATGGGGTTAAAAAAAACTCATTCGGTTTTTAATTTTATAAAAAGTAGCAAGCAAATCGAAAAAAAAAATTATTTTTGTTTTTGGTTGATCTGAATAACATGTTTTTAATGGTATATTGTTGGCGCTGTGAGCGTGCCATCCAAATTTTTCATACACTTGATCAGGAGAATCTAAAAGTCCAAGTTTGAAGGCTCTACCTTTTATAGTATCCGAGGTCTCGTGGCTACAGCGACGAGTAGGTCGATATAAATAGTATTATAATTTGGTCACAATATTTGCAACGCCTTAAAGGAAGCATCGGAGACACCATAATGTATATATATTCGTGATCATCATGAGAAGACGAGTCGATCCAGCCATGACTGTCTGTCTGTCTGTCGGTGCGTGCGTATATGTATATTCCCTCAATTTTTGAAATTCTGGTTGGAAAGTTGGTATGTAGACTTTTTATAATTAGAAGCAACTCAAGTTCAAATATGACTGCGATTTTTCTAGTAGAAGGTGTAGCTCCCATCCAAAAACATTTTGAATTTATTTTGTTCTATCGAACATGTTTGACTTAATGCAATTATTTTAAAGATAATAGTTGTTTTGAAACTGGTCAACTACATACAAAAGGTGAATCCAATTAATAATACCAGAAATTGTATACTTATATCTGCAAATATATGAGGCATCGATAGCTCAACCGTCCAAAGTGCAGCAAAACATCCAGGCGCTCGATCCAAAATTTTTTTTAATTTTTGATATGATTCTTTCTACTTATTTTATGTGCAACAAATATATTAACAGCCGTAAGAAATGCAAAATTCGTAACAAATTTATAGGATATGAATAACTTTTATTTTATTAAAAATTGTTAAATCTAATTAAATCTCTTCCGAAATTTAAAAACTGAAGTAGACACCACCGCTGCTGAGCAGAAATGGTAAGTGTGGAGAATACTAAGGCTTGTTTTTCATGTATTTTCATTTAGAAGCAAGGATGCGTGGTATTCATTTGAACAATTTATGAATAGCAGAGGAAGAATGACTGTTGAAGTCGACTTTGAAGAGTATGAATTAAAATATCAAAAGAAATCAGAACTACAGTTAAAGTCAATAAGCAATATCAATAATCATCAAGCAGTTAAAAGAGTATTGTCCCCAAAATTCCGTCATAACAGTTCATGGAGTAGGCCTATCGGAGAAACCACAGTAAAAAAAACCAAAGTACACTACCTCACAGGTGGTGTGGAAATGTGTGCATATCATGTCGAACGTGACTCATTCAACTTTTAGAATCGCGATATCTCAGGAATGGTGATTCTTAGAAGAAAACAAAGTTCAGGTTTGTGTAGATAATTTCAAGATCTATAATTTTCGTCTGAGCTACTTTTAGGTAAAACTTACCGTTTTCGAAAAACAAACCTCCAAAAAACCTCAAATTTTGACCTCCGCCAAGGTCTCCACCAAAATTTAGCTCTGTCGTAATTTTTGTTATTTGAAATGTCTATTTACTTTAGCTACCGCTTGAATCAATTCAAGTACGGAAATCATGGTTTTTTACGAGTATCAGTGTTAAGTTAATGGAAA
Organism: Leucophenga montana; assembly: GCA_035044765.1. Classification (NCBI taxonomy): domain Eukaryota; kingdom Metazoa; phylum Arthropoda; class Insecta; order Diptera; family Drosophilidae; genus Leucophenga; species Leucophenga montana. The sequence continues at coordinate 262,815 of JAWNNQ010001512.1, forward strand.
ATACTGCAGAAAAATGTTTTTTTCACTTACGATCTTGCCATTTGAAAAGGGGTCCAAAGAAAATACCTGTACTTAGTTAGGCATGTGAGACAAAAAACATGTGCAATTACACAAAAAACACAAATAATAGTTACAAAGAATTTTTAAACTCGAGTGTAGCTGATGCTGAAGTATTTTTTTTAATTTTTATTTTCAAAGTTGCTGTTCGTTTAACTGCAAGTTTTGTCAAATAAAATGTGCTTTTAAGTTCTTGAATAAATTATGTTTGTAGTTTGAAACCCAAATATGAATACAAAAAGTTTGTGAATGATAATTATTATTGAAGCTGATTCAGATTGTAGAGTATACCGGAAAAACATGTGAGGCTCGACGTAATGTTGGCTCGTGTGAGCACTTAGTCAACGCGATGGAAATCATGCTCGCGAAGAAATATTAAAACATTTTGATATTCTGTCGAGCATGCGCTCGGTTCGACAACAAATCAATGAGTGGAAACGGATGTTGTCGAGCATCTCACTATTATTCTATTTTTGCATTTTTCTTTCTATTTACTATGGACACCATAAAGTATATATATTATTGATCAGCTCGGCGAGACGAGTCGATCTAGCCATGCCCGTCTGTCTGTCTGTCTGTCTGTCCGTCTGTATGTTTTTGTTCATTTTTTGAGAACCAATTTTTATGCTATCCAGTTGAAAATTGACACATTCACTTATTTTTATTAATATGAATATCTACTTCATATTCGATATGGTGGCTTCACATGAATGGCCGCTTCATATTCATATACAAATCGGCTGAAAAATGTTAAAGTTACTCAATCTTGAAATACCGAAATCTAGGATACTGAAACTTTTAGATATATTGTTGTGCATTTCAACCCACTTGAGTTAACAATCAAATTTTTCTGACAAAAGCCTTGTGTCGACTTGAGACTACTTCAATTAGCTACGTGGGAGGCTCAGATATAGACAGAGCTTATTATATAGAGCTCTAAACTTTTTTACTATTATGAATGTTTCTTCTATCCATACAATTAAGCGCTCTGAATTTGATCCGAATCAGGTCCCAATAACATATGTCCTATACAAATCTTGCATAACGGTGCTTAACTGTAGGCTTTATGGATTTTGGATTTAGCAACTTTTAATTTAGTCTCCATTTCTCTTTTATCCTTCCTTTAAAACGTCCGATGTAAAGTCCGACTGTGAACATTTATACTTACTTCATATTGGCATTTTAAGTTATAGAAATACAGGTAAGTGGTAATTGATATAAGGGAAACACAAATAAATAAATTGTTCCGGCTTGCCGCAACCAAAACATGACTTTTTTATTGGGGTGAAAATTATCTACTAGGCTCGGCATAGAAATCTTCGCTAATTCGTTGAACCCGATTCAATGCAATTTACTTAAATATTGAGTTCATGCGAAGGTCAACAACTGCTACTGTATTTGCCAATTTCAAGCTAACTGCTCACAGAAAGTACCAATAGCTCTAGATGAAATGCAAATAAAAAATCGTCTTGATAAAAATCTCCAGCAAAAATTTTTATTCAAACAATAACGTGCCAAAAGTTTGCTACTGCATTTGAAATATTTATTAGCTTTTATATGAAGTTTTTTTTCGGTTTTTGTTTCTGGCAACTTTTAAAAGTTTGTCAGGCGCACGTTTTACTTGTACAAGAAATTTTTTAAACATGAAAAATATCTTGTTAAGATCTTATTTGCCGATAGACGATAACTAGACATAATTATCATTATTCATTTTGTTGCTACAAGCTAACATTGAAATGGAAAAATTAAATAGGTTGAAGTTTGAATTGAGGAATTTTAAGAAAGTGCATGAGGAATACTTTTAAAATGATATAAATAAATATAAAATAACATATCTAGCTAGCTCAATTGTTCAACTAAATATCTGAGAAATGTCAGTTTTTTTTTTTATCACATAGAGTCGTTTTCGCAATCTATGCAAGTTATTTGAAAACTCAAAGTCGCTTTCAGATACTTCTATGCAAATGGTACAGCGAACCTTCTCTTGGGGCAGCAGATTCGTTTGGCCAATAACAATGGCAAAAGAGAACAAATAGGAATCGAAAGCAGAGAGAAGAATTTGAATGGAGAGAATGTATCTATTTAACTTGCTAAAAACATATTTTCCAAAACGATACAATCGATTGCGTTATGCAAAATATATGCAAATACCATAAATACACTCAAGCAGGCAGATTCCCTATACAACTGCAAATCGCGCTACTCCTCCGCCGCATTGTCGGCGGCTTTTCACTCGGTCGTCCGCATATAATTCTCTGTAAACTTATTCCTAGCAAAGAAATTGACGCAGAATAAAATGCAAAAAAAAAAAAATTAAAGACATTGTATGCTGGTTGGATGAGTCGAGTCGTGTTTCTATCTCTCAATCGGGATATTTAGGCAACAATGGAACTGTTTGATTTTTAGGAAAAGATTCATTCTCACATTAGAAATCATTTTGATATGTCAATAGATAGACTTGTAAAGTTAGCGGATGGGTGGGTGTCATCTATCATCAAGCAATCATGGAAAAAACATATTTGTGCAAGTCTTATATTGTGTTCTTCGTGGTCAGACTTTAGAGTACTGTATAAGAAAATGTGAAAAATGCTACCGAATAACTTTTTTATCGCGCATCGAGCACATTTTATACTCTTATTATTATTATATTATACTCTCCTTACTTAGTGTAGATATCAATTTTGTACCAAAGTTTGAAACATCAGCAAAGAGGAATCAGAAGCCAAATATATAAAATAATATGCTTTATTCTATTGAAACTTGTTAAATCAAAGCATCATTTTCGAATCTAAAATATATTCCAGCGTTGCCGAGCAAAGGATATAATGTGTAAAATATTTAAATTATAACTCTACTGCAATTAATAATTTTGCTTGTTTTTAATATGATTGAATATTTCCATGACTTTTCCATTAAACACGTCGTCTATAAAAGCCATACAACCTGTAAATCCTGTGTTTCAGAAGGAAATCTAATGCGAAGAAGATGTTGGTTGATATAGGTTCTATCAAAAATAGAAGTAGTACCCGTTCCGACTATTAAAAACTTCTTTTGCCTTACAAAACCAACTTGTAATAGGTTTTCTACTATATATATAAAAGATTTAAATTTAAATAATTAAAAAAAAAAATATTTTTAAGAAAATGTGAGAAATTTGTGAGTTTGACAATTAAAAATGACATATCAGTTGAATTTGCGCTATGAAATACTCCAACATGTTACTTCATCAGGATTTAAAAGACGAAGACTTTAGCGCTCTCGTTCATAAGTACAAAGGAAAAAACCATTTTTGGCAAAAGTATAAAAATCTAATTCTAAGAATAAATATGTACTCAAGTTACGTATAAAAGTCTCAGAATGTCAAATAACTCCTCCGAAAATTCTTATTAGATGTAATAAGATTTACAAGCGCACTCAAGCGTCGCGCTCAAATCAATAACGTGTGGGTCCTGATCTGCCGCTAGCAAGTAGTAACATTATTTTTATCTTTAGATAGTAACCAGATGTTATTTTTACATAAACATAACATAAGTACTTACATACAGTCCACATACGTAGCTCTAAATAGTATTTAAGCAACAACATTTTTAAATAAAGATGAGAATGAAATATAAAGTCGATCTGTTCGGTTCAGTGTGAAGTGTATAAAGTATAAAAATTTTTTGGTCATTCGAGTCGGATCGGTGGTGAATAGTTGGATGATTAGTTTTTTAAGATGAACTACTCAAATATCGACAGCTTCAGAACTGCTTAGATGTATTGATCGACCCTTTACTACTTTTCATGAGGGCCAGTCTCAACTTGGGTTATATACCTCGGTCATAGAGGAAGGTGTCAGTCGTATTTATCCCAAAGCAGGGTAATAGACCCATGGAACTGGCCACACCTATTAGTCTTACCTCCTTCCTTATCAAGACTATTGAACGTCTTATTGATCACCATATTAGGCAATCAAAGCCGGGTAATACACCCATGGAACTGGCCAAATCTTATAGACCTATTAGACTTACCTCCTTCCTTATCAAGACTATTGAACGTCTTATTGATCACTACATTAGGCAATCAATCAGCATTTCACACCGCCTTCATGAACACCAATTCGCCTATATGAAGGGTAAATCCACGGTAGGCGCACTTCATAATCTGCGCTAGGTGCATTTCTTGATGATGAGGGTGATTTTTATAATACGGGCTATGGACCAACTCTCGAGCACTTAGCAAAGGAGAATAGCCTGGGTTGAAGCCATGTTAAATCAACGTGACATATCTTCTTCTCTTGGTAATGTGACTGTCAGTATTAGGGCGATTAAGGGGTGTCCTCAAGGAGGAGTCCTCTCGCCACTTCTTTGGTCCATAGTGAAAGACGAACTCCTAATCGAGCTCAGTTCACAAGGGAACAACGTCATTGGATATGCCGATTATCTTGCGATCCTGGTCTCAGGAAGATGGGGTATACGGTATGGTGGCCTAAACTACTGCAGACAATGCGACAAACTGCAACGGCTTACCTTCCCCGACATGCTCACATGTCCCACTACTGCAATGGATGCGATCATCGGTCTACCTCCGCTGCACATTTTTATTCAATCCTCAGTAGCATGAGAGGCTCTGAGACTTCAGACTGTAGACAGTCGGACGCTAGGTGAACTGGGTCACTCTAATATCCTTAAACTTATCCCTGGCATCGAAATCTGCAACGTTTCAGATTGTTTGTCCACGGAACTGCGTTTCGGCAGACGCTTCCCAGTTCTTCTTCCCAGTTGATCGGACTGGGAGGGGGCAGCTCTGGTACTGTACCATCTACGATCAATTGGTTCACTGATGGTTCACTTACCGATACGGGCACAGGTGCGGGTGTCTTCGGACCCAAAACCAGGATCTCTTTTTCCTTGGGTGCCTGGCCCACGGTTTTGCAATCTGACGTCCACGACATCGAGGTCTGCGCCCGACATCTTTTGGATAAAAGTCCCAAAGGGTCCAATGTAACCATTCTTTCAGATAGCCAAGCGGCTATTAAAGCATTACCCTCTTGGAACTTCTCCTCGAAACTGGTTCTTCGATGTTACGACATCCTCCAACAACTGTCAATCGGCCGAAAAGTCGCTATTTGTTGGGTACCTGGCCATAAGGGAATCGAGGTCAACGAAATTGCTGATGAACTAGCGAGGACCGGTTCGGCAATTTCCTTCATAGGTCCGGAGCCCTTTTGAGGCTTTAGCTGGGCTAAGTCAAAATCTTTCATAGTAGATAGGGGTAAACGCACTGCCTCCCGGTACTGGATACAATATTCTGGTCTACGGCAGGCCAAGCTACTAACTCATCCTATATACTCTAAAACCACCGCACATCTTAATAGCCCATCATCCTATGAAATATCACTTAAATATACTAGATCTCTCCTCAGAAGCAGAGTGCAGACTTTGTCTTGAGGATGACGAAACTAGTATACAACTGCTATGCGATTGCCCGGCCTTGGCCCAGCTCAGAATTGTACAGATGAACAGACCTTTTATTACATCTGATGAGATCAGAAACACTTCGTCTAAGGGGAAGATCATTTCATTAAAGAGAAGATCCTAGAGAAATGAACTTAACCATATCTGGGCTACGGTACAGAAGATATCACTTTATGTCGCAGTGCTCGTTTCCGATAGGATGGCCCTCAAACGTTCTAGCTCTGACACTGAGTCTTAGGTAGCGTTACTGGCTGATCGAGCCTGATTCGCGGTGACCACTCCGACCCAGACACTACGTCAGACCTGGTAATCAACTGTGTCGATAATGCATGTAACGGTAAATAGTGAAGAGGATAATAATTTGTTTTTAACTATTAAACATATTATGAAAAGCAAAAAAATCACTTTATAGCAGCACCAATACCTTTTAAGCAATCAAAAAATAAATAATAAAAAGGAGTGTAAGGTAAAACTTCTTTACTGTTGTGCAGGTTTTACTAAAAAGATTGAACTTAAAATAAATATGTCATATTAAAGTTTAGAGTAGCATTTATTGATAATGTAATTTACGGTATGATGTATAAAAAGCCATATTACAGTACGAGAAATCCCTGTTTATAAACACCTTTAAAGAGGACTTGCAGGACCTGTAAATTATATTATTAATATACTGAAATTTTATTGACTCTAAACTTTAATTTTATTGACTTCACAGCTCTCTTTTGCAATTGAACTCTACAAAATATTTATAGGCGCAACGTCTGAACCTATCATACAATAAGAGAGAGCACATCACACGTGCCTTGACTAGGATGACTACTCACAGGCGCCCTCAGCTTAGATAGTAATCTATTATACAACTCCATGAAAGGTCTTTACGAGACAACTGGAATTAAGCAATGGTTATATTGAAGGTAGACCTCTTCTCATATACTTGCAGACATTACAATTACAATTGAATCTAACTGAGGTGAGCAGTTCAAAAAGGAACTGCGAGATTAGGAACGGGTCGACCTATTTATTTGTATGGACGTACGGTCTATGGACTTCGTCGGTTATTATCTATGTTCAATACAGAATAACTGTAAATGCAATACTAAATAAATAACAATCTTTCTGTCTATATAGTTCTTAATAGGCGATAATAACAGTCTGCTTGGGTCAAATATTCCAAAGACCCCAGCAAAGACTATTTAACGTGTTACAAATATTTTTTTGTACATGGTATAATATAAGTCTATCAAGTATATCCAGTTATCAAAAAGAGTATGTACTTTAAAAAGCATATTTTTGGTCGGACTTTTTTACAAAGCAGACATTGGAAATCACATGAAGTACAGGGTAGGCAATTTAAACCTTCAACAACTTCCACATCTCTTTTCAGATTGCTTTATGACAGACCACGTTCGAAGCGTCTGTCCAAACGAATTCGTGTTACAGAACAGTATAAGCCACCACATGCGATATTATCGTACATCGTCTGTGATGTCAAAATAACTTCTCAATTGTGAAAACTTAATGTGCGTGGCGGGAGGCATATTTTTCGCTTAAAGGAGTCGTAAACATTGAGAACTACAAACCAACCATTCGGTTTTTGTATGAAACACATTCAACATTGAAAAAACATCTCAGTCACTTACAACTTGAAATTCGATGTGGTAGTTTTTAAAGGACGGAAGCGTTACATATTTATTAATGAATATGTCCTGCCCACTTTTAGAGGGCGGTTTTTGTAGGTAAAACTTTTTAGTTATGTAATTCCTGTTAGATGGAATGAAGGTTTCAAGTAATCACTATATCATTAAAGGACTTAACACTCGCAACCGTTTTACCGCAGTGGTAATAAGTCATATTACGCCAACGTCCAGGAGAAATTCTTAAATAGCTAAATAGCTATGAAACATACTTATAAAAGAGAAGGGCAGAACATGGATAACAAACAGTTAGAATGACTCCTCATTAAAAAGCAGTGATCCAACAGGTCACTGAGATGAACGAAACAAGTCGATTTTGTATGTGCATTATCATAATATCAGTATGTTACGAGGCCAATTGGATGAGTTCATCAGAAAATATGTGCAAGTGTTTTAACACCTTTTCTCTTGCGAAGCGAAGTGCCTTTTGTTCAGGTGATAGTTCTTGCACTTTTTATATTTTGTAGGGCTTCAATCGTTGTTAATTTTTTAATGTGTGCCCCATGCTACGAGCAGACACATTGAGTTTTTTGCCAATTGAACTGCGCTTTGTCGTGGATTACGTTGAATTCTGGCCTTCACCTTTTTAACCATTTTTGCCGATGTTGCTGTTTTTAGATATCCACCTCCATGGCGTCGTTTAATGCTACCACACGTAAATGACATAGCTCATTAACAATGATTGTTGCGATATGCCAGCCAAATACAAAGCAATAACATTGTTGCGTTTGAATTCCGTTTCCATAACTTTTTTAACTGTGATGTAAATCGATATGCTTCCATAGGCTTGTGAACAACATAGCAGACTGACGCTTGACAAAACAAGAGCGCGCTGTCAATAGCCGTTTCATTTCTACAGCAGTGTGAAGTTGGTACCACTTCGAACGCAGACCCCTGTACAATATTTTTATAGAGAAACAATTTCTTCTGGGTGGAAGCTTTGGTGGTATATTTCCTTAGCTTCATCACCAATAAATTGTGCATAGGATCTTCGACAACCAAAGAAACATAAACGGCAGTTTTTTAAAAATTTCTGCCGGTTATGTTTTCTGCTGCAACGGAAGCCGCGCTCTGACCCATCAGTTTTACAATAGTATATACCTATTCGAATTGCTTTTCTCGTCTGCGGACACCTCGATATTTATGTTTCCCTGATATCATCCGGCTTAATCCATCCGTCCCACCGTCTGTCCGAGAGATTGATTTTAGAACCAATAAGATTTAGAAACACCATGCTTCCGGCGTAAACGTTATAGGTACCGCACTACACATATTTACTTAAAAAAAATTTTACTCACAACCATTTCACCATTGTAAATGGCCTATAACTCATATAATATTGATAGTATCGTATTCTAACTTGAACAGTTAGAGAGCTGTCATTTCTATGCAAAATTAAGTATTTCGGTCAGACCACTATCTGCAACAGTATAAATATCCGAATTCTTGAAAAAAAAAACTTGAACTAAAAATCTTTTGTGGTTTCAAAGTTTAATGACAAATTTATAATTTTTATCCAACGTACTTCTACTTGCTTCGTTTATATTGTAATCTGCGAATTACAGGTATAATTAGTTTTTCCAAGTTTTCCAAAACTGTGTACCTGAGTAATTCAGTTTTCAATCCATCCATTAGAAGCAAGAAAATGTTTGAATCAAACTTTTATTTCAGTTTGGCTTGAATGGAACATACATAAGTAAACCGCATAAAGTCAAATAATAAAAACATGAGGGTCACACTCAAAGTCAAAATTTAATGAAAAAGTGATTCATCATTTAAATGCCGACCATGTTCGAAACAATTAAAGCAGTCCATGCAAAAGAGAAACATAAGCGATTTGAAGCCACAATTGATCAAATAGTTCAAAGCGAGAAAGTTTCATTAGAACAAATACGCGGGTCAAATTAGAATAAATAGATACACAAACATGCGAACCCCTTTAGGCTTACCGATCGTCGAATGCACGCAAGCCCAATTGGAAAGTCTGTCTTCAGAAAATATGGTGCTGAATATTGCAACAAATCAAAAAATTAAAAGTAAATAAAAACGAATTGAATAATTTAGGTCATATTTGTTTATGAATGAAATAATGAATGAGTACATGGGTGCATTTAGCAATATAAGCTAGAAGACATCGGCAAAGCATGAATAAGACAGCCGTCAGATGAAGACGATGCTGGCTTCTGTGGTGAGTAACTCGTTCAACTCTATCGGATCTCTGGAATTGTAGAATGAAATAAATGTTTGCCGCCGGTCGGTCGGTCTTAAATTAATTGTGAATAATTCATAAAATTTTTTCAAAATGTAATTAAATTGGGAATATTAAAATATTTAGGAAAAGTGTGCATATAATTGAATTTTATCCGTTCTTCAAATGTTATGCAGTGGTAAATTTGGAAGAGGCAGGCAACTGATAAGATCAAATACTAAATGTATGAATCTTATGGTACCTCTACACCTTCGAATTCAACACTAAACATTCGACAGCTAAATTTAATCGAGTTCGTATGAGAAATGCTTATACAAAAATAGAGCATTTCTCATAGTCTCTTTTTCTATGTACTTTGGGGCGTGGAATCAAAAAATGCCAACTACTTACGAGTATTTTGTATACCATTCACACATACGCAGGTGTCACCGAAATCTCTTTCACCCCAAATCCGACCTAAATCATTTTCGTAGGCGTCACAGAAATCTCTTTTATACCGTTTGAAATCTCCAGCTAGTTGAAATTGTTGAACTCATGAAATCATAAAGTAAAACTTTGTTTATGTGCTAGTTTAATGTATTTTCTTCGTAACTACGTTTTAGGATTTAAACATTTAGCACATTTTATTATTTAATTTAAATTTAGAAAAATGTGTGTGTTATTTGATGAAAACCGACCAGGTCGGTTTACGCAACAACAACGAATGACAGCGTTGCCACACAACAACTCGGCGTAGCACAAAACTCGTCTGTACACTAAAAACTGTTTTCTATGAAATCTCGGAGATTTCTGTGACACCTACGGAATTTTGTAGAGAAATTCAAATCACCAGACGGATTTTTGTCTAGAGATTTCTGTGACACCTCTGATAGTGTGAAATGGTATTATCAGTTTGTCTAAAAGTTCGTAATGCATTAAGAAGACATCGTAGACACCTTAAAGAATACATGTTCTTGACCAGCTCATCGAGACTAGATGATCTAGCTATGTTTGTCTGTCTGTTCGACTGGTAAATTTTGCATATTTATATGAGGATTGTTTATTATCAAATAAAAAAACCTCTTGTTGAGCTAAGAACCAAGTGACGAAAGCCTAATTGCAACTCATAAAACTTCTGATATCAATTTTGTGACGATATATTTATATTTTTCATTTGTATGGTTGGAATCGATTGTAATATGTACAATAATTAAGCGTTCATCATGTTGCTAAACTTTTTATGCTATAAAACAAAATTTTTTTTCCTTGGACATCAATTAATTTCTCTACTTAAGCATATTCTTCAAAATTCACCACTACATCGGAACATACATATATATATATATATATTTCTTTTCTTGCATGCATATGTACAGACATATGATATATGTAATACATTTATGCAACCATAGATACATATGTCTGAATACATTCGAAAAAAATCAAAAAAAAAAATGTATAAGAGTATAAAAGGTTTATGTCAACTCTGCGTATAACAGAAGTTACATTAGTATAACTCCTTAGCTAATTTTGCACAATCTGATATTTGCGATGCTATATCTCAACTCACGGAATTTTCAAAGAAAATACTAATATATCAAAAATATATATCAAAATTTGCCCAATCTCACAATGTCTTATCATTGCAAATATGTGCACGAAAATTTGGTATAATTTTTCGGCAAAATTGGAAAAAATACTTTTCAAAATTTATTTTAACATATATTTTTTTAAGTAGTGATTGTACAGAACCAGCTTAGCATTCATTGGGAAGGTATTCAAAAGACTTTTTCGAACGAACTAGCACAATTCCCGCCAAAACCACCCATTTTGAAAAAATTTGTAGAACAAAAGTTTCTTAGTTTTTTGCGTACTAAAATCCTATATCCACAAAATTTAGATTTTCTAACGGATTCAAAAAAAGAAACAAGTAAACCTTTTCCAAAATTCATAACTTTTGAGTGGATTAACCGATTTTCCTGATCTTGCAAACGTTGGACTCGTCTCGGCATTAAAAAATAAAAAATAAGTCTGAGGTGATAGTCCCTCAACGAGCCCCAATACTGCTAAGGGTGGGTACTTTTCAGCCCCCAATAATTCGGACTGGGGTGACTGAGGTGGGCTATTTAACTGGCGTGGACTACCGTCCACAGTGATTAAATTTAGATAGTCTATTCAGTAGATCTATAGGTCTATTTAACATTAGCGTAAGTTTTTGTTTGCTTTACAACTTTAGTTTAATATCATTAATTCTTTGTAATTATTAAATTATTTTTTTCTTTTTTTTTTTCTTTTTTTTTCATTTCAATCAATTTGTTATAAAAGGAAATATTAAAAAAATCAAGTGAAAACATTTTCTTCGGTAGAACCGATGATTTAATATGCCTCATACAATCCGCAGTTTAAGTGGAAGTGGTCAGTTAAATGAAAGAGAAAGTTGAATGCCGCAGTTAGCGTTCAGAGCTAGATTCTCAGTGATTTACATGTGTTGTGCTTATAATTTAATTGGCAAGCCTAAGCAAATGTTCACAATTATGTTCTCGCGACCTAGTAACTCGTATAATTGTATGCCGTTTGAATCGTAAAACCCTGGATACTATAATTCGACGTACTTAAAACCCCCCTACCTAGATGCAAAAAAAGAGCAAGAAGGGGTGAGCTTTAGAATGTTTAAGTGTTATGTGAAACAAATGTAGCTTGAAAGTCTCAAAACGTCAAGCGAATGGCCAAGGCTTAAAGCATGGAGTTTCTTTTTGCAAGGACGAAATTAAAAAACTAGTTAAGGGTGCACAGTCACTTTTCTACTCTATTTGGATGCTATGATAGAGGAGTATTTCAAGAACCATCAATTGATCTTGGACAGCCACTGGACTAAAATGTGGTCGACTCAGTAATTAAAATGCTGAAGAATAACAAAGCGAATTATTCCGATGAGTTGCTAGCTGAGTTATTCAAGACCGGTGGAGAAGAGTTGGTAAGGAGTATACACTAACTATTATGCAGTATATGTTCCGATGAATGCATTCACAACGATTGTTTTAGGCAGGGTGAGGCTTTACCATGCGACATTTATATCGTACGCCGAATCCTGCATAGAATGGTTTGGCAGAATCTTCGCATTGACAACACCGACCTGACAGCCGACCTGACAGCCGACCTGACTACCCCTTATAGACAGACCGGATTTTTCTTTTTATAAACTTTATCTGATCAGAAGCATTTATCTCTTATGGTGGCCGAGATCTAGGGTTTAATCAGTCTAGTAGACAGGCAATAGAACATTGCTATATCGACTCGACGTTTGATGTTGATCAAGGATATTATCATATAATTTATGGGATCTACCATGCCTGCTTTAAGGTTTTATATACATTTACATATTTATATAATTTATAAAAATTGATAAAAAAAGAAAAACAGAAAAAACTTTACTTCGATGAAAGCGTAGCTTTAATACTCTTGACACTTACCCTTATTGCTCAACATCGTTGGTCTTTCCTACAGTTTTAAAATTGTTTAAGTGATGCTTAGATTTGGCAATTTTCAATATTCACATAGTATGTATTTGGCATGAATTTCTCGTTTTTTGGGGTTCCATACCAAGGGGTAAATCAAAACTCTATTACTAAGGCTCCGCTGTCCGTCCGTCAGTCTGTCCGCCTGTCACCATGCTGTATCTCATGAACCATGAATAGACAGTTGATATTTTCATAGAGGATGTATTTCTGTTGCCGCTATAACAACAAATACTAAAAATAGAATAAAATAAATATTTAAGGGGGCTCCCATGCAACAGGTAGACGCTTAAAATATTCACAGAATATTTAGTTATATATTCACTTTAAAAATAAATAATTAAATAAAAGTAAAACAAATATTTAAGTGGGTCTCCCATACATAACAGACATGATTTTTTTTATAGATAATGGTACGGAACCCTTCGTGCGCGAGTCCGACTCGCACTTTGCCGGTTTTTACTGTTCCGCGTGAGAAAGACTAAAATTAAAACATAGAGAAATATCGATCTTAAATCTATTTGTTCTTAAAATCAAGCTCAGTTGAGCTTGAAGAGGGCTAAATTTATGAATTTCAACTCCGTTCTTGTACTAAGAATTTTTACTTAGTTAAAGAAAATCCGTACTCACTATACATTTGCTATCCCTATTCTTTTATAAGTGTACGAATACATAGACAGACGAACAGACGGACATATGTTGATCGACTCTCTTGTAGATGTGATCGTGATTATATACACTTTATGTGGTTTCCGAAGCTTCATATAAGGTGCTGCAAACATTGTGACTAAATTCCACAGTTTATGTGAAAGAAAAATAAAACTTTAAGTTCAGTGGAACCGAATCTTAAATACCATTTACATGGGGTTTCAAATTGTGTACTTAGCTGTTAAAAAGCGATAAAGTGTTTGTAAAACATAAGAACATAAATCTAATTGAAGTTGAAAATATTTTACGTACAAAAACCCTAAATTGAGCGGTGCATTTTTATGGGGCTATCCCCAAGGAGGGTATACTTTATTTAATTAATCCCTGAAAAATGCGCAAAAACTCCCAGAAAAACGGTTAGACAGACAGACGGACTGACAGATTAAGGAACGAACGGTTAACGACTAGTCTCATCAAGCAGATTAAGAATATACATACAGACATTAGATAGACAGACGGGCAGACATAGATAGAACAGCTTGGCACGAGAATATATAAAGACAATTATTCTGGTCTCCTTTAAACCCTTGCCTAACCTGTGACAACATTATAACACTATTCATATACTATGAGTGAGAGTAGTATGAAAAGAGTTATGTATAAAATTTTGTTATGCTTACTTATTTTATAAAGGGCAAATTTATTTTACAAATTTTATAGGAACACCGTGAAGCTGTAAATGAAATTGATATTGCATCAAATGAGTCGAGCAACAATGCAGAACAATACCAAAGTAAACATACTTTGCAACTGCAAACTATTTGTATCTGAACAAGAGAAAACGCTGATATGTACATGAATGAACCTTTTAACATACTTGTAGATAGTAATTCCTTGCGACAGCAACACAATCCGAAGTGAATTTTTTATTATTATTCGCATTGTTAGGAATTGGGAAGAACACAAACGAAACACGCAGAATTCAGAACAAAGTCACACAGAAGAAAAAGTTGTAACAGGGAAATGACCAACTGAACTATGCTAAAAATCAGTGCCAACTGCTTCCTAAGCAGCCCTGTAGCGGCAAGCGTGGAAAGGTGTTGCCACAATAGGCACTAGAGGACGAGAGGATGAGTGCGCTGGACATATCGACCGCTGCTGTAAACTCTCGGTTCGAGTGCTCCAAACAGTGATCAGTGTCGTAATAAATTATCAGTTGAAAACAAAAAGTCAACATAATGAAACAAACGAGAACGTACTCAGACATAAACAAAAGCCAACAGAGAGAGACACATACTCGTACAAATGCAGGCAAATTGACATAAAAGACCAAAATTGAAATGACCAGGAGTGTTCCAAAAACATTAAAAGATACTACACGCTGCGACATGGTCTAAACGGACAGCGCCCGCAGAAGCCCGGTTATACGAGTATCGACATCAGCAGCAACAGCAGCGGCAGGAACATGAGGGCAATGGAAAATGGCTCAACGGAAGCAGGGCCAAACCAGCCACCTTGGCAGACATGTTCGAGAAAGAAACTCTAACTGCCGAGTGCAAAAGTACAAATGACAATTTCGAAGGCACAGTCAATAAGCGCCTGCCTGATTGCACCTCTGTGGCAGAGGTTGGGCTTGTGCCTGTATGTGTTGCCACATACATAGCTATCCAGCTTCGTCTTATCGTTGTTTGGGTTTGTGTCCTTTTCTGTACATCCAAAAACAAAAAACCAAAAACAAAGAATCCCGCCGCGTTACAAATCAAAACATGAGAACGATGACAGCAAACAAAACCTTGTACAAGTAAATTCATTGAAAGAACCAGAAAATATTTGTTGTACCATCAACTGAAACATGCAACATCGAAAGTGTCGCTCCAGTATGAACTTAAAACCGTTTTGTTCAATATTAGCTTTCGAATTTTTGCAATAGTGAACAAAAGTATATATCGAATAAATGTTAAATATCATATTTAGTATAAACTGCTTCGTAAGCAGCTAAATTTCAAACTGGCTTTTGGTTCGATCTTTCATTATTTGATAAAGTTTATTCTCAACCAGTTGATTTTTGGGCATTTATTGCATCCATTTGTGCGTATATCGAAGTAACACAGTGAACGGACTTCCACGCAAGTGAAGAAAGCCTACATAAGCGAATGGAAATCACGAGAACTATACTTATATATGTATGATGAGTTCGATCAAATCGTGACAAATACCGTTAAAAAGCCTTGAAACATACATAATGTGAAATGGTATTATCAGATTTTCAGAAAGTTTGTAACATTTTTAGGTAGACATCGTAGACCCCACAAACTATCGTATATGTATTATTGTTCTATTTCTGCATCTGGATGCTATTACATATTTTTTTTATACATTTTTGAGATTTTTGACGGAGTGCGGTATTGAGGCATAGTCGTTTCCTAAGCAGTATCTATATCAATGGGCCATTTCCACTTTTATTGGTAGCCCCTATGGAAAACCGCCGACCACATTTGCGTTTTTGTAGATACGGCATAGGCAGATATGACGACTGGAATGTTGAGTACAATAAGTGGGAGCGTTGCACCATTTAAATTTTCCGACAGTGTGTATGGAATTATTAATCATTGATCTCGTACAAGGAGTACCATTGCATAATTCTGATGATAGTTAAACGTGCTTGAATTATATTTCTACTGCCCCGACTTCACATATGAATCATGACACTAAAAGCAGTCAATTTAAGATACAAAATCTAAAGTGGGCTTGGCTCCGCGTACATAAGTGACTTAATTTAAATTCAAAATAATTTTTCAGGTCCTAGCAACATAAGACATTTTAGCTAGAGTTAATTAATTTTCGTAGAACAGTCAAAAAAGTTCAATAACATTTTTAGAAAGATTAAGTATAGTTTTTTTTCAAATAATTTCTCTTTGATACGATTTATTTAGAATATCTCTAAAAATAGTATACCGTTGGAAATGGCTGTGATCCTCTTTGAAAAGCAAGAGCTATCTAACGGTTGCAACTTAAAAGACTTTTCGAGCAAATTATAGGTCAAATCTAAGAATCTACAGAAGAATGTATTGCTTTCTCGCTCTT
This sequence comes from Leucophenga montana, assembly GCA_035044765.1. Lineage (NCBI taxonomy): Eukaryota > Metazoa > Arthropoda > Insecta > Diptera > Drosophilidae > Leucophenga > Leucophenga montana. The sequence goes on from JAWNNQ010001512.1 coordinate 279,457, forward strand.
ACCCCCATAATATTGCTGTCAATAAATAGATACTACTCACACGTTGTGAAAATAAATAGTAGGTAATTTAATATTCATGTTCTCTTCATTTTTCTATTTTCATTTAAAGTCCAAAACAAGAAAACCAATATGAAATCAGTCAGGGCCGCACGTAGAAAAACGAACCATTCGGTATAATTTTGGGCGCGCCGTTGCCAGTTGCTGTCAATACGAAGCATTTTCAGGTCATCATAGACCTGACTGCTATCGTAAGGCTCCATCGTAAAGCTTTAGTCCTAGAGACTATGTCTACCCCATTATACAGCTCATACACATCTTGTTCATATGGGTCCTAAACTCGACTTCAACTCTAAGAAGACCAACTCTAAGAGCACGGGCCGATGGTCTTCGACTGGACACCAAGTACTTCGTCGTGAGACGTGACTATTTCTCAATCTCTGAGAACGCTCTGGTAACTCGCCGAACGTTCGTGACAATTTCAATTTTATCAGCATACGGGAGTAGCATCACCTCAATACGGAATTGACGTAGGATGTACTCCATCAAAACAATAAAAAAGTCGGATAGTAATCATCACCTTACTTGAAACCTTTCTTGGTACCAAAGGGGCAGGGGTTCTTTCCTGACGACGCTATGTGGTCTATTAATATATCTTTTAGTATATTTTAGAGTGAAAATTGGGTCACTGTTCGTCCTCTTTGGGCTGAAACCATACTGAGAATGTCCTATCAGCGAATCCGTGTATGGATCCAGCCGTTTACGCGGGACAGAATTTTGTATCATATTGAAACGTGACTTATTCTACGGTAGTTCGCGCATTCAGCTGGATTTCCATTCTTGAAGATTGGACAAAGAATACAGATTCCAATCATTGAACATGCATTCTTCGGACCATGTCTTCCATAAGAGTTGGTGCATACGCCTTGCTAATTCTAAGCTAAATTTTTCGATTCCTTTCTTCCAAATTTTGGCGTTGAAATACCCAAGCACGATTTTCGAGACGCTCGCGTTCACAGAGATTTGGGCGTATTGTTTTAGTCAGTCGGGGCATGTGCATAAATCAGGCTAATGTTAAAGTACTTAGCCTTGATATGTATCGCGACCAGGAGCTCGTCCACAGGAATGAAACTGTAGACAACACCGCGCAGTTTCCTACTAACCACTAAATCGCATCCAAATTCGTGCTTCATTGCATGACGACTATAATAGATGCCATCGGATGCCTTTTTGAGCAGTTATGTCCGATTATATCGCATTTCATAGTCCTTATATTGTTTGCAGGTATGGTCATGAAGGGGGATCGTATCCGAGACTTCCTCTGTGTCTTCACTGGTAAATGTTGTTTTGCTGTGGCGCTCAAAGCCCCAATTAAAAGAAGTTACCATCTGTCACAAAAGGAATTTAAAAATCACTTCTGTAATTTTGTTCGTTTTAATCTTTATTTATTAGATAATATTGTAAATTTAAATTCAATATAATAAAAGAAACAGTCGCAGCATGTCAGGCTACTCCTCCGAACGCGACCGTCCCGTTGCAAAGGCTACACACGACTCACTTCTTGTCAACAGGCGGCGATCTATTAAGGTCGCATGACACTTCTCACAATTAGCTCACTATGAAGTTTCGCGGCCTACCCAGGGGATACGTGTCCTAATGGATGTTTGTGAGCTGCTTGGGCCGTTTGCAACATAATAGTTATTTGACCATTCCCAAGAGAGTGGCAATCAACAACTTTCTACATCTGCAAACATCCCCATCCCCCCTAAATGTTTATGTATATAGAAATCGGTTTTGAATTATGTGCGCCATTTTTATTTTATTATCAAAAGTTACATAATACTATAGCGTGTCGCAAGTACAATGCATAACTCTTTTATGTTGTTTTACACCCTCTTTATTAACTATATTATATTAAAGATTTAGATTAAAAAATTACGAAAAAGATTCGTTTTATCGTAACAGGCGGACTAGACGTGGCGTGAGTGATGATATCGGTTGTAATTGGTTGTTGGTATTGCAAGTATTTCCGAACGGGTAACCGATCGTTGAATGGAGTTGGCAGTCATCTGCGATGAGGTGTGCCGCCACAATACTGTATCGTCATCGTGTCCAAATAAGTATGTAAAAACTTAGCTGAGCAGATATGTTGAAATAAGTTAAAATAATTCTTCAATATTTGAATATAATATATATCACAGGAATATGATGACTAAAGACACCATCTCTCATTCAATTTCATCCAAAAAGCTGCTTTCCGCTTTGCAGGGTACACTATAGTTGGACAACTCAACTATAGCAATCTCTGGTTTTATATGAATTGGTTTATGTGTGCGTAGTTTTTTTAAAGTTATAATATTTAAAATAAACTACACCACACAGAGATCAGTCACGGACAACTTAAATGAGGAGCCATGAGAATGACATGAGTTCTCTCGTCATCGGCAATTAAGTAAAATGAATAGAAGATCTACTGGATAAATTAATGAAGGAAATAATGCTAAATTAATGAAACTTTGAAGCCAACTTAATTCTAATTCACAAGAAATGAATTAGAATGTCAGGCGTGCATGTCACATTGCAACACAGAAATTAATGAAAGCGAGCTAGACACAAATTAAGATGCTTCGACTTCGCCCTCCAATCCCACCCAATTGTTGCGAGCAAAGTGCACTATCAGTTAAGCAGTTCAAAGTAAATAATGCTGCTTAGAAGCCACCCAGAATGAATAACAACTGCTCAAATTACAAAGAATAACAAACAAGACAAAGTCACAGTCAATCCAGAGAGAACATCAGTTCTCTGGTCAATATAACTTCAGAAAACGACTAATATTTGTAAAAAGAATAATTTAAGCAAAACATCGTCCAGACGCAGTACAAGCAGAACTGAAATTCTAATTAGCAAAGTGCGAGATCTAAAATTCTACGCACCTTAGTGCCCACCTTCGTCAATTTGTCGTCAAATTTGTTCATGGAGCATTTTCAGCTTCATGCATTTTTAATTCCGTTAATAGCTTTTGTCTCAACTGACTTTTTTGGCTGCCAACTTTTTCAAATGGGTGCAGAAGTGCAGGTAGACTGATGACAACACATTGATGGGACAACAACCAAGGCATTGAAAAGATGAGCCAAATTAAACACACAAAATTTAAATTTAGATCAGTTCCACAGAATGGTAAGCGGAAAAGTTATGATGTTCAACTTTTTGCGACTGACTACAAGAATATATATTATTTTTTTTTTTTTAATTTTCAACCGCAATTTTTGGCAGATGTGGCTTTTAAGCGCAACAAAATAAATAAATTAAAATTCATTTTTACCACTCAGAAGCATTTATTACAAGTGGATCACATATTTTACAAAAATGTTTGATTTTGCTTTAAAAAACAATTATTTTAACAAAATTTAGTTTTTCGCATTGATAAAAATATGTAAATAATAATTCTCAATGTAAAATGACCTTCAGCCAGCTAAAATTCATATACAGGGTGTCTCGAAAGTAAGTTGGTATGTCAATCGGTAGCCTAGCTTTTGGGAATTTAGGCGCTATGGAGCGTTTCTCGGGAGCGGAGCGTGCTTGGTGCGTACCTGAAAATTCTGCAGTATACGATGCGTCATTTAAATAATGCGCCAAGCCCTCGACTCATTGGAAAATGGGTCGAGAAGTTTGAAGAGACCGGTTCAACGCTGGAAAAATCAAAATCTGGGTGTCCAATGTCCTCGAGAACGTTCGAAAACGTAGACAGTGTTACTCAGTATGTTGCTTTAAACGTGCATAGATCATCATTGTTCCGCATTTTTAGCAACTTCACACACGTCCAACAGGTCTCTACCACGAGTTCATGAAATTTTTCCTGGCAAATTGATGTCCAGGAGAGGTGACATAAATTTTCCTCCACGAAGTCCCGAATGAACCCCTATGGACTCTTTCCTGTAAGGTTACGTCAAATCTAAAGTTTACGGCAACAAACCGACTTCCCTGGCACAATTAAAAGGAAATATCCGTCACAAAATGGCAGCCATCACGGAGAATACCTGCCGGGTGGAGAATGAATGCCGTGAACGCAACGGTTTACATTTGGACAATATCATTTTTAAGAAATAAGTTCCCAAAGTGTGTATTTTAATATGTAGTAAACATTTTTTCAACTACTTACTTTTTTTTATCGATTTTTTAAATGTGAACTTTCTTTTGAGACACTAAAACTATATAATATACTAATATAATATTATAAGGAGGTACAGTTTGTGAGGTTTTAAGGGGTAATCTCTGAATCTACTGAACCGACTTTGAAAATTCTTTTACCAATAGAAAGCCACGTTTTTTTGAGTGTCATAGACTAAAATATATGACGATATACACATAAATGTAATGAATAAATGTAAATGTAAATGAAATGTAATGTTAAGTAGGCAGAAATTAGTATGAGCGAGATGGCGATAATTAAAACATGATGTATAGCTGAAAGCCACATATGATAATGTGTGCGTGATCAAAAAAAAAAACCAAAGAAGTATACGTATATTCGAAGTAAAATGCGGTAAAGCATTTTATCGCATTGGAAATGATCGATTAAAAACCATTGTGTTCATTTAAAAAGTTCATGAGATTGCAGTCGATCTGAGGTCAACTCACATGAATTTGTGAAAAAAAAATTGTTTGAATATACATACATAGTATGTGTGTACGCTAGCTACTGACCCTTTCTGTGCTCGTCATTTTGTGGAAGTGGGCGCATACAACGTTGCGATAAGTGAATTTATCGGCTCAAGTGTTTAAAACAAAAGACTAATCCCTTATACTGCATATAATTTGGACGAATGGTTAAATAAGTAATACGACAAAGGTATGGAAAGGGGCAGGGTAGGTAGGGGAAGGGGCAGGAGTGGCAGGGGAAGGAGAGGTAGTGGAAAGGGCAGCAACGCACCAGGTTCCTTTTAAAAAGGATGAAGAGGTAGGGGAATGGGGGAAGGAAAAGGTGAGTGTTGGGAAAAGGATAGAAGGGGAAGAAGGATAACATCTTGACAAGGTAAAAATCAAGGTCAAAAGCCTATTTGCAACTCCCAAAACGTCTGATATCAATTTTGTGACGATATATTTATATTTTTCATTTGGATAGTTGGAATCGTTTTTAATATGTAATTAAGCGTTCGTCATGTTATTTTTCTTGTTGTTTGGTATTATCAGTTTGTCTGAAAGTTTATAACTTATTAAAGGAGGCATCGTAGTATATATATCCTTAATAAGATCGACGAGACGAGTCGATCTACCCATGTCCGTCTCCCATACAAATCCACCGCCCACTTTTGTTTTTTTGTACGGAAAACTTTTTTATTGTTATCAATATCAACTTAATAATTTATGTATTTATGTGGTAGCTTCTGGTGTACGAACGCTTCCCCACTTTCTAGGGTAGATCCCATACAAACACACTGCCCACTTTTGTGTTTTTGTATGAAAAATTTCTTTTTTATAGTCAATATTGGGTTGAAATGCGATGTGATGCCTTTTTATGGACAGCCGCTTAACATAATAGACTAAGGGTCGTGTCTTGCCACCCACTTTTGTGTTTTTTATGAAAAAATTATTTATTAAAATCAATATTAGCTAGAAATTCGATTTGGTGGATTTTAGTCGGCTGTCCACTAAAATCCACCAAATCACCCACTTTTTGAGAAACCCATAGCTCACTTTGTATGAATTTGTATGAAAAACTTCAACATCAACTTTAAATTCGATATGGTGGCATATATGGTCGCTTCATACGAATCTCCTAGTGGGGTAGCCCCTATTTAAATATTTACTACTTACTTCAAGTCAAGTATGGTATAATTGTACCATGCTTCAGTTCAAATAAAATTTATTTTTTATTCTGAGACTTTTGTGCTTGACTTGAGTACAGATTTGATCGTAGAATTCGATTTTTATACTTATTTCAGAAATTTTATAGTTATTTTAAGAATTTCTGCGCTTAATTTATAAATCGATCCCGATTTGTGAAACATGAACAACATCCTCTATTTAGAATGACTTTTTTCTGTGTACCCACATTAATTTTGAAAAACATTCTTCTTTGAATGTCTAACAATCAATGATGAAAAAACTTTCAACACACACTAAACTAGGAAATATTCAAGCAGCGGTGCTACTAGCCATTTTTCTTAGTTTATAACGGGATAATGTCACAACCATGAATATATATTAAAGGTGACGTATTTCTCTAGCTGTTCTCTTTTTCATTTCTAATTAATATTTCGTCTTACACTTTTTCATTTTTTACGGATTGATCATTTTGTTTTCTGTTCCACACCCAAAGTGTTTAAGAAAGTAACCTGGATTACTCGGAATACGTCACGTTACAGATAAATCCATCTAGGTAACAACAATATACAAAATAATACAGTTTCACATGTTGCTCATTCCTATATCGTCGCTCACTTTGGGCCGTTCTCATGACTTGCCTATATCTTTTATAGCTCATATTTTTCTCGCGATATCCTAGTTTTCAATGTAACGACTGTTATTGAGCCATATATTGTTATTAAACCATGTTGAAAATGAAAACAAACAAAATTGAAATTTTGTATTAATATTTTATATGCAAACGTGCACATTATATTCATGGATTGGCTCGTATTTTTCGCTCTCATCAATTTTTTTTTCTAAATGCAAATGCATGGACTGTCCACCTGTTGAGCATGTAGCACCGGGCCGATAAGTAAGACAAAAGTAACCGATTTCAGACGAAAAAAATCGAAATTTATTAAATAACAGACAAAAAGTGACCGATTTTTAAACGATAAAAATCGAAATATCGAAAATATACTCCAGAGCTACTCAAAATGGATTTATTACAATTGTGAAGTCGTGACATGCACTACTCAATATTAATCCGCTAATAGCATATATTGCCAATTCGTATTCTCTTATGTATTTCTAAGTCGTGAGAACGGCCCTTTGACTTTTTTGATATTATTTTTTAGCAAATTGAGAGAGCTGAGTGAGAGAGTTATTTTAGTTTTACCCACCTTAGAAGCAATACTTTAAAAAATTTACTTTCGTCCGTGATCCTCTTCCCATTCTTCCCAAAAAAAAAATCAAAAATCAAGCGAATATGTTGTATGTAAGGGGTTTTATCTACTGCGCGTCCAAAGAATTTGAATAAGTACAATATACAAATGTAACTCACAGCCTGGGAGGTGGTCCAAGAAGGCGCAATTTCAAAAATAAAGAAAATAGAAGCTGCTAAATGAAATTTACAAATTTATTGAATAGTGATTTGTTAGTACAGAGTTTTTTACATAGTGTAAGGAGGAGTTATAAGAAAATTAAGGCGAAAACTTATTGTAGATAGAGAATAGAAGAGCTCGGAATGAATTATTGAGCGCGTAATTTGTCGTACAAAAAGGCAATTTTATTGGCACGAAGTGGCGAGTTGGCCGAATGGGGACATTTAGTACTATGGACTGAAATAAGTAGGGAGAATCAATCTCCCCAATAAGAATTTTATGAAGAAAAGCAACTGAGAGCATAGAACGGTGTGACAAGAGGGTTGGGAGATCAATTAATTTTAACCTATCATGATAGGGTGGAAGATTTATATCGGGATCCCAATTGATACTCCTAAGAGCAAACAGAAGAAACTGTTTTTGGACTAACTCAATACGATCCTCGTGAATAGCTTAATATGGGTTCCAAATACAAGAGCCAAATTCTAAAATCGGACGAACAAGAGAAGTATAGAGGAGTTTAGTAGTATAAGGGTCATTAATTCCTTAGACCAACGCTTAACAAAGCCAAGGACACCTTTTGCTTTATTTACTATTGAACAAATGTGATTATTATAAATAAGTTTAGGTTCCATAAGGATACCTATGCCATTAAAACAAAACTCTCTACCGAAGGTACTGTTATTTAAGGAATATGTTACTATAAATGGTTTTCTACGATGAAACGTCATTCATTTGCATTTTGAGAAATTCATATTAAGAAAATTTAGACGATACCATGTATGTAGTGAGTATAGATCAGCCTGCAAAAAATCTGTTGCGAAACATCAGAAAATGACAAGACACCATAACATAATCTACATACATTAGTGTTTGGGCATGTTTAATAGACAAAGGAAGATCATTAATAAAAATGTTGAACAATATTTGACCTATGTCCCTTGGGGAACACCAGAAGAAACAAAAATAGTTTTAGACAAACAATTTTTAAATAAAACGTTTTGTGTTCTATCGGATAAGTGTGACTCAATCCAAGTAACAAGAGCTTTTAATTTGAATAAAAGCTGCTTATGACACACACTATCAAAAGCTTTACTGAAGTCTGTATAAATGACATCAGAATCATTATTTACAACAGTGGAAAATTCTAAAAGATTAGTTGTAATAGATTTTCCTTTAACAAAACCATGTTGGGAAGAACTGACAACAGACTTTAATGACTGTTGCAATTGGTTACAAATGATTTTTCAAAGAGCTTTGGAATAGCACTCAGCTTAGCAATACCTCTATAATTCGATACATCAGACTTGCCCCCCTTTTTATGTAAAGGGATAATACAAGATTATTTCCAAAGAGACGGAGATTTACATAGCTTTGTGGATATGTTGAAAAGAATTGATAAAGGAAAACAAATGGAGCTAGAACAATGTTTTAGTATGCAACTGGGAATATTATCCGGGCCTGGTAGGAAAGAAAATTTAATTGATAAAAGACTTGTTAATATATTTTGTATGGATATAGCTGCAAGAATACGTACTTGATTATCTTCAGGCATTGTAATAGGAGGAATCCTATTAATAAATACAGTATCAACAATTACAAGATCAAGAAGTCTTCCAGAGCTGTTGCGAACATTAGTACACTGTAACAAGGACAATTAAAAAATACTATCAAGAAACTAATTCTTTACCGCTGGAATCAGCATAGAGGCATCAATCAAATTCGATCATCTTATATTTGGTAGATTAAAATCACCTAAAACAATAAAATGATCTTTTTCATGTAAAAGAGTAGCGATGTATGAGATCGCAGCGGCATGCTGACAGTAGATCCGCATTTTCGAAGAAGGAGGAATGTATGAGCAAGTAATATATATGTTAAAACCACGAAAAAAAAGTTTTAACACATATAAATTCAATGTCCTGATATATACCAATTTCCTCAGACAACAGAGACGATTTGACTGATATTAGAACACCACCACCAGAGCGATTGGCAAGATCTTTTCTAAATGTAACAAAATTATCATTGAATAACTCAGTATTGAGTATGTGTGGTTGAAGGCCAAGTATCACTAAAGACAATTATGTAGCAGTAAAGGAAAAACTATTAAGATAAACATTACTAAGCTTAGTTCTTAACGCTCTCACATTTTGATAATGAATTAGGAAAGAAGTGAAGCTTAGTTTTTTGGCACAGCAGTTTAAACATAGGGCAATCAACAGGATTCTGTACAGGGGTACGTTTACTTTTATAGACGTACTCATGCACATCAATACCAGCAGGCCAGAAATTGGGAGATAGAATGGTGTCGAAAATAGTCACATGAACAATTACTTCAAAAGTGGAGATCGAACGCGAGTAGGAGAAGTTAAATTTGGAAACAGATATGTTATTGGAGCACGTAAGAGAAGAATTAATATATGATTTTATATTATCTTCAGTAGTATCAGAAGCACGACGTGATAGAAATACAGATTTACGCGGGGCAACAACGATGAGGATATTCTCTTTTTTAGAAGATTGATTTTTGTGCCATGCGAGGATGCACGACATTGGCCACACGATGCGGGTAGTCTCGGGCTTCTGAAGATATAGGTGAGCAGTGGAGACATATCTCCCATCCCATGGATACGGTTGCCAAGGAGGTCATGGGTACACCAGACCTGTGACGAACCCTTGGTATGACGAGGAGTGTCGCCAAGCTACTGCAGATAAAGACACCGCTAATAAAATAACTCTGCAGTCGGGAGCAACGCTAGCTGTTAGAGAGCGATGTCCAGAGAAAGGGAGACACGAGAAACGCCTTTTCAGACGCAAAAAGAGGAACAAGGCGTGAGCTTGAGGATGTTGAGGTGTTATGTTATAGAAATGAAGCTCGAAAGTTTTATCAAAAGGACAAGCGTCTGACCGAAGATTTTAAGCCCAGAGTTTCCTTCTGAAAGGATAATAATGGAAGTCTGGTTACAGATGCATATGAATCACTGAGACTATGTAGACACTTCTCTAAGCTACTTGGGGGCGATGAAGAGAAAAAGACTCCGATGAGTTGCCAGCTGAGTTGTTCAAGACCGGTGGCGAAGAGTTGGTAAGGCGTATGCACCAACTCTCATGCAAAATATGGTCCGTTGAATGCATGCCCAACGATTGAAATCTCAGTGTTCTTTATCCTATCTTCAAGAAAGGATCGCTGTCTGCGCGAACTAGCGGGGAATAAGTCTCCTTTCCACAGGATACAAAATTCTGTCCCGCGTACTGCTGGAGCCATACACGAATGCATTGATAGGCCAGTATAAGTGTGGCTTCAGACCAAAGAGGTCAACCAGTGACCAAATTTTCATTTTACGCCAAGTCCTGGAAAATGATTACAATAAAGACACACACCACCTATTTGTCGATTATATGGTCGCTTTCCACACGCCGATAAGAGCGAAGTTCTTCAACGCCCTATCTGAACTTGGTATCCCAGCAAAGATCGTTCTTCTTTGCATGATGAAGCTTTCACACACCCAAAGCGTCGTCAGAGTAGGTAAGAACCTCTCCGAACCCTTTGATACCAAGAGAGGTTTCAGGGTGATGCTTTATCGTACGACTTTTTCAATCACTTGATGGAGTACATCTTACGCCAATGCCCATACGTAGAACGGTCGGGCACGATCTTCCATGAGGAAGTGATGCTACTCGCATATGCTGAACGAACGGCGAGTAAGCAGGGCGTTCTCGGAGATTGAGAAACAGTCACGCCTCATGGGCCTACCGGTGAACGAGGACAAGATGAAGTACTTGGCGTCGACTTGCAGACCATCAGCGCGTCTGGGACAGTGTGTGAGTATGGAGAATTTCAACTTCAATGTTGTAGAAAACTTCGTCTATCTGGAAATAGAAATTACTACCGACGCCTAGAAATCAGACGAAGAATCACGCTTGCTAATCGCTGCTACTTTGGGCTCAACAAGCAAATTAAAAGTAGAGCCCTCTCTCTAAAAGCACTGATAATTCCGGTATGGCGCAGAAGCATAAACCCTGACATCAACGGATACGGCGTCTTTAGGAGTGTTCGAGAGAAAGATTCTACGTATGATTTTGATCCCCTTAGAGTTGGCGTCAAGTTTAGGACCCGTATGAACCACGAGCTGCATGAGCTGTAGGATGAACTTGACATAGTCCAGCTGGACTGGAGTGGGCTGGGTACCTCATCCGGATGAAACTCCAAAGCACCAGTGCTAAAGGTTTACGACGGAGACCAGAACATGTTTGGTGGACGGCGTCAGAGAGGACGTCTTAGTTTAAGATGGCAAGATCAGGTCTATGATGACCTGTTTAAGCTCCAGATTGTCAGCGACTAGTACGTGCGGCCTTGACGGATAGACGGCGGTGGATCCACTTAAGTAAGTTCGTTGTAGTAAACAAATGTCAATGCCTTACTATTCAACACTACCCTTATTTGGTATCGGTATGTCTGTCTGAGAGAAAAGTTCTCAGTCTAAAGAAAACTTAGACAAACTAAACTAAAGGTATCACACTGCTACAAGAGTAACTTGGAAGAGAGACACCACTCATATTTCGAAGTAGTCCTCGAATTTCACATTCCACAAACTTATTAATAATAATTCAGTTTTAGCCAAATTAGGCATGTTATAAAATTTTAGCAAATATTTCGAAATAATTTATAATTGTAGTAAATTGTTGTTGTTGTAAATTTTCATTTACGGGCAGATCCCATAAAAAACTGAGTCGATCTAGCCACGTCCGTCCGTCTGAATGTTTGAACATCGCAATCTAGATGCTTCAAACTTTGACTTCTAGATTCTCCTGGTATATACGCACATAAAGTATACATTTTGGATGTAACGCCCACAATACCGAAAAAAATAAGTTTTTTTTTTATATTTATTTATATTCTTGTTATACCATTCACACATAAACCTCCCACTTTTATGTTTTAGAGGACGATTTAAAATTTCGTGTGAATAGTATTAGAGCTTCGGTTCCACCGAAAAACGTTTTTTCTAGTATTATTTTCTTATTTGTATCCATTGAAAGCTTTTTAATTTTTTAAACGAATTCAATTTTTAATGGTGATGATTAGAAATTTCAAAATTCATTTAACCGTAAAATATTCACATAACGCAATATTCACAAATATGAAAAGCCCATTTGAGCCGGAGAAACGTTTTTTTATTTTGTGTTTTTACTTATTCTATTCCAGGATTGATATAAATACCTTCTATACAAATTGAAATTTCATCTGAAGGCACTGAAGATTGGATTTCACTAAAGTAATCCTAATTTATTCTATTACTTATTCGAAACGCCCCCATCTTCATCGTCTTAGACTTTGATGTGCGAATAAGTACTAAAAAATTAAAAAAAAAAAAAAAAAAAAAGAAGCGATTATTAGAATATAACAGGTTAAAAATTGCACAATCTAATATTTGTGATGCTATCGGTTAAGGATTTTCACAGAAAAGTATAATGTGTATCACAATTTATCCAATCTCACAACGTATAATCACTCAAAATATGAGCACGAAATCGTTTTCTGCAAATCGCAAATATAATTTAAAAATTTATTTTGGCCTATTTTTTTTTGTAACTGGTGATTGTACAATAATATCTAACAATCCGTTTGAAAGGTATTGAAAAGGACTTTACAATAATATACTGCATAAAAATAATAAAAAAAACTATTCGATTTTTTAACAATTTTTTCAAACAAACACACAAACAAACAAATTAAAAATCGTTATTCAAACATAGGAAGGACAGGCTTTTTTGAGCTCTATCGAGTCGAGTTTTGATGCTAATCTGTCATACCTCCTTCTGCCTGTTACATATATTTACAAAACTAGTATACCTTTGGCCCTCCAAAGCAGGGTATAAAATTATTTTTAGTATTCGCAACAAATTTATGGCAAATATGCTGATTGAATTTTAGGGAAATACAAGTAAATAACGTTTTGTGAAAAACACGTGTATCACTAATCTCAAATGATCTACTTAATATAAAGGTACCATACCTTATTAATATATTATTTCATTAAAAGTCTGAAAAATATGCTCCATTTTATATTTAGTATCTCTTCCTTCCGGTCATTTACAAAGTGGACATGAACCGCATGGTTGGCGATAATTGTCCTATTTAAAATAAAATGGCGTGCTGTGCTGCAAGTGCATTGCGTTGGGTAATAAATTAAAGTACTCAATGCGATCCGTTGAAATGCAGACAATGCAGTTGAATTATATATTGTAGAAGTATAGTGTGTAGGAATATATGTAGCAGAAAATGCGATGTGATTTATCGGCTAATGCGCATTCCATGCCCAGAGCCACATTAATTAACAACTACTTTCATACATATGTATTATGTTTGTACACTTGTACATGGTATACATATATACTACATAGATACGAGTACATACCTATGTATGTATTCTACTCGTATATGCAAAATAATAAGCCTTAATGGAAAATCACCCGTCAGATAAAATACAAACGTTGTTGTTGATTTTTAATTAAAGCGCGAATGTCAAAGTTAATTGAATGAAAATTAAAGTGATCCAGAGATAAAATTAATAATGAACACAGGAAACAGACAGCCTATGGAAAGTAATTTTAATTAGAAGCAAATACTATGCAACCAGGGCACAAACAAATAATTAAAAGCTCAAACACTTTGGCTGACATTGGATCGCAAAGGAAAAGTTAAATAAGGAGCTTTGGTTCTCAACCATCCGAAAGAACACCAACAAACACAAACTTAAGTCACGCTTTATTTAAATATCTTGCGTAAATATTTAATGGCGACAAAACCAGAACAACAAAAACGACATCAAAAGTGTATTTAAACAGGAAATCAACTAATAGCCGAGGTATCCTTAAAAACGTGCATCAAACTTGATGTTTGTTTAAATGACGGAGTGGGTGAGTGAGGGAGTAAAGAAAAGAGCGATATAGGTAGAGAGAGCAGGAAGGAGATATATTGTAGCTACAAAATGAAAACTCACGAAGGGTGTCACCGACATATGGAGATGTTTTATTCTCTGATATCCTGTCACAGATAAATCGTCACATGTGCCTTTGTTTGTGAACTCTTTGTATGGGCATGTGTGTTTTTGTGTTTGAGTATGTGTACATTTCTAATTAAAAATGTACGATGTGTTTTTTATTATATCTTTGTATGGGAGGTTACGGGCAACCATAAATCAAATATTTTAAAATATATGAGGAGAGTATTTACTTTTGGTGGCTTTGCATTTTAAATAGTTGTATCTTGTCAATTCATAAATACCTTCTATATTCATTTGTCCCATGCAGTTTCATTTTCGTTTCATTGATTAGCAAACTTAATCAAACTTAAATAATATGACTAACGAAATTTGGCCGTTTCAATCTGGTAATAACCCAAAAAGCCAAAATTTTGTAGCATTATATATTCATAACATTTAATATTGCCATTACTTCTTCCTGCCTCAGCCAATTTCTTGTTTTAGTCTTTAGTTCACAACTTCAAGATACTTTGCACCCTACCATATACTACAATAGCAAACAAAAAAGAGATTATAACTTATACATATTATAAACTTTACATATAACATATTTTATTTTATTACATATATTACAAAGTAGGCTAAATAATTTTTGAGGCAAATCAATGCACACTACAGGTTAGGTTACGCCCGCTGACACTTTGATTGAGGTAACACAAAGACCAATATGATCCTTATGGCCTCACTAAGCTTATAAAGTCCTGTAGAATATTTGCGTGTTTGGCGAATGCCAGTAAAATGTCGGGAGTATTTTTGTCCACCTCTTCCTTTAACTCGAGCTCGAGAGTGTCAATGTATTTTGATCTTGACTTTGCGATTGCTCGACAGCTGCAGATGAGGTGATCCAGAGCTTGTATGAAAACTTCCAAAAGAGGGTGGTGGGTTTGCATAGGACTGCCCCTTAAATGGAGAAATCGTACATATTTCTCTATATGTGATGCATTCGACCATATGAAATCACTTCATTAAATTTTATGTTGATATTTACTGTAATAAAAAAGTTTCCATGCAAAATTGGGCGATAAGTTTCTTTGGAGGCTATCCCTAAAAGTGGGGTATGATATTTATGAAAATATCCTTCCATGAGAAGCCGTCCTGTCAAATTTCATATAGATATTGACTGCAATAAAAACGTGTTCTTTACAAAGAGGAAAAAATCGACTTGTGGTTTGTGTTTATGTGAAGAGCCATTCACAAAAAGAGGGCTACCCTAAAAAGTAGGTGCGGCATTATAACTTTGATACTCTATTAAACTGCAAAAACAGAAGTCTATGGGCCTATGGATCCCAAAATATGGGCAATAACATCCAGACATTCGGAAATAGCTAGATCAATTATATAAATGGAATTTTTTGCAGATTTATTTAAGAACATTTTGAAATCTTACATTTAGTGTGATGTGTCTTAATTACTTATTTATTAATATATTTATTTTAAAAATATATATTTATATTAAAGAAAAAAATGTGGCGTGTACAGGGCATAAACGCAGCCAATTAAGATCAAAATTTTCGGGAGGGGTGGACGAGTTGTACTATTTGATGCAATTGGATGATATTCGGTATATGTAAAGAAAAAATAAGTTCATCTGCAATAATGGGTGGTGACACTCCACCACTCAAGAAAACCAGAAAAAAACGTTAACTTCGGTTGAACCGCAGCTCTAATACCATTTACACGAAATTTCAAATCGTCTTTTATTCTTGTATAGGTAGCGCGTTTGCATAGATTCTATAGCAAAATGTGGGTGGGACACGCCCATTTGTATATGTGTGTACAACAACATTCATATCGAATAAGTTTTTCATACAACAGGACAAAAGTGGTCGGTGGTTCATATGAGGGCTACCCCATAAAGTGGACACGCCCATTAGCATATTTATGTGAATCGGCTATCCATAAGCCACCATAGCCACTATATCCAATTTCAAGCTGATATTGACTTAAATAAAGAATTTTTGCATACTAAAAGTCAGAAGTGTGCGGTGTGTTTGTATTGGAGCTATCCAAAAACGTGGGGGCTCACCCCCATTGTGAAGCATCCGTCCATAAGTCCATGTGTAAGTAGATATTGAGTCGGGTGGTTTTCGTTGGGGGCTACCATAAAAAGTGGTCGTGGCAATCAAAATAAGTCTGTTTTTCGGGTTTTGCTACCGTCGTTTGAACCATGTGGGCGATGCACACGAACCACCCCAGCCGATCAAGAGAGAAAACCAGATATTTTCTGGCTTATGTCTTTGTAACTATTTGACCAAATGTTATACGGAATATATTTCGTCGTGTTGCTGTTATAGTTCGGAGGGGGGGGAGGTTTCTTTCCACAGCCCTTATTTATACAGTCCTTTCCAATTTGTTACTTGAAGAGGTTTATATCAGTTCTGATTCAGACAAACACGAGGAACCACTACATGTTGAATTGTATCCGTTAGAATTATTGAGCGTACGAATTATTAAGCTCCTTAGTCCGTCCGGTTTAACACCTCATAAATTGTGTTTTTAAAATAAGTTTCGTAAAGAATTTAAAAAAAAAATCGTATCGACAAAGCCATGCGAAATATCCGCAACGGTCAAAGGACTATGTACGTAAGAACCAAAATATATTTAATTGTTTTAAAGTATGGCATGCGGCTGGGTATTTCAAAGTCGTGAACTTATGACTTCTGCATTCTTACTTGTTTGAAATATTGCATTTGTTGATAGATTTAATAACATGCTTTGACATATATCTTCTAAGTAGATATATATAGATATATATATATATATATATATATATATCGATATCGACATATAGCCATGCGATATATATCTCGCTATATCGGTCTATATAGAGATCTATGTACGTATAGATACCTATATATATATATATATATATTCGCTCTCTCTCTCTCGCTCTCGCGCTCTCGCGCGCTCGCGCGCTCTCTCTCTCTCTCGCTCGCTCGCTCTCTCTCTCGCTCTCTCTCGCTCTCTCTCTCTCTCTCGCTCTCTCGCTCTCTCTCTCGCTCTCTCTCGCTCTCGCTCGCTCTCTCTCTCTCTCTCTCGCTCTCTCGCTCTCTCTCTCTCTCTCTCGCTCGCTCTCTCTCTCTCTCTCTCTCTCTCTCTCTCTCTCTCTCTCTCTCTCTCTCTCTCTCTCTCTCTCTCTCTCTCTCTCTCTCTCTCTCTCTCTCTCTCTCTCTCTCTCTCTCTCTCTCTCTCTCTCTCTCTCTCTCTCTCTCTCTCTCTCTCTCTCTCTCTCTCTCTCTCTCTCTCTCTCTCTCATATATATATATATATATATATATATATATATATATATATATATATATATATATATATATATATATATATATATATATATATATATATATATATATATATATATATATATATATATATATCTCTCTATATCTATATATATATATATATATATATATATATATATATATATATATATATATATATATATATATATATATATATATATATATATATATATATATATATATATATATATATATATATATATATATATATATATATATATATATATATATATATATATATATATAGAGAGAGAGAGAGAGAGAGAGAGAGAGAGAGAGAGAGAGAGAGAGAGATAATTCCACTAAAAAGCAAAGCCCTCATAAGCCCCTTTTTAGCGCATATTCTGTATTCTTTTATGAAAAATTGTTTAGTTCTAAAGCATTTGACTTTCAATTTGAAACAGGTTTCTTATATTAGCCTCCTTAACATAGTTGTAATTACTATCAATGCTTACAAAATATCCAGTCCCACGGTCCAGGTACCAGCTCAGACACTTAAAGTATATAGTCCCGTTCAAAGCTATGGTAAGTATATTGCTAGAAACTTACATTTTAGTAGGCATATACTATCTGGTATACTATGTCGAGTGATGGGTTTTGAAGCTTCCCTTATATTTCTTTTAATTTTAAACATAGCATTTATATTCTATTCTGAAGAAGAACACGATTTTCTGCACCTTTAAAGTGTAAATAGTTATTTTTTGTTTCCGCCATTGTTTAACGGCGATCTACTCTCAGACCAATATCCATTTGTACACTTTGTTCTTTTTGTGCAAAATTCTTTTTTATATCAAAATGGGTAGTAGTTTGGACAACAATACAACTGTCTATCTATTTTCGTGTACAAATGTAGCTTTGAATATTGTAGTTATTCAATGCTCTTAATGGTTCAATTGTTCATGCATATGCAGCGAGGTTTTGTTAAAGATACTTACTGGAAGTTAATAAATATGAGTTAAATTTTTTAAATTCAAATTCAAATATGACTTGTGATGTGACTAGTGATTACTTTCTAACTAAATAAATATTATTAATTGATTTTTACATTTATACCATTTACAAAAAACATATCGAAGGAAACATCGGAGAAAAAAATTTTTTTTTTTATTTTTTGTTCCATTTTATGGTTTTAAACAAGTTTTTTTT
The DNA here is from genome assembly GCA_035044765.1 of Leucophenga montana. Lineage (NCBI taxonomy): Eukaryota > Metazoa > Arthropoda > Insecta > Diptera > Drosophilidae > Leucophenga > Leucophenga montana. The sequence goes on from JAWNNQ010001512.1 coordinate 298,180, forward strand.
TTATAACAATAGAATAATTACAAAGTGTTTTTCTATAGCAGATATAATTTCTATTTATTGAATCGCTTGTATTGTTTTGAAACTTGTGTCGATTATGGTTATAACATGTATCCAAAAATGTCTCAAACCAATGATTCAAAGATTCACTGAAAATGCTCTCACAAACGCAGACATATATACGGACAGACATACGGACAGACATACGGACGGAGAGACATTCGGGCGGACATGACTAGATCGTCCCGTCTTGTCGTATTAATCACGAATATGTATACTTTATTGGGTCTCCGATACTTCCTTTAAGGCGTTGAATACCTTGTGACCAAATATTGATGCTATTCACACTCTATGTGAAGTGTATAATGAAGCGAAAAAAATTACTTTTGTACTGGGTTTCCCAGTTCTGCTCCCCTCCCTTTGATCCGTCAATGGTTCAGCCCTTGATGTTTTTTTTTAAATTATTCTTTCTAATTATTCATGCGCAACAAAATCAACCACAACCATCTAAGGTATTACATCCACAACCGCCAAAAAGTAAATTTCATACCAAATATTATTATATTAAAAGTTTTTATTCTAAGAATTCCTGAAAAAAAAAAATTTAAATTGAAGTGAACTCCTGCGTTGCCGAGAGGAGGTGTGAACTGAATTAAAGCTTCGGTTCTGTCGATGTTAGCGCTTTATCTTTTTCTTAGACCCGAGCCAATCCAAACAGATCTCTTGAATGCAACGGAATGGATATCCTTAAATTACTTTCTCTATTATTTCTCATATGACTTGCCTACTATTTTCCCATTGAATACATAGGAAAACAAAAAAGCAATTATTAAATCATTATTGAGTTTATTTTGCCTTAAAATAAGTAGTGCACTAAGAATCCTTTTGATCTCATTCTCACAATATTCCTCCATCATCACAATGCATGCTCTAATATAGTCGGACAACTCAAATAATGCTAATTTGAAATTTAAATATTTATTTCTTTAATCGAATAATGTACATACTTGCATTTACATTTTACGAATTACACCCAAGAACTTCTGAGTAAAAATTTCAGTTTTATATCATGTTTCAGCATGTATTGCAACAAATGGAATCTTTCAGAAATTGGCGAACTACTAGATAATTATGATGCCTGACATTATCGTATCGTAAGAATACACCCTTCCCATACATGTGATTAAAAAATATCATTCCCAACATTTCTATGCATTGTCGTTAACATCAAATATACAATACTGAAGTAACAATTGGTGCTAAAATGTTATTCCTGAAATGCTATTAAAACAAAGTCCTAAGAAATATAACTATCAATTTCCCTTTTAAGTAGTAGTAATTCATGAAACAAATGTCTGAAATAATAGTATATTTGAGAAAAAGAAAAAGGCCGATCGAAATGTACGATTAATGGTTTAAAGGTGAAAAAATTACCCATCTAATGGTACCCAATTTCAAAGAAGAAAGAAGGAAGAAGTTGTGTTTTATTTTACTGATAAATCAATTGGGATATTCACCAGGCCTTGCAATAATAAAAATGTAGAAACCTGCTCAAACGACGTCGTGAGCGCAATTCTGCAAAATAAATTGGTGCAACTTTCCACAATCAGCTGTTTGAGACTTTGGTTTGTTTATGTGTTTCGAACTAATATTACATTTTTGTGAGGAAAATGACGTGAGAAAGTATTATAAACAAATTATTGGAGTATAAAGTGAATAAAACTACTTGAGGGTATGGTAAGTTTTTGCAGATGTACCGCCATCTTCAAGAAATTGTTGTTACCACATAAAAAATTCCAAAACAAAAGAAACCGCTGAAAATAATTTATTGGTCAATGGGCTGGGTCGATCAAAGTAGTACAAGATGTTTATTTTAAATTCATGAAAAATACGGATATTTTTTTTTTATTTTGTTTTCTTTATCGTACGTAAATGTCAATCAGTTTAGTTAAAAACTATAATACATTAGTATAACATAATAAAGAGTGGCATTGCGGCATTTAGCTTAGAGTTTGCACATGAACATAACTAACAAAAAATAAATAAGGCTTAATGCCTACTTTGAATATCGTTTGGATGAAATCTTTGGAGCGGTCTACAATATTTATTAAAGACCAGAGCCGCTGCTAAATGATTAACATGTGAAGCCAATTGATCTTGTATATCTGCTGATGTGGAAGTTTAACTGCTCCATGACTGTTGGTATTGTCAAATCTCGATGCAAAACTTTATTCCGCATATACCAAGGAGCATCAGTTATTTTACGCAAGTCCTTGTTTTGAAGTACTTGTATTCGGTTGATATTTGTGACAGCAGCAGTGCCCCATAACTGTATTCCATATATCCAGGTAGGCCTAATGATTATATTGTAATGATTAATTTTCGAGACTGAGTTTACTACTTGGATTAAGTAACCAGTTTAACATTTTGAGTTTAGCGTAACAACTTTTGCGGTTTTTAAATATGCTTACGTCAGGTGCCACGCCTTTCAAAGTTAAAACCTAAGTAGCATACAAGATCAACGTGAGGCATGACCAAATTGTTGAGCAAAACGGGCGGGCCGTTCTCTTGCCTCAATGTAAAAGTGCCGTGACTAGACTTTTCACTATTGACTTTTACATTCCAGCGGTTGGCCCAACGTTGAAAATCTACAAGGTAGTTTTGAATGTTAGTGGAAGCTTCTTGTTGACAGTATCGTTAGCAAATGTAGCCAGAAGCATGTTCTCATTTACAAAGTATAAAGAACAGCTGATGTAATTTTGAAGAGAAGGCGTTCCATACTCCATCAAAGGCTTGCTGTCGAATCATGGTACTGAAGAGTGCACCTTTGCTACTCTGCCATCAATTCCGTCATACCCCGGGGCTTTGTTTTTCTTAAGCATTGTAATATGCAGACGAACCTCTTGCGGAGTGATAGGCTTGATAGATTGCATATTTGTGCAGATGCCTTCCAGGAAATTAGCGGTGTCTCGCACATCATCTAATTCAGCTAGATCAAAAGGTGTGAAGCGTCCTTCGAGTTCATCTTTCTTCTTATCCGTGCGGCATCAACAGTTGTTGAAGTCAGGCACTTGTCTCAAAGGCTGCCTCTTTACGCAACGTGTCGCTTTCCATAAGTTAAACCCATAGTTCTTGTTGGGGTCTGCATTGCGAAGCATGACATCAAAGAATTCACTGCGTACTACATACAGCCAATTTTTCAACTCAGCAGCAGCTCTCTTTCTTGCCAAACGACGACGCTCATTACGGCTTCGCACAAAACAACGACGAAGTCTTCGCTTAAACTTAACTAAGTCCAAGATCTCATCAATTAAAGGAGGCCTATTTAAAACTGGAAGATTCAATAATGATTGATTTTAAGTTGCAAATTCAGCCGCTTCACAGATGTGTTGAGTGAGCAGAGCAAAGTTCCATTTTTAGGTTGAGAAGCTGTTCAAGACGCTGTTGGAAAATAGGCAAGTTAGCTTGTCTTGGCAATAGCCTCGGCTTAGGGGCGTAGATGCACGCAGAAAAACTGGCAAGTGATAAGTGGTCGGAGTTGAGATCCCTAGAGTCAAAGATACGCAGTCGGCTTGATGGAATGCCAGTATATACTGCAAAATCCAGAGCATCAGGATGACGAGTGCTATCATAAGGGTAGTAAGTCGGCCCTCCAGTTGCAAGCAGCTCAAAATTTAAGTTGACAATACAGTCAAACAGCGCGCGACCCTTCGGGGTTGAAAGTCTGGATCCCCAGAGGCGATGTTTTCTGCAGTAGCGTTTTGTGCGATCATATTCCTGACATCTATGGCACTGAACCAGATCATCAAATCGACGTGGGTGCCCAATTTTCACCTTCTGGCGGCAAAGAGTGGTATTATCATAGACCTCCTTATTAGTTTTTGCTCTAGATCCATGAAGAACATGTCCAGCGACGACCCATTAGCACGATTAGTACTTTATATCTACCGAAATTTCTTCTAAGTTTTGTAAAGGGAAACAATCGCAGGTTAGTGTTATTAAACTTTATTTTATTTAAATAAGCTTTAATAATATTTTTTTAACAATTGAACATTTTCTCAAATCGTCGTTCTAAGAGCTTATCATTCAAGTACTGGAATTTACAGCTACTAATCTTTTTCATTGTATTTCAGATATTTTTACTGTATGCCTTTGCTCAAATAAGTACGACAGCCATTGGTCCAGGCCCAAAAATTAATTTAACTTATTAATAATTTTGAGCCAACTCCTTCCATTTTGTTCAATATACACCGCACCATGAAACTTCTAGCTGTCGCACGTATATGTGAAAGATGTAAATACGGAATAGGATGGATTGATTCCATTTGTTACCTATCTTATGATGCAACTTAACATAAATTCAAACTGTTGCAAAATTCTTTATGTAATTAAATACTAAAAAGACAATAAAAACAAAGTAATTAAAAAAACATGCTTTAATAATTGCAAAACAAACACTTCAAATATCAACCATCATATTTATTTAAGTGGCGTTGAAATTTAATGCCTTTACCAAACTGACACAAAATGGTTAGGAAATTAAAAAATAATACAATTTTAAGACTTCTCCATTTTTGTAGCTAGCTTTAACAAATGATAGCAATAAAATTGAGTTTACAAGACCACAGCATGAGCGGAGGGCCTTTATGTCTCCCTTTTGTTCTCAAAATGACTTAACTTTCATAACGCTTGAGCGAATGCGCGTAATGTCCTTCAGATAACTCGAAAAACTCTAAAGGGTTACAAAAGTACAAAAGCCGAACAAAAATAAAAAATGTGAGAATTTATTGGCCTCGGTTTAGTAGATTAAAAAAACAAAACAGAAAAACCAAAAATATATATGGGGAGAAGACTTTACCATCACTGCAAGAGAAATTAAATTTGCTGACAATGATGTCACTGCATAAATATGACAGAAAGCCATTACACCATCATTATCCTATCAAAGACAACATGAATTATCCTTCAAAATTAGTAAGTAGACTAGCAGAAATATTCTCGATTGAAAAAGTTCTTAAGTTTTTCACGACTTTGTGTGCGTTTTTCAAATTGTCCTTTGATGTCGTTTAAATCCGCTTAATATTTAGTGTATGTGAACAGCGGATAGGACGACTGACTGTCAAAACACTTCAATTGGAAAATGAAAAATTTTATTGAATTTTTCATATGACTTGCTGACTAAGTACTTAAGCAATTAAAGTCACTTAATCCACTAAATATTGGAATTTTCATTGCAATTCATTGTAACATTTTTATACTTTTCATAGAAAAGTGTATCTTGTATATTAGTTTTGATACGATGTTTGTAACACTTAGATGGATTATTTAGTTTTTGGATGAAAACTTTTGGGTTTTTTTGGTTAATTAAGTTAAAAACGTCATTATCTTATCTTACGCCAATTTTAGTAATATATCACATTTAGGTTCAGATCGGACCACTACAAGCGCCATGCGACGTCGGGTCGTTTAATTTTCGGAATACCTTTATATATGAATACATAACTAATTTATATATGTGTCATCAATCTCGATTTTAAAACATTAAGTAGGAAAAATGTAAAAATGTGCTTTCACAATACAGCAAAAATTAAAATAGTTACACAGCATCAAATTACTCCATTTTGCTCGTATAGTTTATGGACAAGTTTTCTCGGTTTTTGAAACCAAAGTTATCATTTCTGATGCATTTTTTTTCGCTGAATCCAAAAGTGAATTTTGAGATATTTCGATCAAAATGTGAAAAAATTCTGTTTTTGCCAACATTTGATTTTCTATAAAATCTAAACAAAAATTTTTCATCAATTGGCCTAATCTTTAAAATCAGATGCTAATTATCACCTTCCAAATATAACACTTTGAATTATATGATTTCTGCACTATGATTAACGAATTTATGATTTACTAAACGAATGAGAGTTCAAAAAGTGGCAATAATTTATTATCTGAACAAAATGATATTTAAAAGGTGACAAATAGCATCTTATTGGATCCGACTGTATAACCGCCTGTTTGTCCGTCTGTCGGTCTGCGTGTATGTATTCACCATATTCCATCAATATTTGAGATATTGGATGAAAAGTTGTTATGGAGACTATTTAGCACAATAAGTATCAATCTTATAAAGATCGAGAAACGACCACTGCACATTGCACCCGATTTTTTGACGTAAATTAAAATAATAAAGCTAGAGACTTAAAATTTGGTACAAATAATTGTATCGACGTACATGAAAATATATTTTAATTTCATACAGATCTGACCACGCCTACTCTTACCGCCTATATAAGATACAATCGCTTCTATCGAGTTTTGAACCGTAATCCATTATGCTAGCATACATTCAAATAATTTTTCTGTTGAAATTTGGCACATACACTTCTTTTTATTACATTTTAATAGAGTATCAAGACGCCCACTTGTTGGGGTAGCCCCCATACAAACCCACCGCCCACTTTCGACTTTTTGTAAGAAAAACTTTTTTATTGTATTCAATATCAACTTAATAATTGATATGGTAGCTTTTAGTGGACGGATGCTTGACATATACATTAATGGGTGGGACTCGTTCACTGGTTGGGGTTGCCCCCATACAAACCTACTGCCCACTCTTGACTTTTTGTATGAAAACTTCTTTATTAAATCTAAAAGCTCCTTACTTTATTATTAATTTCATCCTTTTTCTCCATGCTTAAACTGTATGCCTTCAGTTGTTCAAAAATACAACTCGAAACAGCAGAAGTCTTTCAATTATTCTCTATATAAATACCGAGCAGCTTTTCATAGACGAACTCAACCTCATCTACAAAAAATGAAAATACGAGCAAAGTCGCAAAACGGTGCAAAAACGATTGTTAAGATCAGTTTATATACTCACAATAGACGGGCACATTGGTTAAGTTTTCTCTAATTTTGGACAACACAAATTAATGCACACAAAAAACACATTGACAAATATGAACAACATTTCTTTTAATATAAACATTCTACATACACTGCCTTTTCTTTTCCATTATTTTGATTTAAGTTTTTATCAACAGAATAATATTGGTAAGCTCTCAAAGTTAATAAAAAGTTTTCCCCGTTTTTTACTATTGCCCGAATGTGATCGAACAGCTGGCTTTAAAGTGTTGCAAAAAATATTTATAAGTTTTTTTTAGTTGAAGTGTACACTATTAAAATTTAATAATGAAATAAACTTTGATTTGCATGAAATTTTTGACGTTATGTTAAAAAATCGGCTGTCTGGCCCAATTAGCACTGGAAGGCGTAGCTCTCATACAAAAACTACTTTCATTTATTTTGTTGTATGAAACTTGTTTCAAATAAAACAATTATTTGTAAATAATAATTATTTAGATATTGGTAAATTTCTTACAAAATTTAAATAGAATTAAGAAGTTTCATTAATACTTATATAAAAAAAGAGTTGGGGACTCGATAGGTTAACTGTCTAGCGTTCTGGAAAACATTACAGATAATGTGGGTTCAGCCCCCGCTCAATCGAAAATTTCTTTATATTAATCATGCCATGCCATTTTTACGGACATATTGGGTATGAAACCTGTGGCAGCGAAGTTGGTTCCGAAATAGCTTAATTTTGACCCGGCTTGTTCGTGATTTTTTGGCCAATAAGAACACCATTTTCATGCCTCAGGCTCCCCGGACTTGGTCCCCCTGGTCACAAAACTATAAAGACCCATGAAGAGCTTAAGGACACATTAAAAGACACATTAAAAGGACACATTAAAAAAGCGCATATCAGAAGTGTATCGTGAAATGGAAAAAGCACTGGCACAAGTGTATTGTATCTAACTTAGAAAGGGACATAATTGGTATATAAATAAATATTTGATACATATATATATATATATATATATATATATATATATATATATATATATATATATATATATATATATATATATATATATATATATATATATATATATATATATATATATATATATATATATATATATATATATATATATATATATATATATATATATATATATATATATATATATATATATATATATATATATATATATATATATATACTAGCTGGAACCCGGCGCATTGGTGCCCTTCCCCTTGCCCCACCTTCCCAATGCCCCTTTACACTACCTCCAATGGTGGCATCCCCCTTACGATGCCACCATTCCCCTTCCCCCTTCCCCTACCTCTCTTTACTTTGCCAGCCCCTTTTCCCTACCCCTACGAACCCATTAACATGTATACAACATTTCATCCCTCTATCTTAAATGGTACCCATCGCGTTGCTGCCATTCCCCCTGCCACTCCTAACTTTACGCCTCCATTCCTATGATCCCTTAGCCTACCACCCATTACTATATCCCTCTTTCCCCCTGCCACCTTGAATTACAATCCTTCCACTACTTCCCATTCTCATTCCCCTGCCCATCTTCCCCTTCCCCCATTCCCCTACCTCTCCTTCCTTACCACCTCTTCTAAATGCCCTATCCCTTACCTCTCACTCCACTGTCCCTCCTTCACCATTCCCCTTTCCCTACCACCTCTTCCCCTATCATAATGTCTCATACCACTTCTTCCCCTGCCCTTTCCTACCACCTTTCCTTTGACTTCAACTTCTCTATATATATACATATATAGTACATATATATACAGGATGTCTCAAAAGAAAGTTCACGCTTTTGGGAATTTAGTCGCTATGGAGCGTTTCTCGGAAGCGGACCGTGCGTTCAATTCAGCGACTGTAGCGCGTAGAAAATTCTGCAGTATTCGACATGTTCGTCATTTAAATGATGCGCCATTGGAAAATTGGTCGAAAAGTTTGGAAAAATAAAAATCCGGGCGTCCAAGGTCTTCGAGAACGTTCGAAAACGTAGACAGTGTTACTCAGTCTGTTCGTGACAACCGGACCTTTCGCATAGATCATCATTGTCCCGCATTTTTAGCAAATTCACACACGTCCAATAGGTCTCTACCACGAGTTCATGAAATTTTTCCTGGCAGATTGATTTCCAGTAGAAGTGACATAAATTGGCCTCCACGAAGTCCCGATTTAACCCCTATGGACTTTTTCCTATGAGGTTACGTCAAATCTAAAGTTTACGGCAACAAACCGACTTCCCTGGCACAATTAAAATTAAATATCCGTCACTAAATGGCAACCATCACGGAGAATACCTGCCGAGCCGTCATAGGAAATTTTGGTGCTCGATTAAATGAATGCCAACGCAACGGTTTACATCATTTTTAATAAATAAATTTCCAAAGGGTGTATTTTAATATTTAATAAAAATTTTTTCAATAAACTACTTACTTTTTTATCGGTGTTTTAAATGTGAACTTTCTTTTCAGACACCCTGTACATACATATGCAGGTGTCTGTAGATTATGGCAAAATGTATGAGTTAGATAAAAGAGAGTAATGATAAAGCAGTGTGAAAACACTGCAATGAAGTGTTTAAACCCTTTATTGTAAGCTGGCACCTACAGTTCCGTCCTGCGGCGAAATCGATTACCATCTCTCCATTGCTGGAGGTAGCGTCGTGAATACTAAATATTTTGACGGTTGGGTCAAAGATTCCTTCCTTCCCAATGTTGGCGTTGAAATCGCCAAATATGATTTTTACATCGTGATTGGGGCAGCGCTCGTAGAGACATTCGAGATGCTCGTAAAATTCATCTTTTGTCACATCATCTTCGACTTCCGTTGGGGCGTGTGCACAAATCAGGCAATCCTGTTGAGGGACAGGATATTCCAGGTGCATATCCGTATATCATGGTCCTTAAATCGTTTGCGGGAGTCGTCTTTAATGGAGAATTGTATCCGAGTATTCCTGTGTATTTTCATTGGTAAATGATGTTTTGCGGCGGCGGTAACCAAACCCTGCGCACCAACCCTTAAACAATTTGCTCACCACGGTGATTCTGTGCCGTTTGCAAAGAATCGTAATTTGACCGCTCACAAGAGAATGACCAAAGAATTTTCCACTTCTGGAAACGACCCCTTTCACTCATATATATAAATATATAAAAATATGTATAAATATATATGTATATAACAAAACCCCGTAGACTAGCAAACACGACTACAGTAGTCTTTCTTGTTATCAATAGGAGCGGTGTTTTGTGAAGATGTTTTTTTTATTACAAATGGGTGCGGGTTTTCTCTAAAAATCATACACTCTTATCAAAATTCCTTTGCTATTAAAGCATTAAACACACTCTAGAATAACAAAAAATATGTTTCACATATTTTGCCATATTCATTGTTTAAGTAATTGCGAGTAATTAATATTATGGAACATTATATGGCGAACACGGAATGAAGAAAGTCCAATGACACTTCATTTCTTTATTATTATAATTGTCGAGGGTGCAAAGAAAGCATTGCCATGGCGGACAAAAAATTATATATTGCTAAAGTGATTATTAATAAGTGCAATTGCTCATGTTGTTGAGGGAGCCAATATTGTGGCGAAAGCTAAGTAATAATGTAACGCCTCATAAATTAACTCAAAATGTGCATTTGGCGATTTTTATCTCTAATAAATGCAAACGCTCCAGAACGTCCCCATGTGAAGTGAAAGTCAGCGCTCCAAGTGAAATGCACAAGGAATGCCACTTGTCTTAATTATGGTTGCGAATAAAAACAAAGTCATGCTAAAATAGACACTAAGTGTCAACTAAATGCGATCCACCATACGCTCGGTCTCATACAACGGACTGAACGCGAGTTCTAGAGCGAAGCTTGGTTAATTACCGAGATATATGCGTGTCGCACACACAGCCCAATTAACCCCCATTACGAGTTGCCGATTTAGGTGGCTACCAGAACTGGACTTATGTCCATCGGTCTATCTGTTCCATCTTTCGTATGGTTAATGCTGTGTGGATATGGGAGTACAGAGATGGAGTTGGAGTTCATCTACATGAGGTCAGGCACAACTCGTATGTCCGTCCAAATGTCCATTCGCTGCCTAACTAGAATAATTAAGATTTCTTTTCTCATATACAAACAGTAAACACAACCAGTTGAATTTATTTTAGTGCCAAGTTTTTCTCCCTCTCCTCTTTATTATATTTATTATCAGGGCGTTTGGCAGCATTATAAGGGGAGGGCGTACAAACACCAAATTGCTTTATGATGTTGCAGATTATGATAATGAATGCCATCTGGGCTGGACACCATGCACTTCAGAATATATATATATTCTCTCGTACTTGTCCTGCAGAAAATTTTAGTCCGCCTGACACTTTAAGTGATTTAATGAATTTTTGTTGGTGAAGAAGTCAAATACAACAGGCAAGCGTTTCGAAACTGCAAAGCCACATTTTTTTCTATCTCAACGAGTAAAAAGAAAATTGAAATGATTTTATTTTTCTTTTAATTCAATTTTTGTTTTCAGAAAATTTAAAACAAAGCAAAGAAGAGTGCTACTTTATTCATCACCTAACAAAGCTATTTATGTAATAGTGATTATTCTACCGAACCGAAGCTTAAATAGTCTTTACATTTTACTCGGCAATTCTGGATTTTACTCAAGTTTTTAAATTTTCGAATAGTTGTATATATTTAGCATGAGTTCGGCCTGGAAAATAGGGGGAAAACTCAATGAGTACAACAAAGACACGCTGATAGGAACGAAGTTTATCAACACCTTTTCTGAACTAGGTGTTCCAGCACAGATCGTTCGTCTTTGCATGATAACGCTATCAGACACACAAAACGTCGTCAGAGTAAGAAATAATCTATACCAGTCTATCCTGATGGAGCAAATCTTTCGTCGAGCCCACGATCTACAATAAGGATGTGATGCTACTCTCGTAAACTGATGACCATGACATGATCGGCACAAACGTTGTAGTAAACATTGAAATATAAAATAAACTACAATAATCAAATTAAGAAACAGCAAATGTCAAAAATGTAATGTTTATTAGCTCGGACGGGCGAGCTGCACTAAGTTCAATTCAATTACTTTTCCAGTGGGATTGTGTCAGTACAAGCGGGAAAACATTATTATGATTATTATGATACCTACATAAGTACTCGTAAATACACACTGTTGAATTAAAAAAAAAAAAATAACAATTTTACACAAATTGTTTGGTCCTAATTGATTCGAACTCCTTACGATTATGAGGCTACCACTCTTCCTTAAATCAGACTTGGAAGCACTATGACTATGTACGGTCCTATCTGTATTGAACTTTTTTCGAACACTCCGCAGCTCCCATATGCCCGAAATCATATTTAAAAAACTGATTGTCTGTAAAGTCGGTTTACGGACGATAAATTCACGTGTTAACGTCAAAAACTGATTACTAGACTAGGTTCAAATGAGCTGCTGCCTTCATGCTTCGTATTGATTCTATTATTTCGCTTGTTCGTTTTGACTTCGTGTCTGTTGATGTTTGCCTAGTTGTACCCTGGCAGACGTCGTTCTGCCCTTCCCCTTGCCACTCCTTTCCCCAACACTCCTACCCCCTGTCGCTACTATTATAAATGTATGCTGCGAGAGAAAAGGTAAACGCGTTTCTATATAGTTTCCCTATCCTTTGGCTCCTCTTTGTGCTATGGTTCGTACGTCCACACACTCTCGTAATATACGATCTTGTTATTGTTGTACTTGTGGCTGCAGTTGCTGTAGCTGTAGCTATTGTTGTTATTGTGTTTGATGCCGACAACACCAAAGAAGAGAAAGAGACTGCAGCTTAGTCAGTAGTATATAAGTATATATATATCAAATAAAAAAACCTTTTGACGAGGTAAAAATCAAGTGACGAAAGCATACTTGCAACACACAAAACTACTGATACAAATTTTGTGACGATATATTTATATTTTCCATTTGTATGTTTGGAATCGATTGTAACATGTAATTAAGCGTTCGTCATGTTGCGAAGTAGTGGTGAATTTTAAATAATATTCTTGAGTAGTGAAATAAATTGATGCCCTAGTAAAAGAGCTGTATTTTGTAGTTTAAAAAGTTTAGCAACATGACGAACATATTAAAATCGATTTCAATTTTCGGCAAAATCGCAAAATGTACTTTTCAATATTTATTTTGACCTATATTTTTTTAAGCAGGTATTGTAAAGCAACAAGACATTACACGTTGAAAAATATTAAGCCGTTTCGCCACAGTAACCAATTAAAATTAAAGCTTATTTTTAGCTTTGCAATTTTCTTTTTGATTTCAACAATTAAAGAAAAGCAAATGAAATCAGTTTCACAGTATAAACCATATATATATATATATATATATATATATATATATATATATATATATATATATATATAAAATATATATATATATATATATATATATATATATATATATATATATATATATATATATATATATATATATATATATATATATATATATATATATATAGAGAGAGAGAGAGAGAGAGAGAGAGAGAGAGAATATATATATATATATATATATATATATATATATATATATATATATATATATATATATATATATATATATATATATATATATATATATATATATATATATATATATATATATATATATATATATATATATATATATATATTATATATATATATATATATATTCATATATTCATTCTACCATGTGCACATTATGCATATACGAAGCTCAATATACACAGCGCCGCACCCCACCGCGCGCTAGATAACACTAACTATAGCTTTAACAAGCCAAAGCTTCACAAGCCGAACGATTAGGGCGCTTGTTCAGGCGGAACGTGATGGGCATGGATCTTTCGTATTTGGCGGCGTTCATCGATTTAATAGACGTTATCACGTCAAGATATGCCATAAAATTATCTTTCCAATTTACACAATACAATTACCATTACCATAATTGTTTTGTGGTTTATTTGGTTAAAAAAAAAAACACAAGAAAAAATGTTAACTTCGGTGGTACAGAAGTTTTAATACTATTCACAAGAAGTTGCAACCTATGAATTTAAGTACTTACTTACTTAGGTGGCTCTACAACCGTCTTTCGGTGAAGGCCGCACATAGGAAAGCGCACCATTCGGTGTAGTTCCAGTGCAGCCGCTGGAATTTAATGCGCTGGACTATGTCAACCTCATCATACACAGCTCGTGGTTCATACGGGTCCTAAACTCGACGCCAACTCTAATGGGACAAAAATCCTACGAAGAATCTTTCTCTTGAACACTCCTAAAGATGCTGTATTCGTTGATGTAAGGGCCAATGTTTCTGCGCCATACAGAAGGACCGGGATTATCAGTGTCTTATAGATTTTTATTTTCGTACTTCGAGAGTAGTAGTTACTAAACGTGATTCTTCGTCTGATCTCCAGGCTGAAGTAGTTGTCGCTTTTAATTTCCCAGATAGACAAAGTTTCCAACATTGTAGGAAGTACTCCATCAAGAAACACAGTCGACAATAAATTTTATCTAACAGCATTTTCGATATATTACATTACATAATACACAGAAGTTTCATTTCAAAAACTAAACTTTTTTGTATATTCTTGACCTTCTGATACCTATCTATCCTGGAATTTTTGTCTTCAATCAATTAATATTTACCGGGTACTAACAGAAAATAAAATAATACCAATTCGAAAAATATTTTATGGAAAATTTAGATAAATTTCGTTTGTAAAGTCATAAAATAGGCAACAAAGTTGTTAAAACTAATTTAAAGGTTAGCTAAGCAAATATAATACTTTAACGTACTATATATTAAAATTAAACAACTCCGCTTCTACTTTACTTAACTTTATTTTAAATTTTTTTATTTTAGATGTTTTACCTATAACCACACACAAAAAACTTTTTCTTATCTAGCGAATGCATCAAATATATTTTTGCAACTGTATTGACACAAATAGCCCGGCTCGAACTCTGCAGCCGTCAGCGGTACAGGAGTGAATACGTGTTAGCTATCTGCTATCGGATGTATGCGAATGCAAGTGTGAACTGCTATTGAAAATTCTTTGATTGGAAAAAATTTAATTTCCTATACGCTTCACAGCGACATTTATTGAGAGTACATAGACGAAACGGGGAGGAAGAAGCGCTGCGGGCTATTGTGTCAAAAATTGACAATTCGATATTTTCCATTTTATTGCAACCGCAATTCCAATCGAACGGAGAGAAACTCCAAAAAGTAAAAAACGGATGTCTAAACTTTTTTTTTCCAAAATTTAAAAACTCACTCCACAATTAATTAAAGAAACACTTGACAGTGTTGTGAAGGCGAAATAGAGAACAATTGTTGGCAGTTTGCAAAAATTCGAACATTCGATACTGTAATACTACTCGTATGTGCGAATGTATTCTAGAAACGGAGAAAAGATGAGTCAATTTAGGTCCATGTGGTTCTGGGTTAGTTCTCCGTTTTCGAGATATCTAGCATATCATTATGTGGCAAAGTATATATTTACTTGAATATGTAGAGTAAAAATTAGAATTACATGGTACTTTAAATATGTAAATTTGGAATAACACTGTTCAAGAAATGCGGCACATTTTGATTTACCCTATTTTTTGCAGGTTTCTTCCCACTCTTTTTAATGTGCACGTACCTATGGTAGTGCATACTCGTACATATGAAGGTATTCTTTTCCAACACTAATTTCTTTCTATTAATTATTTATAATTATGTGAATTCCACATATGTACATATTATTCTGAAAAGAATGAGTTGTATGTTTTATAAAAGAATAATTGTAGTATTTAATATACCCGCCAACATAAAATATTTCTGGAAGAGTTCAAATCAATTGAAAATATTGTGGTTTCATGGTTTACCATGTTTTTAATGCTGATAAAACGACTTTCTGTTCGAAAATGTTGCTTAAAAGAATATATATATATATTCCGAAAAAAAATTCGTAGTGTTCTTTTGTATGAATTACCTAAGGCTCAAATAACATTGCTTCTTTACAGAAACGCTTCAGAAAACTATATTATAAAACCGACGTTTATTTAAAAGGCATTAATACACGAATTTTAAAAGGCATTAATAAACAAAGTCGCATTTTTTTTTTTTAATTTGAACAAAAGACCCTTTTAAGCGCACAAATTTCAAAATTTCCCCATTTAAAGCGTGGCATTATGGCGAAAGACAACCAGTTGCCAAATTACTTAATTTAAAAAAAAAAATACAGCATGTCCCTTAATTAATAAAGCCCTTCGAGGTCCTATGCGATGAAAGGTGAGCAAAGTTCTTAAGCAGACAAAAACTAAATTTTTTTTTGTTTAATATTAAGTTTTGGTCAATTATTTACAGAATCAAAGTCGCAATTTACTAGCGGCCGTGCTCTCATTGTCACTTACTTTTGCGTTTTCAGTAGAAACGTTCTTTTTAATTTCACATGCTCCCAGAAACGCAAAAGTTGCTATCGACATATTCCATTTCCGATATATTTTTGTATATCGAAAGAACAGCTGTTTGTTGGTTACTGGGTTTTGTAAATTAATAAAATGCTATTTTTCTTTGCCAATGCTTGTTTTGAGGGTAACATTAAGGCGCGATATTATTTTTAGTTTTATTTTAAATAAAATTGCTATCAAAATACTTATATGATACGCAGGTACTACGTTCATGCAGTTTTTGCTTAGTTATGTTTTGAGTTTTTGTTTGCTAAACAGCTGTTAGCGAGAGTGAGAGTTGCCAGCATTTCAAATTGTCTTATTCATAAATAAACAATTGATATTTTACTTCATAAAAATATGTTTGTATACTATTATCATACATTTTAATATTTCATGTTCCGCCACATATGTACTATGTAATCCTGGGAAACTATTGCTAATCGGTCTAAGGAAATGGAAATCTGTTTTTGAAATATCGGTTATTGAACGGACCAAGTCGAATTATTGTACAAAACAAAAAGCAAGTTGTTTTTGTTATGATTGATTTTTGTTAGTTTGAGGCATAAATAATGATATTAGACAGTACATCAATATAATTTTTAAACATAACAGAGCACATCAACAACATTTTAAAATACATGAAAGGTCTTTTTTACGTTATATATTACATTTACTTTTCATTTCACGGGCCCAAATACAACCGATTTGAGACTGGAAAAATTTTTGCGTTTTTCGGAGCACAAATATTTGCGTTTTGAAAAGTAAAATGCAAAAGTTTTCCGTTTCTATTGTCGTTTATTAAACCCATTTCCTTTAGAAAAAAAATTATATCGGTTCGCTGGTCTATGTAGGCCCGAATGGTGTAGACCATTATTACTGTTACTCTCTATTAGCAATTGTAAAGGGTGTGAAATGTTCGGTTTTACCATAATTATTGGAGTTTTTCTTCTCATAGCGGGAGATACAGTTTTGCATTTATATGTTTTTTTTTTGTTTTTTTCGATACGTACATGTATGTATTTTCCCAAGGATTAATGGAAGTTATACAGCCAATAGAGAAAAGAATTTATTAAGCGATTTTAATTTAGCAGAAACCAAACTGAAAAACAAAAACACAAAAGCATACATATATCCAGTGTCTCGACAGATGCGAGCAGTAAAAAACATAAAATCTACATTGAAATACAAAGAAAAAAATCACTTTTTCCATTAAATCGAGTCTGCGATTGTTTAAGGAGCGCGCAAATGTCAGCGCTCGGTTAGATGGGCGGCTCGATACGCTTCCCTGGCGAGTGGGTCGGATGGATGTATGAATGCTTGCATGGATGGGAGGGTGAGCGGCTGTGGTTTTTGACAGTCTGTATATGTGTTACATGAAAACTCATTCTGGTTGAGTGAAGCACCCAAGGGAGTATTTTTCGCAACCATTTTATCGAGTACACGCCACGCTCCACGCATTTTTTTCTCGCATTGTATCCCATTGGCGTCCGATTATTGAAGTTTTTTTTTATGCTGAAACTCGATACAAAGCGAAATGGCTTTTTGACAAACAATTGACAATGGCACAACTCACCTAAGAATGTTTATATTCGGATTCTCATTTTCTCTTACTTTTTGCCGATTGTTGGCAATCACATTTGGAAATGAATTGCTTATTGACAATTTGATTGAACATTGAATCGTCGACAGTTTGCCGTTTCATACTGTGGTGAAACTGATTTCGTTTGCTTTTTTTTAATTGTTGAAATCAAAAAGAAAATTGCAGTATGGAAATTTCTGATAATGTATATATATATATATATATATATATATATATATATATATATATATATATATATATATATAAACGAAATCAGTTTCACCACAGTATGAAACGGCAAACTGTCGACGATTCAATGTTCAATCAAATTGTCAATAAGCAATTCATTTCCAAATGTGATTGCCAACAATCGGCAAAAAGTAAGAGAAAAAAAATATATATATATATATATATATATATATATATATATATATATATATATATATATATATATATATATATATATATATATATATATATATATATATATATATTCATGCAGTTTTGCTTAGTTATGTTTTCAGTTTTAGTTTGCTAAACAGCTGTTAGCGCGAGTGAGAGTTTTAGCATTTCGAATTATCGTATTCATAAATAAACAATTGATATTTTACTTCATAAAAATATATTTGTATACTATTATCATACATTTTAATATTTCATGTTCCGCCATATATGTACTATGTAATCCTGGGAAAGTATCGGTTATCGGAAATTCTTACACTTTTTCCATATAAAAAGTGTAAGGAAAGTGTACCTTCATAAACGTGAGTACAATAACTTCAATGTTGTAGAAATCCTTGTCTATCTGGGAACAGAAATTATCAACGACAACAAAGTTAGCCTACAGATCAGACGAAGAATCAAGCTTGATAAACGCTTCTACTTTGGGCTCAGCAAGCAAATAAGCAATTGAGCCCTCTCTCGAAATACGAAGTTTAAAATACATTAGACACTTATAATTCGGTTCTTCTGTATGACTCTATGTCGCCAGAAGCTATGAACTTAGCATCTAGTAAGATATGGTCTAATTGATGGCCTTTTTTATCTGGTTAGGCGATGTAATGATGTTCTAAGGATGCAGTTAATGGCCGTTCTTGTCCCAATATTAATATTATTATTGCTTTAAGGCAGCTTGTTTTGTACTCTTCAAGAACAGAGTGATTTATTTCATTATTAATTATGATTGCATTTGCTCTGCGACCGGTACCGTCTGGATGATTTGTGGTATAAACTGAATTCTTTGCTATACGTATAAAGTTTCTATCTATGCAAAGCTTTGCCGAATTTAATATTATGACACAAAAGGTCTTGTACATATGTGCTGAGCGAGCCCATTTTCATTCCAGAATTCGATTCTCCACATTTTTATAAGTTTACTATGACTGTAGCTAACATTTTAAGTACCGTGCCCTTTTGTTCTACATCGTTTTCATCATAGTTCTCAGCTCGGTGATATGTTTTGCATTGGAGGTGAAGTACAAACATATGAAACTATGTATTAACGCCTTTTATTCTTTCGAAACCTCGAAAATATTGATAATAAAAAAAATTTTATATTGTAACATATTGAAAAGATTTTTTTTCGAAAAACCAAAATATGAATACGCTGTCAAGGTTTTAATACATTTACACGAAGTATCTACGAGTATAAAACTTTAGAAATTCATCATATGTTCAAGTATACTTCAATTTTGTCGCATATACTCGTATGTATGCATTTGATAATGTCATAAATAATTAATGACGTGCATGTTTTGAAGAGCCTAAGAGCTGCATAAATGTATTCAAAATCCATTAAATCTCTCAAAAAGCTAGCAAAAAAATAGAACATTTGAAACCACTTCTGAAGAATGACATCGAATACGACTACAAAAGGCGAAAAGTTCTGGCGATGAAAAGCGGCAAAGTGCGCTGAAGTCAACATGAGATGAGCACGATGAGGATGTTGAGTACGACGATAATAATACCGACGGTGATGATGATGATGTAATTCTCATACTCTTCACATTTTTATTGTCGTGAATTTGAATCTTTTTGAGTCCCACCCAACAGGGCTCACTCGGTTTAATCAAAGTGGTCAATATTGCAGGCGGGCGGCAGGCGTGGGCATCGAAAACCATACAGCAAAAGGGTTGCTCATTCAGCGGTACACCGTATGAGCGTGCGATAATCAAAAGAGGTTTTTTGATAGGTATATAAGGGTGAAAGAATTCAATTTACAAAAAAAAAAAATATTTAATATAAAAAAAATTTTGTCACAGCAGCAAATTTAATTAGACCCATTGTCATCTTCGTTTAAGTTTTGACATGCAAATGAAGATATTTTCTATTCACATTCAATTTACATACGATACATATGTACAAGTATTGTTGTGAAGAAGAGGGAAATGCATTCAAAACATTTGAATATATACATTTACTTATAACTATTTATTCATTTATTCTCAGTTGTACCTACAAGTCTTCGATTTTCAAGTATGAACATTAATATTTGATTATAGTTAAAAGATTTCCAGATTTATCTAAGTAAATTTAAAGTGCACAACCTCATGTTGCATACAGGAAGTTTTTAATCTTGATGCACTAATCTAACATATCACAAATGATGCTCATACTCCTGTAACAACCCACTCCAGTTGTGTACTTAATTCGCTCCGATCTTCAATATATATGGAGCAATATATGGAAAATAATATAATATTAACATTTTTATCGCACATGTGTCAATTTGAGCTGTCAAAAATAAAATTTGGAAATGTCAAAAACCGTGACAATTTTACTGAAAGCTGGATTCATGTGTGAGTGCTGTCATGCGTAAAAAGCCGATAGCAAAAATATAAAATAAAAAAAAAAAACATATAAAAGAATATAAAATGGCAATGTTAAATTTTACAAATGCAGGGAAGTAAAAGATTTTGAACTGCTTTCAAAACAAATCGAAACCAAAACGGCTCGAACTATATGCACACCTGTAGCCTTCATCATCGAATTTACGAGAACAGAAGTCCTTTTCAATTAGCCTAAAATCAACGACTCTGTGAAGCCGTCGACAACCACGAAAATGTTTAATACCTTTTATCCAGCTCATAATTCGCATAATAACGAAAAGTCTCATTTCCTAATTTGGCCACAAAAATCAACAAACAGGAGCAAAAGCAGTAACAACAAATGCGACGCCCCACATAGAGTACACGGATCTTTTATTCAGTTAATTCCCACTGACCGCCCGGATGCACTTCAACTTTCCACCCTGTTGCGTACGAACAATCAATCCAGCACATTGTCAACACCGTCAGCTAGCATACCGGCCCGACCCCCACGGAGTAACCAACTTGCTGCCGCTATCGTGGCACAGCACCACCCCCGGATCATAGCCATTGAAATGTTGCAAAAGTGCGAAACCGCAAATGTTAAGCACGGCACAAGTCAATCCGACGCATAACAAATCTGCGTTTACAAGACCGCAAACCAAACCGCAGACCAAACAAAAAATGCCAGTATGGTGGTAACGGCAACAGCATCGACCGGGAAACCCTCGCGATTCATCTGCAGTAGATGCGATGGTTTTGGTACCGCTCGACAAAGCTCTTCAATTTGCTCGCCATCTATTGTGGCAGCTCATTGTGGGATTACCGACAATAACAACGCACTACCCTTCAATTCAATGCTGCCGGAGTATATAACTGAATTCTGCTTTTGCGTAGCTTGGTTGGGGAGGGGTTGTAGTTTAACGTCAGGATTTTTTATCAAAAAGGGTGGATATTTGACTTTGGTATTGCGTTTGATTTTTGATAATTTGTTGCACATTAAATTTAAATTTCTTTTACTTGTGAGTTGAGCGGACTATAAATGTGTAGGCAAGTGTATACGGCGTATTAAACGGTGTATCATGAGTCACGGAGTTTGTAACGCAATAAAGAAGTCATCGGAGACCCCATAAAGTATATATATTCTTAATCAGCTCGAAGAGGCGAATGGAATTAGCCATGCAAGTTTTTGAGATATCGTTCTGAAATTGGGTTACAGACTTCCTATATTCCTAGGCTGTACATATGTCACAATTGCCATGCCATGCCCACTTTTCGTGTTATTCCCATACAAATCTGCCGCACATTTTTCGGGTTCTGTGTAAAGGGCCGTTCAAGTATTAGGGAGGGGGTTCTCCTCTTGTTACAAAGTGTTACAACGGGGAGGGTTGTCTTTCATTTTGTTACGTAACATTTCTCAATATATTTTAATAGTGATCAATATAAAAAAAAACAAAAAATAAACAAATGTTTTAAATATGATATTAAAAATTAGCAACATCAAATAATAACACATACACATGTACCTTTGAAATAAATCATTTAGTTTTTCTTGTCCATGCCCATGATGAAAATGTTCCAAAAATTCTATAATGTAAATTTTCTGCGAAAACCAGAACCGAGAGTGGATAGCAAGCCCAAACCAGAATCAAAGTTCACATTTTATAACAAATTTTAACATATATATATATATATATATATATATATATATATATATATATATATATATATATATATATATATATATATATATATATATATATATATATATATATATATATATATATATATATATATATATATATATATATATATATATATATATATATATATATATATATATATATATATATATATATATATATATATATATATATATATATATATATATATATATATATATAGAGAGAGAGAGAGAGAGAGAGAGAGAGAGAGAGAGAGAGAGAGAGAATATATATATATATATATATATATATATATATATATATGTATATATATGTATATATATATGTATATATATATACATATATATATACATATATATACATATATATCATATATATATATATATATATATATATATATATATATATATATATATCGATATATATATATATATATATATATATATATATATATATATATATATATATATATATATATCGATATATATATATATATATATATATATATATATATATATATATATATATATATATATATATATATATATATATATATATATATATATATATATAGCTATATATATATATATATATCGCGATATATCGATAGCTATATATATATATATATATATATATATATATATATATATATATATATATATATATATATATATATATATATATATAAAATTGTTATGAGAAGTTTTGTGAGTTGCAAGTAGACTTTCGTTACTTGATTTTTACCCCCTCAAGTGGTTGTTATATTTGATAAAATATTACAATAAATCATAACAATACAAATAAAACAAAAGAGAGCTATAATGCACTATTTTATATTATATCCTATATTATTTCTGTAGGTCGCCTTGATTTCCCTCCAAACTTTGATTTCTCCAAACTACATTACAAAGTTTCCTAATAAGTTCTTGAGTCAAATCAAAAAAAGTTATTTTGCAAATATTGAGAGCTGAGGATGTTTTTTAGCACTGCGGTAAAATGGCTGCGAGTAATGAAATTTCCCGGTAGGCTGAGGCACAAAGACATATAATGAGGCTTGGGGAAGCACGGATACCAACAATAGGGGTAGGGGTGTTCTAGAATTCCTTGTAGGCAATTTTCTAACTTTCACTAATAGGGGATGCGCACCGACCCCTGTTACTAAGACTAGGCAAGAAATATTAGATGTAACACTATATAGCATGTCCATGGAAAATAACATTAGAAACTGTCGTGTGTCACAGGAACTAGGGGACGGAGCGACACGAGAAATGAGAAAAATTCCAGGTAAAAATGATGCAACCCTACTTAAAGCATTCAGACCTATAAGCTTTACCTCATTTTCATCAAGGTACAACCTATTAGGTACAAACTATTAAGGGTTGCCCAAAAGGAGAAGTACTTTCTTCCTTTCTATGGTGCATAGTAGTAGTAGTACTACGATGTCAAGGGTATGCAGTTGACATAGTTATAATGACATGTGGGAAGTTTGAAGAGACACTCTGTGACATAATTAACAGAGTACTCAAAATCACACAAGATTGGTGCGGTGAGGTAGGGCTTAACATCAACCCTGCCAAAACGGTCAATGTACCAATTACTAGGAAGCACAAGCTCCCTAAATTAAAAGAAACTAGGCTCGGAGGGGTTGCAGTGGAGATTAGCAACAAGGTGAAATATCTGGGGATAACACTAGACAGTAAGCTCCTACGGAAAACACACATGGAAGAAACTTCAACTAGTTCAGTCCCTTGAAGCAAATAGCCTATTGGAAGAACTCGGTGAACATAACAGAGTCTCTCTGATGAGGGTACGGGTCACAACAATTTTCTAGGAAATGAGCAGGAAACAAGCTTGTCAGGCAAGGAACGGCAACGCTTATGATAGGACCTGTGCCTTGTTGTGGCATCGGGGGACATACTATATCGAAAGTTATCTGCAAGGAGATGAATATAGGAAAAGAACAACATTGGGCTATGAGCCAAGGGCTAAGACAAGCAAAGTTACTTCGAGGTGGTTACATCCCGAGCAGGTCGAAATCCTTGCTTCAAAGAAACATTCGTATATTTTAGGAATACAAAACTCACCGGAATGTAGATTCTGTGATTACGAAGAGGAGACCCCTCTTCACATTCTTGCTGAATGTCAAGTTGTAGCTACAAACAGACTGAAGATGCTAGGTAAGCACTTTATTAGAAAATATCAACTGATAAACGTGGATCCTAGTACTAAGATTCATTCAGCACATAGGCTTAGGGCAGTTCATCTAACTCAGTAGTACAAACAATAATAATATCTGGGGTAGCAATATCTTGGGGAAATCTCAAGTCACTCTTGTAGCAGTGCGCTATATAGAGTCTATACCATGAGTTTAGTGTGTCTAAGTTTTCTCTAGACTGAGAACATTTCAGAGAGACTTACGGACGGACGGACAGACATGGCTATATAGACCAATCAAGAAAATAAATAATTTATGGGATTTTCGATTGTTACAAATATTTTTTGTTTAAGGTATAAATTTAAATATAAATTAAGTTTAAATATAAATTAAATAGCTCTTAAACAAATAGTCTGATGAAAAGTGATGTATAGATGGTTGATACGGTATCTGAATTCAATCCTCAAGAAAATTAAACATCTTCAAAATCAACAAACTAAAAGCGGATATATAACCAGTTCTTTGAAGTGACTCTTAAAAAAACGGGTTTTCTTTTCATTTCTCTCAAATCTAGAGCTGATAGAGGAAAAATGGGGAACGGATTTGTGTTCACCACACGAAAACAATTTAAGATACACTTTCGTCTGTCTCAGTCCAAAAATTGACTTTAATTTGTAAACCTGTGTAATTAAACATTCAGTTCGATCAAAACTATAATTTTTTCTTAAATCCTTTGACATTTCTTTAACGTTTAGTTTACAATACAAAGAATGTTTTTGTGCTACATTATAAAAATATAAATTTACACGTATGTAACCCCAACCAATTACACTGGCCTACATGAGTTTTGCGAAAGAAGTGGGACCTAGTGTTTCCGAATGGATTTGTTCATGCTGCAGACGAATCTGGGTTCAAAAACTTTCCATCACGTCACGTTTTCGAGAATGTAGGGGTTGAAACTCTAAAAACGGAGCTTTTGGCAGTTTTTGAAAAATCGTGGGGCAAAATTCTGACGTGATATAAACTATTATCAGAAATTAAAGGCTGAAACAAGCCCTATGCCAATTTAATCTCTTGTATAAGGGTGGAGGAAAAATTGAAAACAGAAAGGTATTTATATAAAATTTGATTGTAATCGCTTAAAACTTGTTACATAGGGGTTTTGAGGGTTGCTGACTACGAATATGCAGTTACATTTTAAAAATTAAAAATGGCGGATCCAATATGACGAACCACTTTTTTAAAATTAAAAACGCTGTTTTTAGGGGTTTCATCCTTTATTTTCTCGAAAACGTGACGTGATGGAAAAAAATCCATTCGGAAAAACTAGGTCCTATCTTATTCGCATTCAAATAAATTGAGTTTGCAGGGCTGTGATACCATTTTTTAATTTTTTCTTCCACCCTTAGAAAAAAAAAACACCCCCGCTCTAAGGGCGCATGCTATTAAATTGAGATAGGGATTATTGGAAAGGGCTTGTTTCAGCCTTTAATTTCTGATAAGAGCAATATCACGTCAGGATTTTACCCCACAATTTTTCAAAAACTGACAAAATTTTTCTCGAAAACGTGACGTGATGGAAAGTTTTTGAAACGTGAAAAAGTGTCGTGATGGAAAAAAAACCATTCGGAGACACTAGGTCCCATCTTATTCCCATCCAAAAAATTGGAATTTGCAGGGCAGTGTTATTATAGTTGCCATTTTTATATGCTCTATCCACTTTCTGCTTAAATTAATTTATTTACTGCTAATAACCGCAACTTAATCTTAGCAATTCGTTCCATCCTCAACGATCACAATACAAACGCGCACTACAACTTAATAAAACGTTAACTAAGTAAAACATGTGCTCATGCTTATCCTTGGACTGCAGATTAATTGCATTAATTAATTGCTAAAAACAAAGTAACAATAACAATATCGACTCCATGGAACAGTTTAGCTCGAAACGATTTAAGTCCGAGAATAAAATAATTGGCATTTCCGTTTTTCATTAAATCAAATGAATTGAATCCATCGTCCTCTGTACAACTGACTTTTTTGAAAAATACCAACAACAAAAACAATGCAGAGTATATTTTTAGTGGAAGCTTTAATACTCTTCAAATGCATCTAAAGTGTCGGTGTGTTTTTGCGGTGGGAGTGGAGGGAGTGGAGGGCTCAACCCGCTTCGCTCCGAGGGGCTAACAACACAAGTTTATTTTCAAATTTGGTTGCTAAAGACACAAAAAATTACCCATAATCGCCAATAAAGTAAGATTTGGTCCTTTTAGATCCATTTCGAGATACAAATACAGTTTCAAGAACGGACAGACGGTCGTGGCTATAATGACTCGCCTGTCGACCTGATAATGAATATATATACTTTATGGGGTATCCGATGTGTCCTTTAATGTGTTACTCTATGACAAAATAACAAAACTATGAGCACTACGTATGGAATGTATAAATACTTAATCCACTTCAATTACACATAGTTACAAATATATTCTAGTATATAACAATGTTAAAATTATTTGTTAGTTCAGCTCTAGTCTATAATAACATTAAAACAAACATATTTGATAACTTACCAGTAATAAATGCTTTTTGATTATTTTTCTATAGCAAAGTAAAATGCGAAGTTCGAATTCATATTTATAATTGCGGTTTGGGCAAGGCAATAATTAATCTAATACACTCATAATTCCAAACATGAAGATACATGTATACAATGTACATATGTATGTAATCCATTTCACCCCTTTTCCTCGTCCAGACTTTGTTCAGTTACTTTCGAAAATGTAATGTGATTTGAATTGATTGATCCATCCCAATGGGAGTTTCGTTGCTAAAATTCATCCATTACATACATAAGACTGGCCATGCTGTTGATTTTGCAGAGTCATCGCCAATTTTTGAATACTTTGCTTCTGAGCGATTTAATCTACTCCGAAATCAAGTAGAAAAACATGTGCAAAAGTCGCACAGCGGGAAGTCACTTATTGTAAGAAGTTTGTGCCTACTTTGTTTTTTATTTTTATACGAACGGATCAAAAATATTTTCACTCTCAACCTGAAATTGCATACTTAATAGGGTAAAACAAATAATGATTAAGGTATTTATTGAATGGTTGTTCCTATTTGAAATTTTTTATTTGAATAATGCCAACAAAATATTTAATGTGTACCAAATTTAGCGCGTTGTACTCAATTTAATGAAAACTCAGAAGTTAAAAATTTCTCCAGTATTTCTTATATTTTTCTTTTCATCACAATTTCACAATATGCTAAGATATGCAGGATATCAAACCATTCCATCTATTTAGTTTTATTTAAAATGTTCCATTATCATAATATGCATATGTAAACCATAAAAGTAAACAACTTGCGGAACCACACAAATATGTGTACATACGAGTATATGCACTGTTGATGATACTATCCAGTTTGCCAATAGTCCGGAAGCAAGCGAACATCCGACTAAGGCAAACAATGCGTGATACAAATTGTGTCTCTTCTCCTTTGCTTCTGCTATGTATAATTCGAATCAAAGTTGGTATGGAGATATGATGTAGCTCCCATACAAAAACTCTTCGTTTTTATTTTTGTTTTATCGAACATGTTTCAATTTAGGTAATTAATTAATTTGTTTTAAAGGTGAATCCAATTTAATTTGATATTAAATTGCATTAATAATAGATTATACACTTATATCAGTAAATATATGAGGTCTCGAAAGGTCAACTGTCTAGCGTACTGGCTAACATTCCAGAGGACGTGAGTTCAACACCTGGTTGATCTTTGATACTGGAGTTGAGTCCTTACAAAAGTCGTTAAATCGCACTATCTCAAAAGTCAGTTGACTAGTCCATTTCGAGAAAAAATGCGTTCGCCAAAAGTACATTCAATTGGGGCTCGATATAAATGCTAATCATGGCTGTTTAGCGTTCACCATTGACGGTAATGTTCCGGACGCCGTCAAAGTGCATCGAGAATCTCCCGTTGATTTTATTCACTCCAAATGCGGCAATTTTGCATATTATCACTGAGCATAATATTGCGATAGAACAATGGATTGACTTCCAGTTCATTTTCAATTCGTTGACCGAACTTACTGCACAAACGATGGACCTACGGATTTAATTCTTGCACCAGTGGGATCTTATTTTTTCTCATAACTATTAAATTATTGAACCTATTTTGGAAAACTGAAAATTTTTTATCTTTATTTTGACATACGTCGCAGTTAGATTGGTAGTTTCTAACTAGAGATATAGCTAAAAAAAACTTCATGGCGCAAAAACGTATTTAATACCATTCACACGAAATTTTCAATCGTCTTGTAAAACATAGACATGAGTGGCGGGTTTGTATAGAGGCTACCCCAAAAAGTGGGCGGAATACGACCCTTTGTATATGTGGGTGAAGCGACCACCATTTTGAATTTCAAACTGGTATTGGCTTAAATAAAGGAGACAACGGCACAAAAGTGTTCGGTGGGTTTATATGGGGCTCACTCCAAAATGTGGGCGGTATACGCTCATTAGTATGTTTATGTGAAGCTGTCCATAAGTAGCCACCATATAAAATTTCAAGCTAATGTTGACATAAAAAAATTTAATTTTTATATAGTCAAAAGGAGGGCTATATAAAAAGTGGGCTACCATAAAAAGTGGGCGTGGTATGTCAATATGGATTCTCTATTTGACCTTAGGCGCCCTAAGAAATGCGCAACAACTACCAAACAGACAAACTGACATGGCCATATCGACTTTATGGGGTCTACAATGCCTCCTTCAATGCGTTACAAAGTTTCAGACAAACTAATAGTGCCATTTCACACGATATGTGAATAGGATAAAAATATGACGTCCAATGCAATTTTGGTTGTAGACTAGTGTAATTTAGCGTTGAAGACAGACTCTTTTCAATTTAAAAAGTATTAAAGTTTTGAGTTCACTTAAGCAAATGCGTTCTCTTATCTCACTTCACAGTGTATTTATTTCAAAATCGAATATTGCTGCATAATGAAGTCGGAAATTATATTAATCACAAAAGCAACAAATTAAAACTTGAAGTGTATCAGCGAAAACGAAGAGCAAATAATTATTCACGCCGCATAATTAAAACAATAAGCGGAATATACACCAAAGGGTTGACTTGGCACATGGCTCGGAGTGATCCCACTAAAAGTGACAGACACCCCCACTTCCCGTAACCAATGATGCTTGCAGCTTCCGCCCACCTAGTCAAAAGCGTTGAACTAAGCCATAAAATGCTGTCAGTTGAGTTCGAATTTCGAAATACTTCTCAGGAAACAAATGAAAGATTTAATTACACACAATTACCGGATTTCACAATGTGCTCCATTTACGCTTAAGCTCCACCGCGCGCTAAATCACGATGTTGATGACAATGACGCTGACAAGGACTACATCTGGCTGGCAACAGGTAAACCAACCAGTGAACATATATCCTTTCGTCTGCTTATTAATTCAAATTTTTGGAATAAATTTTATGTAAATTGAAAATAGACACAGTTTCAAAGTGTGACTCCGGCTGCGGCAATCGAAAACCACGATGAGCTCCCAAGGGAAGATTCGCACAAGTATAATAACTAAAGCAACTTTCCCTGCTTATGCCCTATGGTGATAGTAAGAACCAGACACGGACACGCACTCAAAGAAGAAGAGTGAGAGGGTGTGGGCCTAGCGTATCTCTGCTTAAATGCGGCAGATTGTGGCGCACTTTCATATTTTAGTGAATTATTGTAGTAAATTAATTTTTGTTTATTATACTTGCGCAGCTGACACTAGTCTGCTAATGGAGAATTATCTTCTATTGAAAATTGAGTATTTTGATTTTTGGCTCAATGTC
This sequence comes from Leucophenga montana, assembly GCA_035044765.1. NCBI lineage: Eukaryota > Metazoa > Arthropoda > Insecta > Diptera > Drosophilidae > Leucophenga > Leucophenga montana. Next base: position 328,615 of record JAWNNQ010001512.1, read on the forward strand.
GAATTTATAATAACTATAATTGTACAAATGGAACGATAAAACAAAATTGTATGCCACAATATTAAACACATATCCTAGTTTCTACACAACATTTCATGAAATTACGAAATTCATGAAATCTTAAAATCCATGTTTATGCGACATTTAGAATATGTATTCTTGTATTCAAATTTAGCGCTTACAAAATGACATTTCATTTTGCAATACAAAAATTACAAGGTGACACCGATGAGAGGATATCATGAAAAAGAAAGAAAACTACAATATTTCCCGTTTTCACACATAAACGAACAGACTGACGGACATCTTGATCGACTCGTCTTATCGAGAGGATCAAGATTATACGAGTATATACCTTATAGGGTGTCCAGCATCCTCTTCTGGGTTTCACTAACTTCATGTCAAATTTATGTACTACTAGTTGTCCCGAGCGCGTTGCTGCCCTTCTCTCTGCCGCACTTCTTCACTTCGCCATTCTTCATAACCGCTCGGGTAATAAAATTGTTCATACAAAAATACTAAAATAAAAAAATAGGGGGTGGGGGTAGGACGGTGTAAAATACTTAGCGACCTATTCTCTTATGTATATATAGCTGGTTCACGGCGCGCTTCTCCCTCTCCACCTGCCTCTCCTTCCCTCTGCCACTCCTTCCCCTACCACTGTTTCTCCTTGGGACTGTTCTTTTGTCTCATCAGCTCGTTGGGATCCAGATATTCACCATACTGTTGACGCCTAGCTTGGGACTGCTCTGGTGACTCAACAGCTCTATATGCTGCCTCACGCAACGCCTGTTCAATCCTTAGCTGTTCAGCTTGTGGAAATGTCTCGTCACGTCTAGCAACTCTCATAGCTCGAGCTTTATTAGAACTTTGGGAAAGATTAGACTTACGCTTTCCCGTCATAATTCTTAGTATAGTTGCTTTTTATTATTCATTGTGCATTCATAATAAAATTAACATCAAGATTATCAAATCACAAATCGTTTATAAAACAAATAATCAAATGCCTACCTATTTATAAACGAAATAATTTAATAAAAATTTAAACAAAAATGAAATAACTTGTTGTAAGTGTATCTAACCACAGAAAAAGCTTCCAATTAACCAATATCTTCATAAATTATAGAATATGTGTTCTTCTGATATATGAGCTATATTATTGTAAAGTTTCATTAAAATCCATTTAGTTGTTTTTGCGTGATTGAGTAACAAAGACACATCCATACATCCACACATCCATACAAACTTTCTAATTTATAATATTAGTAGGATAGCTATTATTAGTAGCTAATAACTAAACTATTAAATACTTATTTCCGTTATTTTTTAACAATTGTAAGATATTAAATTTATTTGTAAAAATGTTCATGCTTATATACTATTTTTCAATAGTAGAATTCCTAATCTGGTTCGAATGATTATTTGTATTGTAATATTTATGGCATGTCATAAACCAAAGAGTTATTTGCGTCCTGTTTATGATCTGCAACGCTTTCTCTATTGTATGCTCATTGGTTTATGGATATTTTATGTGTATATATTGTAAACATAAATGCTAGTATGTATTTTATTAGGGTTAAGCATTAACATTGTATTAGGGTTAATATAACCTATAAGATGGTAACCGATCGAGAATAAATAATAAAATAAATAATTATTTTTGTAAAGATTCATTAAAATCCATTTAGTAGTTCTTGCGTGATTGAGTAACAAAGCCACATCCACACATCCACACATCTATACATCCATACAAACTTTCTAATTTATAATATTAGGAGGATTCACATTTTGCGTCGGAGAAAAACGCACGTATGCATCAATGACACTTTTATTTTTTCTATTAATGAAATAGTTAATAAAAATGTGTGAAAAGTGGAAAAACGTATTTGGGGGTTTGTTTGGGGCTACCACTACAATTGGGCGATAAAACCATACATATTATTGAGAACTGAACGTCCATAAGAAGCCGCACTATCAAATTTGATGATATTCAATATGTGGTGGTTTGTATAATAATATCTCTTAAAGTGATATTAACGTATAGTAATGTTTCAGTCTTTAAGAAGCCAGAGAGGTAGCATTAATGCTATTATTATTCCGTTTCAAAAATGTTTCTTTATTTGCACAGTTTATTACGATTTCCATATGAACTTTTGAATCTTTTTTATACTATTCACGTAATCGGGGGTGTCACATAAAGCTCTAGACGAAATTCCGACCGGTGATTTGAATTTCACAGAAAACTTTTGAAGGTGTCAAAGAAATCTCATAGATATCCTACAAAGTATTGTTTAACTAACGACTTTTGTTCTACGCAGAGTTGTCGTAGATAATAAACATAGATCACAGACTATGTAAGTAAAATTTGTATCAGATTTACTTGGTGAACATTGTGAAGCCCTATATTAAGTGTGATCTGTCTGAATTACTTATTTTATTAACTTTATTTATTTAAGAAAATACCCAAAACTATATTATGATTTATGTTGAAAGAAAAATTAACTTTGTATTGGCAACTCTGATGTTATTAAATTTCAGTAAATAAATACACATTTTTATATATTTAATTTAAATACTAAAGATACAGATACGAAGAAAAAACATTCAACTTGCACATAAACAAGGTCTTACCTTATGATTTGATGAGTTAGCAATCAACAATTTCACCAAGCAAAAGGCTAGTGATTTCAAACGGTCTAAAAGAGATTTCCGTGACACCTACGAAAATGATCTTGGTCCGAATTGAAAGAGTTTTATGTGATACTCCAGAGAGTGTGCATAGTATTATAATTTTGTTACAATGTTTGCAACGCCTTAAAGTAAACAAAGGAGACCTCATAAAGTATATAAATATATATATATATATATATATATATATATATATATATATATATATATATATATATATATATATATATATATATATATATATATATATATATTCGTGATCAGCATGCCAAGACAAGTCGATCTACCCATGTGCGTCTGTCCGTCTGACTGTCTATTGTCTGTCTGTCTATGTGTCTGTCTGTGCGTTACTGTCCGCCCTATGCCATTTATCTTTGAAATGTTGGTTTGAAAGTTGGTATGGAGACTGTTTGTAATAAAAAAAACAAATTTAAGTTAGAAAATAACCGCGATTTATCTACAAAAAAACGTTGCATTTAGTTTGTTTGAGTTAATGAAATTATATAGAATGTATAGCTGAAATACAATACAAAGATCATTTATTTTGTTGTTTGGAACAATAATCCGAATATGATTTTAAAGATGGGAAAAATGTGGAAAATTCGGGAAAGCTGAAAGTGTTTTTTTCTGTGGGATTTATTGAGACATACTGGAGGCATAGTTTTGTAAAAAAAATGTCTGTTGACTATCGTACGAAAACAAATTTGTGTGGATATGACCTCAAATCAAAATCCTTATTTAAGGATTGATTTATTGTTAGTGTGAACTTATGTTTTTGTTTTGTTAGAGCAAAGACGGTGTAGTAATATTGTAAAATTTCGTGTCTGCATGACATCAAATTATATCTTCAGAAGCCAGAGAGGACTCTCGGAACAGTTGGGAGAGCCTAGATGAAAAGGCTTCGGCGGTCGGCGAAATCGATTAGCCTCTCTCCAATGCTGGAGGTAGCGTCGTGAAGGCTAAATTTTCCGACTGTTGCGCCAAAGATTCCTTCCTTCCCAAGCACGATTTTTACATCGTGATTGGGGCAGCGCTAGTAGAGACGTTCGAGACGCTTGTAAAATTCATCTTTGGCCGCATCGTCGGCGACTTCCGTCGGGGCGTGTGTACAAATCAAATGTTGAGGAACTTTGACTTGAAACGTATCGCTGCCAATCGCTCGTCCAAAGGTATGAAAATGGAGACGATACCGCATAGTTTCCTACTACCATCGAGACAGCATTCAAATTCATGCTTCCTTGCATTGCAACAATAATAAATGTCACATGTTGCCTTTTTTGAGCACCCCTGTCCTATTCATCACATTTCCTGTACTGCGGTGATGTCAGCTTTGAATTTGTCGAGGACATCAGCCAGCTCGATATCTGCACCATCCCTACGGAGAGACAGGACATTCTAGATTCATATCTGTAAATCATGGTCTTTAAATCATTTACAGGGGTCGTCAACAAAGAGGATCATTATCCTAGGGTTCCTTTGTGTCTTCACTGGTAAATGTTGTTTTGCAGTTGCGGAAACCAAACCCAGCGCCGCCACCAATAATTATGGGGAATGGTTGCCCTCTCACAATTTGCTCACCACGGAGATTCCGTGGCTTACCCAGGGGATACGTGTCGTAGCAGACGTTTGTGTTCTGCTTGAGCCGTTTGCAAAAGAATTGTAATTTGACCGCTCCCAAGAAAAACGGCCAACGAATTTCCACTTCTGCAAACGACCCCATCCCCATCAAATTGTTTACTCTATACATATCAAGCTCCACACGTCAACCCTGATAAGCCCATATGTAACGCAAAATTCAAGATCTGCTGATCTACCGACTATTTTCGAGTCTAAAAATATTTCGTTTCAAAGTGTTACCAGGGGAGAGGAGGTCAAGAAAGGCAAAAAGGCGTTACGTAATAATTGAACTAAAAACAAATCTGAATTTAGGGAATCGTCGGACAATGAAATTTTTAAACCTATAAAAAATTCAGCTGAGAAAATTTCGTGCGTGACAGGATTAATCTCTCTAGGAAATAAAATTTCCATAGTGGCTACGTCTGATGAGGACAGCAGTGCCCAATGGTCAAGCCAGTCTACTCGAAAAGTAACAAATGTGCTCCTTAACGGTAGCCAAGTTCAGATCTATGTACAAGATCCAACCTCGAACGTGGCAGTCACATCCATCGATGAGGCGCAAGGATTTATTCTGTAGTCGATTAGATCTTGAGCAAATACTCTCAATTTGAATGACATATATCATTTCGATTATTTGCAGGTAAATGGTTCTCTTATTTCGCGGAGAGAGATTACTCTATTTCCATGAATAATATTGAATTTTAATTTAATTCTTTCTAATAATTTCATGCGTAGCAAAAGTATCCACAGGTGAAATTCATGAAATTCAGCGATGCCGAGTTAAAAGGGCAAGTGTCAATATTAAAGCTTCGGTACCACCGATGTTAACGTTTTTACGTTTTTTTTTTTTTTTTTAAATCAACTTTTTACATTCACTTTCTTGAAGAGTATTAAAGCGTCGGTTCCACCGAACATCAAAATCTTTTCTTTTTTTATTTTTGATATAAATCTTTCGAATTATAAATCAAATACAAATCACTTGAGAGCCAGAACAGCTAAAATTTAGTCGACCGATTTCAAATCGGAAAAATGTATGCAAACCGGAATAGCATGCAATATTCAACCATACTTGTTGTAGGGGTGGTACACCAGTTTCGTATACACTATCTGCCCAGGTTACTTTAAAAAGTGACATGGTGACAACTATAAGCTCGAAGATGTGAACATCCATACGAACGAAGGCACTGACAGACGCATTATCAACTCGACTTTTATACTTATCCAGAATTTACATATTTTATATGGTCTTTCACGCCTCTTTTTGCTTGTTACATCTAATTGCATTTAATATAACAATTTACCCTTTGGATGCAGGGTACGAATAACCAAAGATGATCAAAATAGAGAAATCAGACTAAAGCTTTGTAACACATATTCGTAAAAACTTCAGCATCCGAAAGCAAATCAAATATTTTACAAACGCAAAAGGTACCTTCAGATATAAGAACTCAAATTTAAAACAGGGACAACAATGTATCTATACTCATACATGCTTGTTCTGTGTGCAACTTAATCCTTTTGAAATGTTAGAAAACCAAATTAATTAATGTGCGACACAGCCGGAATTTATGGCATGAATAGCAGAAGGGCGCCACGGTCGAAGAGGCTGGGACAATCGGGAAAGTTAGATGCGGTGTAGCGATGGAGTTTTATGGCATAATTACTAGCGACTGGCGGCAATGTATAAAATATGAATATGCTCAATGAAAACTTCATTGTAAAACTGCAGTTCTTCTACTCCGGCACCACATCCGCCACGCTTCCTATTAATCTATGAACGAGAGTATCTGCATATTTTAGTTTTAAAATATGGCATAAAGTTTACTTTTAATTGAACGTACAACATTTTGCGTTATAAACTCATTGATTGAGCGCGATAAAATGGAAATAACTGAAAATGGAAATGTGTTGGCTGATTTTCGAAAACTTCTGCTCGCCGACTTTTTACAATATTTGCCTGATGTATTCGGAAGGACGAGCGAATAGAGTTGACAAAGCATAATAAATCGGTTTAATTGAAATATACATGAAAGTTTGAATTTTTGTTTGTGTGCTCTGTAATGGAATTTTAATGAGTAGTAATTAATATGGTAATTTGCTGAAGTGTTGATATTATTTTATTGGTAACTCCTGGTGTCGCAAACTGTTGGGGCTAGAAAGTGCCCGAGAAAAATGTTTACAACTGTAAAAATATAAAATATGAAAAAAGGATTTTACATTTTGTACAATATAATTATTGCGTATACAAAAACTTAGTTTTAAAGTATAGCGGCTAAATGTAATAACATACATTTAGAACGAGGAGCATCTTTAACTTCAATGGAACCGAAGCACTATCTTTAGCTTGTATATTAAATATGTAGTCAATACATGGACTAATAAGGCATTGTAGTCGGCTCTTTTTAAGAACCTTGTTTTTATAGTCCGGAATGGATGGTTGGCGACGAACCTTGTGTCCATGCTTCTGCATAACATGGAAGTGAACCAACTGTACCTTTTTGGATACGCCCATGCAGATTGTTTCAGTCATTAATGTTCACTAAGCGTCACCGAATCTTTCGAATGATTCTTAACAACTTTTTTGACCTGAGCTCCTTGTCGAATTGAAAAAAAAACCCAAATATCGATCTTATATCGCTACTTTCAAAATATCGCAAAATGGATACTCCATATTTTTCGATAAATCCGGATAATGATCGAAAAATTATTTCAATGAGGTTTGGGGTCGTTATATACTGCCAACAAGGGCTGCATGATTATTGAAAATAATCGATTGCTACTTATTAAGCATAATAAAAAAAAAAAACAACAAAAAATTGTATTTTGTAAAAGGGATTGGTTCCTATACTGTTCAATTTTAAAGATTAAATTTGCTGATTATTTGATACAATAATATCAATGTTTTCAATGAAGAGTATGTAGTTTGGAAAATGGTAAACTAGTTGCCATACTATGTTTGCTTTTATTGGGTGCATTATGACAATGAATTTCAGATATTTTCAGCACACAAAGTCGATTATGCTGTCTGAAAATTTTATTTCCATCCGCTGCAACTCGTATTCTGGAAGGCCATCTTCCAAATCATCTTTACTTTATGTTAATTCATTTCGGACATTTTGTATAGTATAAAGAATTTTTTAAGCGTTTCAGAAACAGAACACATACTACACCAAATGCAAATACTTCTTTGTACATATAATTGTGCCACCAGTGAAGCAATTCAGCGAGAGAGCTACGTACACTGCGATTTGTTGTACAACATGATCGCTCTCAACTCCCATGTAGCGATTGTGAGGATGTTTGAAGAAAAGTTGCAAACGAGCAATTTGTACAACAAGCCGCAGAGTGTAAGGCTGGCTTAACGCAACCCTGGTTTAAAAGAGTTTGGAATACAAACTTGGTATGATTTTAATAGTACCCTCAGCTCTCTCGTTCTCACTAGTAGTTTTATGAAGAATGCAATTGTGCTTCTGAACATTCTGCGCGTAACATTCTACTGGTAATTCGAAATTATTATTTAATATTAAGAACTATTAGCTGACAGATATTATAATATGATTGGGTAGTTTTATGTTTTGCTTTATTTATCTATTATCGGACCGAACAAATTTGAAAACTCGGACTCTAGTTGTTTGCTATTTACAAGATACACATTTGATTACTGATTTCAATGGCTTCCTGATTGTTGATTATCAAACACTTGATGATTACTGATTATACACAATTGTTGATTATTAATTAATCAATTGTTGATTATTGAAATAACTTTTCAACTGATTCTGTACAACAATCGATTGTTGATTGTTTAATCGATTAATCACGTAGTCCTACTGCCACCAACCGTTTCTGTCGTATTATCTGATGGAAATTTTGTTTAAGTATTGAGATTTGGACCACCTATAGCGCACCCCCTCCCCACGAATCCAGAATTTCTTGTTTTAACACAGAATTTGTTATCGTTGACCGAATAATTTTTTAAGGTACATGTATCGGGTCTTTACTTAATAGATTGGAAACTCTGTGACACTATTACTAATACATACTAGGCAACCTAAATTCAATTATTTTCAGCGCCTTCGCATTATTCTATGTAAATTCGACGTTCTCAACATGTAGTACCACCAATGATTGCTGCAAGTTAGAGAAGTTGTCACTGATTGGAAGTGTTGCTTTGGCGCTTGCACAGCGTTGCTTCAACCAGACAACAACGTCAACAGCAACAACAAGTGGCACACAACAACCTACAATGTCACCGCATTTAGACCTTGTTGCAATTTAGAATTTGTTTGCATCGATTTATTGTCGCTATCCCAGTAAATTTAACATTTGTGTTGGAAGAACTTGTACCTCAACTCATTTGTGGAGCTGCAGCATGCGGTTTCATGAAGTACTGCCTGAATAGAAGTCTAGTAGATTCAAAGACAGAACAATTGTCATGAGAAAACAATGGCTTTGATGGAATGGAATCTTCCATACCCTTTATTTAGTTTGAAACTTAATGAAATGGTGGTCCCATAATATATGAATAATGACCAAGATTTTCTAATAATATGGGCTTTAGTCGAAATACAGACTAAATTAAAGAGTACACAGTGATGAACAGTATGTTAGAGGAAATGCAGTGTCTTAAGAATTTATAATTTAGAGACAGAAAATTACAAAAATATATTATATTTTTTTCTTTTGTAAACTGGGACGCCTATATCGCTGAACACACTTATTCCATGGTATCGCAGCAATCTGTAGATGTCTTTTATTCAGCAAGTTTATAAGTCACGATAAATTCTGTATGTTTTAATTTCAGATATTTAATTGTTGGATAATATCGTTTATAAAAAAAACAAAGTGTGTTTCGTGTACAATATTGTTTATCACAAAATAGTCGGCAGTTACTTAACTAAAGTTTATGGTAGATTTTTTTTAAAAACGGGGTCTTTCATTTGTTCCAAATTTATAAAAGTGTTTCATTTTCTTATACTAGTAACATGTACTCATATATATGGGTATTTTTTTATACCATTCAGACATAGTGTGAATGGGTATTATCAGTTTGTCTAAAAGTTTCTAAAGGAGGCAAAGTAGACCCCAAAAATTATATACATTCTTGATCAAATCGTCAAGACAAGTCGATGTAGCCATATCCGTCCGGTAGTTGCTGAGCATTTTTTATACCTTGTGCCTCTGGGTTATATTAACTTTCTCTAAATGAAGGAAGACCGTAAAAAGGGTTTATATACTAGACCAGCATCGAAACGCGAGTCGATATAGATATATCCGTCTGTCCGTCCGCCGGCTGTTTGAAGGAACATATCTCGGTGACTATAAGAGATAAATATTTGGATATTTAGTGTATCCTTTTCCCTTTTCAGGCAACTAGTATCAAATGAACAAGCCAACCCCACTTCAAGGTGTAGCTTCCATACAAACCTGGCCCCAATTTTCAAGTTTTTATATGACAATTTTTTTTTATTTTTATTTCTTGTTAGTTACGGTAGAGACTCCAAATTTCGAGTATCTTACGTAAATCATAATAAAATATATCGTATAGGTCCTGGTCGGGTCACTATACGGTGTTGCCCCCATACAAACTTGTCCACCATTTTCAAGTTTTTAAGTATGATTTTTTTTGTTTTTACTCATCATAGAAAGACTCACACCGCAACAACCTCTACAAATTAGCGTTCTGTGAAAAATGCTTTTCGTGAATTTCGAGCCTCATATGGTGTGCATCATCGACCTTCCAAGCCCATTATTACCAATACCATCCGAAAATTTAAGTCTCAGTGTACGTTATTGGACACAGGACCGAATAGACCACATCCAGCCCGTAGTGAGGAGAATATTTCGGCTGTGGCGGAGAGTGTGGCAGAAGACCATGACCAATCGAATGGAAGAATTTGGCGAGTTTCACGCCAGGATCTTTGTTTAATGGCTTACAAAATTCAACTCGTTCAAGAATTGAAGACTTGAATTTACGCTTTAATTTCAGTTAAGGAATTTTGCAACCGCTCAATGAAGATCCGCTTTCAGTCAATAAACAAAATTGCCGCTTTTGGGCTGATGAACAACCATAAAAGATTCTCGAATTACCATTACATCCACAAAAATTCACTGTTTGGTGTGGTTTATGGGCTGGTGGAATCATCGGTCCGTATTTCTTTAAAAATGTGGCCGGTCAGAACACAACCGAGCGCGAAACAATGGCTTTATTGAGGAATCGTTTTGGTGAGCACCTAATTTCGCGTTTCGGTCCTGTCAACTGGCCGCCTAGATCGTAAGATATCACACATCTGGATATTTTTCTTTAGGGTTATGTGAATAAAGTCTTCGTCGATAAGCCAGCTTCGATCCAAGACTTAGAAGCCAGAACCTGGTAGCAATGCTGTAAAGAGTAATCGAAAATTGGACATTCCGAAAGGATTACCTACAGCGTAGTCACCATTTCAATGAAATTATCTATACAATTCTAAAATGACTTAAAAAGCGTTTTATTTTAAAATTAAAAACAAAACTCTAGGTGTCTATGAGTAAGCGTTTTCCAGCTGTCGATAATATCAATGTCTTTTTACGAGCGCTGTTCCTCTGCAGATTTGATGTCAGTGTCAGTGGAAATCCTTTTTTCAGCAAATCCATCGTCTGTCTTAGCCATCATTCGATAGCCTGTTTAGGGTAAGTTTTGCACCACCATCACGACAACGTTCGACTGCTTCGGGAGTCAAACTTGTATCACAAGTGCTTGAGTAGCTCGGCTCAAAAAAAACACTCCATAAAAAATGTTTTATGTGGACCAAACGAATAAAACTGTATATCGACATACATTCGATGGTCTTCAATTGTATTAAAATTATTAGATGTTGGAGTTGGAATTCCGACCCCATACAAAAAATTCGTATTCTCTTTGTTAATTTTTATACCATTCACTCATAGTGTGAAATGGTATTATCTGTTTGTCTGAAAGTTTGTAACGCATTGAAGCAGTCATCGTAGACCCCATAAAGTATATATATTCTTGATCAGCTCAATTAAACGAGTCCATCAAGTCATGTCCGTCGGTCAGTCCGTCTGTCTTTCTGTCCATCTGCATGTCTGTATGTTGTTACGCATTTTTGGGAGCTGGAACAGCTGTGGAATTAGGAGGTTCTTGGCTTTGTACAGAAGCCTGAGGTGCCACACCCTATCGAAGGCTTGCTGAATGTCCAAGAAAGCAGCGACCGCATACTCTTTCTTTTCAAGGGCCTCTAGCGCAAAATTAACTACTCTATGCAGTTGTTCTGGTGTCCGGAATCCAAATTCCAATTTTCGTATCGCCAAAGTAGCAGCCACTACTTCGAGCCGTCTGTTGATGATCAACCTCTCCATCATTTTGCAAAGTGAAGGGAGAAGGCTGATTGTGTGTCTGTGGGTGTTCACCTCAGTTGATTGATTGACTCGCCTCGAACAGTTTTTGGGATAGCCCCCATACAAACCCACCGCCCACTTTTCACTTTTTATATGAAAAACCTTTTTATTGTAATCAATATCAACTTAATAATTTATATGGTAACTTTTAGTGGACGGATGCTTCACATATACATTAATGGGTGGGACCCGCCCACCGTTCGGGGTAGGCCCCATAGAAACCTACTGCCCACTTTTGACATTTTGTAAGAGTACTTCTTTAAATTAAAATCAATATTAGGTTGAAAATCAATGTGGTGCCTTTTTATGGTCAGCCGCTTAACATACATAGACTAAGAGGCGTGGCCCGCCCACTTTTTGGGGTAGCCCCATACAAACCTACCGTGCAATTTTGTGCTTTTTATGAAAAAATACTTCTTTTAAATCAATATTAGCTTGAAATTTGATTTGGTGGCTTTTTGAGATAGTCGCACACAAACCCAGCTCACTTTTATGCATTTGTATGGATGACTTCAATATCAATATCAATGCACATCTACTAGTATATATATAGCCAAGTCCATCTGTCTATTTGTCTGTCTATGCGTTACTGTCCGCACTATGCCCTTAATTCTTACAATTTTGATTTTAAAGTTGGTATGGAGCTATAACCAGAAGTAATTTAAAACTAAAGTGACAGCGGTTTATTCACTACAAGGTATAGCTAAAATACAAAAGTATTTATTTTGCTGCATCAAACATGTTTGAGTTAATGTTAAAATAATAACTGTTTTCAAATTGGTCAACTACATACAAAAGGTGAATCCTATTAATAACATTGATATTGTATAAATTATACGATACATTTGTATGTGGAGGACTTGATAGTTCCTCAACTGTCTAGCGTGCTGTTTAATATTCTGACGACCTCCGCTCAATGCAATTTTTTTTTAAATTTAATTCTTTCTTATAGTTTTATGCGCAACAAAATTTCCCACAACCATCTATCCTATCTATAAACGTTAAAAAGGCGCAATTCATGCCAAACGTTTTGGGGAACAATTTGCAGGGACATTTAAGGTGCAATTTGGGAGGAAGGTTTCGGGCACATTTGGATGGGACTTTGTGGGACAATTTTTGGAGGGCAATTTTGGAGGGCATTTGAAGAGCAGTTTGGGGTTATATTTTGGGGTGTGGTGGAACTGGACATGAGGAATGTGACACATAGACGGAGGGAGAAGGGGCCAGGTGCAGATTGATGTAAAATGTTTATTTTTATAACTTTTTTAACTCGAAAAATAGTAATATTTTGCCTATAAAAATCACAAATTGGGATGTTTGTCTTTAGGGGAACTATCCCGAAAAGTGGGCAGGACATGCCCATTAATAATTTTGTGAAGCTTCCGTCCAAAAGAAGTCACCACTTTGCATTTCAAGTTGACATTGCCATTGCCATTACTTTAAATAGATACATTCTGAAAATTCTACACAATATACCATGTACGTGAAGGGTATACAACAACATGTCTGTGAACTGCTCCAGACCGCGACCTCGTGTTGCCGAATGTCGGGTAAATGCTGATGAATACCACCATGAAAATGTGGCATATATCTGCGACTGTTATTGCTTTTGTATTTAATGGAACTTGTGGTTGCTAGCAATTTTCGTCTCCGTAGGCGTTAAATGCTTGTGATCACCAAAACCTAAAAATTTGCATTTAATTTGATTGAATACTCTGATTGAGCCGCGTGTGATGATATGTTTATTAAGCAAAAGTCATAAAATACAAATTCAATTATTATGAGCAGTTGCAAAGAAAGTTTACGCAAGTTTTTATATTGATTATAAATAATCTCTTGTGTCATTCTTTCATAACTATATCGGAAAGACAAAGCTTAACTTAAAAATGTTAACGTTTATCAGATTTCAAATCTTTGTAATTAATTGTTGCTTTCTTGCTCATACTTCTCACAAAATGCGTGAATAGTATTAAAATTTAGTCTCAAAGTTTACAAAGTAAATTTTTGTGATCAATCTTTGAAATATCTGGCTAAGCCCCGGTACGGAAACTTATTTTGTTTCTAACACCATAGAGACTGAAACTGAAAGAAGTAATTTTGAATTCTTTCTGTTACTGAATGACAGAAAATCAGATGTTTTGCCATTTACTATTTGCAACACTCGCATTAGCAACATGAGTTTTTCGAGTTGTTGTTGTTTTTCTTGATCAGCTCTTGATCAGCTCGACGCGACGAGTCGGTCTAGCCATGTCCGTCTGTATGTCCGTCTGTATGTTGTTGCGCATTTTTTGGGGACCAATTTTTATGCTACATACACTTATTTTTATTGCAGTTTAATAGAGTGTCTAGATTGACCGCCACGCCCACTGTTTGGGGTAGCCCCATACAAACCCAGCGCTACCTTTTGACCTTTTATAAGAAAAACTATTTTATTGAATTCAATATCAACTTAATATTTGATATGGTAGCTTTTGGTGGACGGATGCTTGACATATACATTAATGGGTGGGACCCGCTCACTATTTGGGGTAACTCCCATACAAACCTTCTGCCCACTTTTGACTTTTTGTATGAAAACTTCTTTATTAAAGTCAATATTAGGTTGAAATGTGGTGCCTTTTTATTGTCAGCCGGTTTACATACATAGACTAACGGTTGTGGCCCGCCCACTTTTTAGGGTAGTCCCCATACAAACATACTGTCTAATTTTGTGTTTTTGTAAGAAAAACTTCTGTATTAAAGTCAATATTAGGTTGAAATGCGATATGGTGCCATTTTACAGACAGCCGCTTAACATATATAAACTAATGGGCGTGACCCGCCAACTTTTTGGGGTAACCCCCATACAAACGACCGTGCAGTTTTCTTTATGAACAAAAGTTTCATTTAAATCAAGATTAGCTTGAAATTTGATTTGGTGGATTTTAGTTGACAACCGCTTCATATTCAACCGAAATTAACGTTTTTTCTTGTTGTATTAATAAACAAGTATTAATGACCAATGGAAAATTCGAACATATATGTAATATATGCTGGAATGCTGAAAAATAAAAAAATAAAAATAAACCAGAAAAAACTTTAACTTCGGTTGTACCGCTCTTTTAACACCACTCACTTGAAGTTTCAAGTTGTGAATTCAGCAGGTAGAAAAAAAATATTTGTAAAATCTAACAAGCTAAAAGTGGGTTTGTCACGCCCACGTCTTTTGGGGGGGGGGGGGGGGCAAGATCGTGCCGCGCAGGACTAAAAGGGCGCCGTGCCCTTCACTGCATTAGTAAATAATATATACATTTACTTGCTTCAGCTTATTTCCAATTTGTATAAACAAGTTTATATAAGTTTTTATATTTTTTATATTTATATTTTATATTTTATATTTTATATATTTTATTTGCATTTAAATTTAAATAACGAATATTTGCAGCATTTGATCAACACTGATTATTTTTTGATGGGATTTCATATCACTGCTCAGCACTTAATCGAAGAACGTACTAGGAAGCGGCAAGAGCGATAAATAAAAAGTATAACCGGGGAAAATCAGATTACATGCAACAAACAATTATTTATAGTATACATTACTTAATTGAAAACAGTTAACAGTTTTGGGTTGCTAAATATAATATTTAAGTGTGTGAAGACAGCGAGATATTTAGTGACATTATTTTAACAAAGATATTGAAAAATAAACACCTGGAGCAAATAATAGTGCAAACTGGTAAGAGATCCGCTGCGTAAATATGTATATAAATTTCTATATTGTAATTAACAATTTTCAATAGTTGAATAGACAACGGGTGCGATGGGAACTGATCGATGTGGTAAATCTTTGGTTAGAAAACTCCGACTTCGAACAACAAGTCCATTCAACATTATCTACAATTCCAACACGCGCTCCACTTTATACGAGTTGGCTTTATAACAATAATGGCTCAGAAAAATTTATAAAAATAAACCATCTGGTAGCGAATTTAGAAAACGAAAAGCACAGAAAGAGCAACAGTTTGAACGTAATAAGAAGTTAATGTGCATGGATAAATATGTTAAAAAAGTAAACCACGCCGCTTGTCAAACAGAGCAGCCTATGCGTTCTACCACTGACCCCACAAACGTGGTGGAAATAACGTCTAATCAAATTGACCCTGTACAATTAGATCAAGATCAAAAGTCTAAAGAAAATGATATTTGAGAAATGTTAAATTTATCCGATTGTGGTTCTTGGCCTGTTGTTCGAAATAGCAACATTATTTACCATGTGATCAAAAATGGTCCAAATCAAGTTATGCTTGATATGTATTCGGAATATGAAAATGCACGACATTTTCCAAACTTTTTCTATGTTCGAAAACTTTCCAACGGTGAAACGTTCTGCCGTCGATGGTTAGTTTACTCCCTTTCAAAAGATTGCGTATTTGGCTTTTGTTGCCGACTATTTGAAAAGAAATCAAATTCGAAACTTGTTTCAGAGGGATATAATAAATGGAGACATTTAACAGAAACTTTAAAGATTCATGAAAATAGTACCTCTCATATGATTATAAGCAGTGGATAGAAACGGAAATAAGAATGAATTCAGGACGCACTATTGATAAACAAGAACAAAGAATGATTGAAGAAGAGAGTAAGCGTTGGCAAAATGTTCTCTTTCGATTAATGAGCATTACTCTATATCTTGCGGAGAATAATATGGCTTTCAGAGGAGACTCTGATAAATTATATACTCCAAATAATGGCAAGTTCTTAGGTCTATTAGAATTAATGGCAAAGTTTGATCCTGTAATGGAAAGCCATTTAACACTTGCAACAAAAGGAGAAATTTCGGATCACTATTGTGGAAATAAAATACAAAACGAAATAATAGATTTGATGGCTCAAAAAGTTAATGAAGTGATTGTAACTAGAGCGTTAAAAGCTATTTATTATACAATAATAGAAGACTGCACTCCAGACATTTCACGAAAGGAACAACTATCCCTTATCATTCGAATTGTGGATTTGTCTAGTGACACATTGGAAATTAAGGAACATTTTATTGAGTTTCTTTCTATTAACAAATCCACTGGATCTGGCCTGAAAGTAATAATTGACATGTTGAATAAATACGGGCTCAAGCTTAGTTCGTGCAGAGGACAAGCGTATGATAATGGTGCTAACATGAAAGGAAGAAGTCAGGTGTACAAAACAGAATATTGGATATAAATCCGTTAGCTTCATTTGTATCTTGCGGTAGCCACAACTTAAATCTAATACTGTGCGATGCTGCACAATCTTCAGTTAAATCTGTTACATTGTATGGAATTCTGCAAAGATTATTCACACTCTTTTCTGCTTCTGTTAATCGTTGGAAAATTTTAACAGACCACGTACAAATATTCTCCTTAAAAAAGCTAAGTGACACACGCTGGGAGGCTAAAATAAATAGTGTCAAGTTGGTGAAATTCATAATGCTTTGATTACTTTGTCCGAAACTGAAGGATGTGGCGCAGATATTGTACATGAAGCAGTTATACTACCAGACCAATAGAAAGACTTTGGATTTCTTGTGTCTCTAGTTGCATGGTTTGACGTTCTATTTCAAATTAATATTGTTAGTAAATCGTTACAAAGAAAAGAGATGAACATTTCCGAGTGTGCGAAATTGTTATAAAAATTTTTGCATATTCTTGAACGACTACAGAACTTGTGGATTTAAAAATGCTATTGTCGCCGCAAAAGAATTGGCAGATGAACTACAAATAAAGCCGGAATTCAAACCAATAAAAAGAGTAAGACGTGATGCAAGTGTCCAAAAAGAGCCAATCGTTTGTCCAGAGAAAAAATTAGAAGTTGAATTCTTCAACCCCTTCTCGATACAGCTCTAATGTCAATGAATGGATTCTTGTTTAATGTTTCAAATTTACCAGCAAGGCCAAAACTCTTGGAGTTATGTTCCGATTTACAAAATAAACTCACTGCAGATGGAAAAAGTGATATTGATGGTACTCTACTTTGTGATGAGTTAATTAGTATAAAAGGATTTATTTCTGGCACAATGAAAAATAAAATAACTCCACTCAGTATATTAACTTTTATAAAACAGAACAGTCTGCAAGACTTATATCCAACAATATGGATTGCAATGCGAATCTTGCTAACAATACCAGTTACTGTATCAAGTGGAGAGCGCAGTTTTTCTAAACTAGAGCTAATTAAAACTTACTTGAGATCAACAATGTCGCAAGGAAGACTTTCGAGTTTAAGAACTCTTTCAATTGAAAACGATGCGCCCGAGTATTAAACTTTTCTGAGCTAATTAAAGATATTTCTAGCAAAAAACCTCCAAAAGTAAATTTTACTTCTTAGTTTTCATGGTAATTATACTCGTTAAACATACACATTTTTTTCATTGTAACAATGTTATGATTTTTCAGTACGACGAAAATGTATTAAGGGCGCAACGAAAAATTCTGCACGAGGGCGCTCAAAGAGGTAGGACCGGCCGTGGTCATGCCCCTTGATATTTATGAGCTCTTATGAAGACACCATTTGAAATGTCAAGTTGATTTTACCTGAAATGATAAAGTTTTTCATAAAAAGTACCAGAAGTGGGTTTTGGGTTTTTATGGGGCTGCTAAGAAGTTAAGAAAACACATCTATTTCTCTATATGTGAGACATTCGTACATAAGAAGTTACTAATTTAAATTTTATGTTGATAATTACTGAAATAAGAAAGATTTCTTACAAAATCCAACATTTTTATACTCTATTAAACTGCAATAAAAAGGAGTCTATGTGTCGACTTACAAGCGGATATCTTAAAAACTAGTGCCCAAAAAACGTGCAAAACATCCAGACCGACGGACATTGGTGGATCGACCCGTCTCATCGAGCTGTTCAAGACTATATATACAAGCTGTGTCGAAAAAGAAGCAGGACTGTTCGAAAAAAAAAAATAACAAAAATTTGCAAAAGTGATTTTTATGCAAAATAGTTCCCTTGTGCTTCGATACAGCGTTTTGCACGGTCAATAAGCATTTCGAATGAGTGTTTTAGGTCATTTTTCGGAATGTCCTTGAGAATGCCGGTCGACGTCTTTTGGATAGCTGTGTCCTTTCATCGGCAAATGAAGTTTTCCCAATAGATAATAGTCCGCGGAGTACGGTGAAGTACCTTTCCAACGCATTTACATATCATTAGGTGGCGCACCAGAAACAGCTATTTCTAAAAAGTTCAATTTCTTTTGCGACAGACCTTGTACTTTATGGTGTCTTCGATGCCTCCTTTAATGCGTTACAAATTTTCAGACGAACTGATTATACTTCTCACACTCTGTGTGAAAAATGTATTTTTGTAGGAATACATTTTTTCATCTGGTTTGCCTTGAAAAACTTGAAATTTAAGGATATAGCCGTATTGTGGACGTGCCATTCAAAACTAGTTCTAAACTTAATCCGCGTACATACCACCTGATTCCAAATTTTACTTTCTACAAATTATTTCACAAAATATGCTATTAAAAATTTGTTCAGCAATGCTACTATGAAATTATAACAAATATTTTGAAAAACCTCTTCTTAACCTCTACGGTATAATGGTATAAAAAACTACTGCCCACTTTTGCTTTTTGTATGAAAAACTTTTTTATTGTAGTCAATATCAACTTAATAATTGATATGGTAACTTTTAGTGGACGGATGCTTCACATATACATTAATGGGTGGGACCTGCCCACTGCTTGGGGTAGCCCCCATTCAAACCACCTCCTTTTGTGTGTTTGTAAGAAAAACTTGTTTATTAAAGTCAATATTAGGTTGAAATGCGATGTTGTGCCTTCTTATGGGCGGTCGCTCATCATACATAGACTCATGAACGTGTCCCACCCACTTTTTGGGGCAGCACTGATACAAACCCGCCGCCCACTTTTGTGGTGGTTATGAAAAACATTCTTTATTTAAATCAATATTAGCTTGAAATTCGATTTGGTGGTTTATAGTAAACAACCGTTTCATATACAAATGGGCGTTTCCCCCCAATTTTTTTTAAGGTAGTCCCATACACTTTTATGCATTTCATTGAAAAACTTATAGAACGAGCTATACTTTATGGGGTCTCCGATGCTTCCTTCGCTATATTACATACATTTCAACAGCTCAACAAACCCAATATACCCTGTTACAAATATTTTTTGTACAGGATACAAACAGATTTTATTTTAATAGAATACATTTTAATCATTGCCAATACATATTTAAGACTAGTTGGTTCCCGCGAAAGAACATTAAATTAAATTTAATATAATTTAAACCCAACGGCCACACCAACTACAGTCGTATAATCTATCGTTACAATCGCTATCGACCGATCCACTCAATTACCGATGATTAGGTATCGAATCGCAGCAGACGCCATCGTTATCGATCTAAGCAATCGGGTATCGACGAGCAGTTATCGGAAGCGCGGTAGCGCAGCAGAGGTGAGAAACTGTATAAAGCACTGGCAGAAATTAGTCAGTTTTGGAATGCCGGTTTGGTCGGTCGCAACCAGCGGTGGTAAGAATGGTGCGGATTACTAATATTTTGCTGCTCATCTCTTTTCAGCTCATATTAATTTATGACCCCATTCCCTGGGTACCGATTAAACATATTGAATCGGAATTCGAGCGGCGACTTTGAATTTCATTATTCTAATAATATCCTGCTCAATGTAAGCACATGTATGTACATACATATGTACATATATGATCACAGAACTTGTTAAAAAGTCATACCTTTTAAAAGCATTTCTTTTGTGCAGCGATAAATTAGCTTAACATCCTTTGTCGAAAATTCATGTCTTATGATTAACCAAAGATTATTGGTATATTATGACAGTGGAATCAAAGTCCAACTAAAAAAAAAATTATATCAATTTAAAAACCGTTGTCTGATTGTTATATTGGACCCTTAAATTAAAAATCAAAAATAAATATAATTGCTTTTATTTCAATAAATATAAATATTGAATAAAGGTCCATTTAGTCTCCCAGAAATCATTCCATAATGATCTTTTAACTAAATATTGAATTATTATCATTATTTCCAGTCGCTGATGCTAATAATTAAATAAATGTCCAAAAAAGCCTGTTAAATGCATACATACATACATACTCTTGCTAAAGAAATGAATACAAAATGCGTTAGCGGCGACCGACCAGCGCATGTAAAGAGAATAAATAAACAAACATGCATACATACATAGTATATGTACGTACGTATGTTATGTGATGTGACGAATACAAATCCGAACACACGCGACTCTCTCTGGGACCAGCAATGCTCGTTGACTCAGCAATTGCACTCTTTCTTTCACAATTGTGAGATCATGGGACCTGTCGCAGAAGCAATTTGAAGTGACAAAGTCTTTATATGAGATGATGTCTCTATTAATTCTTTACTTAGCGCTGTTATATATATACTACTATTTAATAGCTGTTATTTTGAATAAGTACACATACGCTGATTATAAACACTTCCATTACCATGCTACTACAACTGTGTTGGTATACGTACAAGTATGTGTGTGAGAGAAAGAGTGTTTACTATTTATGTATTAGTATAAGTGAGTTATGTACAATTTGGCATATTTGGCAATCGACTTCCCCGCAGGACCGAAAGTGGTTATCAGTATCACAAGATTTTCCACCTTAATAAAGACAAGGGTACTTGGCGCAGTAATGTTTAACACCGACGTAATCAAATTGATCATGTTGTGATCGATGGAAGGCACGCATCGAGGGTGTTAGATGTGAAAACGATACGAGGTCCCAACATCGACTCGGACCACTACCTTGTGGCAGCCAAGGTGCGTACCAGGCTCAGCACGATGTATGCCGCACGTCCCAATCCTCAAGGATAGCTGCAATCACAACAGACCGCCGATGCCATTTGAACCAGACTTTCCCAACTGTCCTTTCCGGCTTCTGAAGATACACGTGAGCAGTGGAGATAGTGGAGAGCAGTGGAGATATATGTCACACTCCATGGATACGGCTGCCAAAGAGCTAATTAGTAACACAAGACCTTTGACGAACTTTTTGTATGACGAGGAGTGTCGCCAAGCTACTGCAGAGAAAGCATCCCCCTACAGAAGTAGAGTTTAGCCCTCTCTCGAAGTACGAAGATCAAAATATATAAGACACTGATAAACACGGTCCTGCTGTATGGCACAAAAGTATGGACCCTGGCATTATCGGACACAGCGTATTTGGTACTGGTAGAGAGAATGGTACTTCGCAGTGTTTTTGGTCCTCTTAAAGTTGGCGTCGAGTTTAGGACCTGTATGAACCACGAGCTGCATGATGAGGTTGACATAGTCAAGGCGGGTAATCTCATCCGGATGAACCTCGAAGCTACAGCACTAAAGGCTTACGATGGATAGCTGAACTTAATTGGTGAACGGCGTCAGGGAGAATGTCCGAGTTTACGATGGCATGACCAGGTCTACGATGACCTGAGCGCACAAAATTATACCGTGCGGCCTTCAACGATATACGGTTATAGTGCCACTTAAACAAGTAAGTATTTATGTGATCCAACTCCTCGACTGTGCGAATTAACATCTTTTTTTACCCTATACCCAAAGTGATAAGGCTATAATAAATAACTGCGAATGTATGTAACAGGCAGAAGGAGACGTGGTAGACATCAAAATGTATATATATATTCTGAATCATCATCGCAGCTGAGTCCATATAGTAATGTCCGACTCTCCGTCCGTCTGCCTGATAGTCAAAAACCGTAAGAGTTACAGACTTGAAACTTGGACATTTAGATTGAGGGTACCACTTTTGACAACGTCCACCACATCCACACTATGGCTACTTTTTAAAGCTGCCTAACCTGAAATGGTTAATTTTCCTTTTTTATCAGTTTGTTTTTAACGAGTTAAAGGAGGCATCGTTGACCCCATAAAGTATATATATTCTCGACGAGACAAATCGATCTAGCTATGTCAGTCCGTCTGTCTGTATGTTGTTGCGCATTTTTGGGAACCAATTTTTAAGATATCCAGCTGTAAGTCAGCTCATATACTTTTTTTCTTGATGTCAAATAGAGGATCCATATTAACATGCCACGCCTACTTTTTGGAATAGCCCCCATACAAACCACCCATCCCCTTTTGACTTTTTGTATGGAAAACGTTTTTATTACAGTCAACATCGATTTGAAATCGGACATGGCGGCATCTTATGTCTGAACGCTTTACATTATTATCACGGAGTGTATCACGCCCACTTTTTGGGGTAGCCCTAATAAAAGAATACACCCCACTTTTTTGGATTTTGTATGAAATTAAAATTTAATATACTGGCTTTTTATGGACAAACGCTTCACATATAGAGAAATACTTGTAACTACTAGGTATAAGGTATAAATATGTTTTGCAATTTTTATACCACTCACACATACTTCAGTTAGTATCAGCTATCACTTTAGTGTCGACTCTAAATCATTTCGTACCAATAAATATTATAGTGCTGCTACTAATAGCCGTATGACACACGAAAAATATGAGCATATATTTTCCCCCTCATTTTTGTTAGAGCAGATCAGAAAATAGACAAAGTAAAAATTGACTGTATGAGTCGTACTCTTCCCAAAAATGAAAACTGCAATGCAATGAGCTTTTTGCGATGACATTCCAGCCATACAAGCAGTCATGTCACAGTTGCTAAAGAACATCCCAAAAAGCGAGTTTAAAAAGTGTTTGGATAAATTGGTTGAGCGTTTCAAATGTTGTATTGAGTTAAATGGATCGTATTTTGAATAAATATTAGCTTTGAAACATATGTGTGATCTGTTTTGGTGTAAGCAATTGTTGTATTTATTATAATAATTGTTTTGAAAATGGTCCACTACATACAAAAGGTAAATCCATTAATATTAGGTGTTATTGTATAATTGGTACACTACCCATTTGAGGACCTAATTATAATTTTACCATGTGCAACAAAATATTCACAACTCTCTTTCAATCCACAACCATCAAAGAGACGAAATTCCTGCCGAAAACATATATGATTAAATTTTATTGTATTAAAAAATGTTAAATCAAAGCTTTAAAATTTAAAAAATTAAGTAAAGATCAGCGTTGCCGTGCAAAAAGGCCAAGTGTGAAAAGTGTTAAAACTTTTGTTCTACTGAAGATAATTTTTTTTTCTAATGTAGCCAATATCGTTGCTATTAATATGGCTTTAATTTAATTTATTTAATTTTTAAGTTTTATACCTCTAAAAATACAAGCTATATTTCGTATTAACATTCTCAATTCAATAAATTATGTTCGTATTTAAAAAACTTACAAATTTCATGCATGTTACTCGCATAACAATAGCCAATCCTACACAAAATATTATGAAAATATTGTAAAACTTTACTGAGGAAACGAAAAACTTTGGCAAGTTTGTTTGTTTTGACCATGCTGGGCCGTATTAGTCAACTTAGTCAATGATAAAAATAATTTCAAAGGCTTCGACACGTTGGAAGGTCTTCATTTAAAAGTTGATAATCGGTAAAGAGAGAACGATACATAATCTCCAATATTGAGATGCCATAAAAGCATCGATAAATGCTGCATTGTGGATTTGACTACTTATGAGAAGTGGGCTATGAACAAATTTTGCATTATTTTTTTATTCATATATGTACATACATCAAGAATAATAATAAAGACGCTTCCGCACAATTAGTTTGTTAAAATTGTATGAAGCTCACAAAAAGAAATACGTCAGGCTTTGTGCACCTCATTATAAATATAAATCTGTACACCAAGCTATACAAGTAAATCACCAGAGAAGTAAAAAATGGAGAAATAAGTGAAGAATGGAATCACTTAGCCTTAATGGCTTATGCTGTAAACGCTTATGGAAAGCATTTAACCAAAAATCTCAAAGCAGTTAAGTGCTGCAGATGAAGCACAGAGAAATAGAAGAGTTGAGGCAGAATAATAAGAAAGCAAAAGATGTCATATGGATGGCCAAAGAAGGATACGACAACGGAGATAGAAGTAGGGTGCATTCAAATGATTGTCTCTTTAAGCGGTCGAAGAAAATGGAACAAACCATGAAGATGCATCGCCGGCGACAGCTAACAACACGAAACAACAAACTGGATGGGCGGAGTTGAGTTAAGCGACACATTTGCGACAGTATAATGAGCGACCCAATTAGTTAAAGTGACTCCCTGTCACTGACGCAGTCGGTGAAATGCATATGAACCATAAAACAATTGAACATTGTGCTCTGCACAATTATCCAAAGTGCACAATGGAGTATAAGGACACAAAAGAGGATTCATGCGGTTGCAAAGTGTGCGGCACACTTCAAATCCGGCCGTGATGGTTTCCATATTCGCACTCATAACTGTATGAAACAACAAATTTTTCTGCATACAAGAAATAGCTAGTATGTTCAAAAGCTAAAAACTATGCATTCATTTTCTAATAACCATAGAGTACGAGTATATGGGTGCTTTATGCGAAAAGTGACTTTATTGTGAAGAGATTTTACGTAAAATTGCAAATAAAACTGATACCCCAGTAAGTGAAAATGTTTCAAAATAGTTTCCAAGAGGAAGGAAGGAAGTTTCCACAAGGAAAAACATTAACTTCGATGGAAGCGAAGCTTTAATACTATTCACACGAAGTTTCAAGTTGTGTACTTATGAACAATTTTACAATTGTACAACATAACAACCTAGACGTGGGTGGAAAGCTTTTTGAGGGCTATACCTAAAAGCGGGCGGGACATGCCCCTTAGAAATTTATGTGAAGCGTCTATCCATAAATCCGGGAAACTTCCCTTTTGCATTTGGGGCATTATTTATGAACTGTCACAAGTAAAAAATCGGTTTTTACTATGCACGTCTACGTTCAAATGATGATAACTCCTTTAAAAATAAAGTCATTATAAAACTACGAGGGTTTTGAAAAGCTCTTTTTACGCACTACACAATATTTGCAATCAAAATTTATAAAAGACAAAATCTCAATTTAAAATTTAATAATAAAAAAAGTTTTTTGATTTTTTACCAATCGGGACATCTTCGATTTTTTTCGGGTTACCTTCAAAAGAAAGTAAGTTTCCTCCCCTTTAAAATGACTGTGACCTGCAGCGGCTCGTAAAATGTTTTATATCCAAAAAACGATTAAATACTGCCCCATTTGTGTGAAGAATTCATTCATAGACAGCCACGATATTAAATTTCAAGTTGATATGGAATGCAATAAAAATGTTTTTCATGCAAAAAATCAAAAGTGGGAAGGGGTAACCTTAAAAAGGGAAAAATGTGAAACATCCTTCTCTAAGAAGCTACCACATCATTTCTTAAGTTGATATTGTTTTCCATAAAAAAGTTTTTAACAAAAAAAATCAAAAGTGGGCGGGGATTTGTATGGGGGCTACCCCAAAAAGTGGGCGTAGCAAGTGAATATGGATACTCTATTTGATATCAGTATGAAGAAGTCTATATGCCGATTTAGAACTGGATATTTTCAAAATTGATCTCCAACAAATGAGCAACAGTATCCAGATGGACATAGCTAGATCGACTGGTCTCATCGAGCTATGTGTGTGACACTATGTGTGAATGTAATAACAATCGAAAGGAGATAAAGAGAGAATAGATAGTTCAACTGGTGTGTGCTGCTACGCATACGCTAATTATTATACGATTCACTCATAGTGTGAAATGGTATTATCAGTTTGTCTGAAACTATGTAACGCATTAAAGAACGCATCGTACAATCCATAAAGTATATATATTCTTGACCAGCTCGACGAGACGAGTGGGTCCAGCCATGTCCGTCTGTCTGTCTGTTTGTTGCTGGGCATTTTTTGAGTTACAATTTTTATGCTATTCAGTTGAAAGTTGGCACATACACTTCTTTTTATTGCAGTTTAATAGAGCATATATGGGGTAGCCCCCGTACAAGCCCACCGTCCACTTTAGACTTTTTGTATGACTTTTTGTCAATATAAGGTTGAAATGCGTTATGGTGCCTTTAATGGACAGCCGCTATACATACATAGACAAATTGGCGTGTCCCGCCCACTTTTTGGTGTAGCCCCCCATACAAACTCACGACCCACTTTTGTGGGTCGTGGGTCGAAAAACTCTTTATTCCAATCAATATTAGCTTGAAATTCGATTTGGTGGATTTTATTGGACAACTGCTTCATACACATATACAAATGGGTGTGTCCCACCCGCTTCGGTAGTAGTCCCATACAAACCCACAGCTCACTTTTATGAATTTGTTATATATTCTTGATCAGCTCGACGAGACGAGTCGATCTAGCCACGTTCGGCTGTTTGTCCGTCGGTCCGTCCGTACGTTAGTGCGCATTTTTTAGCTAATTATGTTTATGCTATCCAGTTGAAAAATGGACGTGACATCGCCTTTTTTTCAAAACGACTGCGACTGGGCACGCGAGTAGGTTGAAATCACCGACAATTGACGAAGTGGCTGCTGTTTTATAGGAGAAAACTTGCAACCTAGATATATCGTACTTCATTGTTGAAATAATAGCATGGCGGAAATGAATACCACTTCAACATCAAAATGATTAATCAAGTAACAGGCGTTAAAACCACTATGCTATGTACTATGCATTTTATTCATACAGACTTATGATCCGTGAAGGTGAAATAAATCACATTTCGATGTGTCGCCGTCTTTCCCATCAGTTCGCTGCTGTCACGTATGTCAAGTTTCAGAGTCAACGATTGACATACATCCGTTTGGACCAACAAATGTAAATGTTCATTTGTTCCTAATCAGTCTATTAAAATTCCTGCACCGATTGCTTTGAAATATTGATACAACGTCGCATTCCAATTTGCGCTTGTTTAAATAGTACTTGCAGAGCGGATACTCTCCGGCGAATTGACAGCAAAATTGGCGGACTAAGAGCTAAAGTGGAATTGTCAGTAGTTGCATTTTCTGTGATGGATTTACATATGTAAAGATCAATAGGAAAAACAAGATCCACTTGAAAATAGAATGTGACACAACAACAAATAAGAGAAAAACGAAAGGGGGCAAAGCTGCGCTCGTATGAAGAAAATTTCTGCATTGACCAATTTCTTCATGTTGACCAAAAATATATTATGCTGATCAAAAATATGTTTAAATTTTTATTTAAATTTAAACTTACTTTGCGATTTCAGTAAAATCATAATCACATTTTTCAATTTCATTGAGTTTGTTGTCACTTTCAGTGGAATTCCGATTAGTTTTAAAGTAAGATTCAAAGGTAACATAAAAAATTTGCTCAAGATATCGCAAATCACAAAAGTAAGTGAAAACTGGAACCGGCCTGATAATGAATTTTTACCTCAATCTAAAAGGAAATTATAAAATTTTATCAAATTGGCAATCAGATTCCTTTAAGAAGAGAAAATAATAAATACGTGGCCTCTTCTCAGATTTAAATCTAACAGGCATTTAGAGACCTCTTACTTAAATATATCCATTATTATTCAGTTAGCCATAATGACTCTAAAGCGAAGCTTATTTAATAGAATTTTAATAATTATCCGATATTAGCCCAGCGGAATGAAGTAGCATTGACTATAATACTTATAAAATTTACTTGGGAACT
This sequence comes from Leucophenga montana, assembly GCA_035044765.1. Lineage (NCBI taxonomy): Eukaryota > Metazoa > Arthropoda > Insecta > Diptera > Drosophilidae > Leucophenga > Leucophenga montana. The sequence goes on from JAWNNQ010001512.1 coordinate 356,940, forward strand.
CATGTCAAAATTATTGAAACTTTCTTAGTATCGAAGGAATTAATTTTTTGTACTTATGCTTATCTTATGTGTACAATAATCGAAATCAAAATTTTAATAAAAACTGTTGAAGCGATGTTTTTTAATTCACAAAGTTCAACTAAATAAGAACCAATATAAATGTAAAGAACTGTAATTTGAAAATCTGTATACCCATACTTGAATTATATAACATTTCTTTCATTATCTCCATAAATTGCAAAACCTGGAAGCCAGATAAGGACTTTCTGTGTAACAAAATAATTCAAACGAATTTTATGGCAGTCAACACTTTCAAAATGCAAGAGGACGGCTAAAAAAACAACATTTCCGCACTTGTTGGTACTAAAAACAAACAAACCAACCAGCGAATGATCCACTAACCAAACAACAAAAGTATAAACATAAGTCTAACTAACCTTTTACTTGTGCTGTAAGGGTGCATTGTAAGGATATCCGCTGATAAACGCCAAAGTTGACTGCCAGAAAAGTCATTAAAAGGCTTTTGTTCTAGGAGGAAAACAAACACACAGACAACGTTGAATAGCGTGTTGAACAAATGTTTTTGCAATTCAGAAGTGCGTTTAAACATGTAGCAGGCCAAGAAGTTCGTTGGCGCTCCGCCATCCCATCAGATGCCAAAGTTATGAATTGAAGGCATAATAAAGTGCGAGCGCCGAAAGTGCCAAAAAAGCACATATCCTTTGAAATTATAATTTAAACCTTCTCCATCGGTTCCGCCGCTAGCAAATTCGAAAGTGTTGCAGTTAAAACGAAGGTACTGAAGGAAGAAAGAGTAGGAAGGCCGCGTGAAAGTGTGCCGCGCCGCCGATAAGCGTGAACATACCAGCCGTAATAGAATTAAAACGCCACCGGATGTGGCGCCCAAGTGCCACATAGGGCTGTTTGGGCAACGTTTTGCTTTGTCGCGCTTGCCTTCGCCGCCCTTTTGCTTGGATATGGGTCGAGCAAAAAGGTCATGTGAGTTTTAATGATTCGCACTCCCCGAAATAACACTCAACAACACAGCCATATAAGTGCGAATAATAATAATAATAATTTCAGGGCTCAACCGAGCGCGATGGAGCACGTCCCGGCCTCGGTTACGCTCAATTTGAAAATTCGTATGCAAATGATTTGCCAACTTAGGCCAGGCCAGGCCTCGCTGATGAGAGCGTCAGCATGCGAGCAACCCTTTTAATTGTTAAAATTTTTGATAATACTTAAGCGCAATAAATTGAAAATAAACCATTTTCCATTTGGTCCACAAAAATAACAATAATTCAGGATTAGTCACATCCTGAATGTCTCATTGTAAGTTTGTTGGTGTGTGTGTGTATCTGTGGATTGAAGTTTGAGGTTAATTACGACATTCGCCCAGGTCGGAGTTGCAAAATAGCCACTGGAGCCAGTATTGCTGTAGATAAAGTAATCGGTTTAAAATTTGCTTTTGGTAATTGGGCGATTTTATTTTTAGGACCTATACATTTTTTTGTGGTTTAAAGTACATATATGTGTGTGTAAATAGTTTTTTTATACATAAGAGGATAAAGACGATGCGGCCAAAAATGAGTTTTACAGCGCCCTATGAGCGCCGCCAATAACTATTTACAAATCGTTCCAGGCGATTTCAACACAAACATATTGGGAAGGAACTTTCCCAACTGTTCCGGGAATCCTCTTCGTCTTCTGAATATATAGGTATGTAAACAGTGGGGACATATCTCCTACTCCATGGATACGGCTGTCATTGGTTACACCAGACCATTGACGAACCCTTGATATGGCGAGGAGTGTAGCCAAGCTACTGCAGAGGAAAATATCACCTGAAGCAGAACTCTGCAGTCGACAGCAACGCGAGCGTTAAAGAGTGATATCAAGAGAAACGGAGAGAGGAAAAATGAATTTTTCTGGCACAGCAGAAGGAGTAAAAATTGGCATTTTATGGCATTAGTGTTTAAATATGATTTCCGGCATGTGGTCGGATGTGGCGCATTTACAGCTCAATTTTCGACCACTTTTTAAGAAAATGAAAATTTTGCTTATTGACATATCCAAAAAAAATTTAGGCAAAAATGGGTTGACTTCTAGTTGATTTTCAGCCCATTGACCAAAAGTACAGCGTTAACGATGGCCGTTCGGTCTTAATACTTGCACCAGCTGAAGATTATAAGGTCCTAGGCCGGGATCCAATTACTACGCACGATAGATCGACTCATTTGGGGGTTGCTTAATACTAAGATCTATAGCAGCAAATTATTCTTCGGTGCGCACGAACACTTTTATGGATGCATATAATCATTTAGAGGACACGTAATGCCAAAACTAACTTTCCTGAACTGAACCATGATTTTCGAAATGAATTTGCACAATTTTCAAACGTTGTTCTGGCATTAGTCTATTCATGATAAAATGGCCAACCAAACTGACAGTAGCGATCACAGATCTGATCAATTTAAGATAGCTCAATTCCTGTCAGAAAATGGAACCTGGATTCAAGAACTTTTTCTTGATTTTAGATCGTTTCCTTTTATGAGTGTTTAGTAAAAGTTTTAAATCCTTTTCAATCATCAAATCGAGTTCAATCACTCACAAGGACTATCCAACCGAAATATTGCAGAAAATATAAATCGTAGCTTCAGATTTGTCAATCGGTATTTGAATGATCAAAAATCATATAAAAACCAATTCAATTTCATCCAAATCCACAAATTTGGCTGCCAAAAAAAAAAACAAGAACGTACTATTTCTAACGTAAAGCATCTTAAGTTAAAAAAAAACCACCTATAAATGTTATTCGCAAGCAGAAAAGACTCCAATTTGCTGGTGATTTCATGACGTTGACATTTCAAACTGATACTCATTTCAATGATTTAAATTTTTCATCGTTAAAGATAACGATGAAAAATATTTAAATTTAGACGGCTCTGACTGATACCAATACTTTTTTCATGATTTGCGAAAAGACGCTGTTTATTTCAGTCACCATCATAGCCATCGAGCGATGGTATGCGAAGCGATTACGTTTAACGGAACGATTGATTAAATTTTCTTGAGCAGAATTTGAATGTCGCTCGTTTCATTATTAGAATCTGTGTTTCCAAAATTAGAAACGGTTTTTGACTTTTGTCGTGAGTTTTAAACAGGATAATGGTATATTCACAACGCTGGAGTCGTGAAATCGTTTATTTGAAGCCAACTGATAAAAGTTATGACTTGGTTACCGTACAATCTATACCTTAAGATATTTGAAAATGGAGGAAGATAGTACGAAAAAAAGAAGTTGTTAATGGGAGTTATTATACTTGCTTGCGAAATAAAATTTGACTCCTATGTTCTTTTATGAGAAACCGGAATTTCGAAGTCAAAAACGAAAACTGTTACAAAACTCATTAGTCCCATTTTAATTTTAGTGCGGCTAATCATATCAAGGAAAAAGAGCCTTAAAAATGTGTTTTTAAGTGTTTTTGAGAATAAACATTGAAGAGGATTGAATAAACTACATTTGATGCAATTATGTACTTTTTTTAAATTATCTGATTCTTAACTAGAAGACTGATCTCATCGAGCATTGCTGGCTTGACATCCTCAAGCTCACGCCTTTCTTGTTCCTTTTTTTTGCGTCGGAAAAGGCGTTTCTACACTCCTAGTTTCTCAAGATATAGGTAGATCTCTAACAACTCGCTTTGTTTCAGACTTCCTAGTTCGTCATACCAAGGGTTCGTAACTGGTCTGGTGGATCTCCTTCGCAGTCGAATCCATGGAGTGGGAAAGGACTACCGGAATAGTTGGTATAGTCTGGCTGAAAAGGCTTCGGCGGACTAATGTGATTGCAGCTTTCCGACGTCTAGCTTTCGTTGTGTGTTGGGACATGCTGAGCCGGGTTTGCATCCTGGCTGCCACATGATAGTGGTCTGAGTCCATGTTGAGACCTCGTACCGTTCGCACATCCAACGCGCTTGTTGTGTGCCTTCCGTCGATCACCATATGATCAATTTGGTTGCGTGTCTTTCGATCTTGACTGCGCCAAGTAGCCTTGTGTATGTTTCGGTGTGGAAATCTGTTGCTACTGATTACCATGTTCCGACCATGTTCCTTTCTCCATTGCTGGAGGCAACGTCGTTAAGGCTAAATTTTCCGACTGTTGGGCCAAAGACTCCTTCCCTCCCTATTTTGGCGCTGAAGTCGACAAGGACGATTTATGCATCGTGATTGGAACAGCGCTCGTAGAAACGTTCGAGACGCTCACAAAATTCATCTTTAGCCGCTTCATACAAAAACACAAGGGTGGGCAGCAGGTTTATGTGGGCGCTACCCCAAAAAATATCCGTCCCATTAACGTACATGTGAAGCGTTCGTCAAAAGTGGCCGGTGGGTTTGTATGGGGGCTACCCCAAAAAATGGGCGTGGCGGGTCAATCTTGATACTCTATTAAACTGCAATAAAAATAAGTGTATGTGCATCAACTGGATAACATAAAAATTGGTGCCCAAAAATGCACAACAACATCCAGACATACAGACATGGCTAGACATGACAGATGAACATGGCTAGATCGACTCGTTTCGTCTACGATGCCCCCTAAAATGCGTTACAAACTTTCAGATAAACTTATAATACCATTTCACGCTATGTGTGGATGGTATAAAAATTGCATCTGAGTTGAACTTCACAAGACTACAAACTAGTAGATACAAATAGTCAAAATTTCCAATGCCATGAGTGTTAAATGTTTGTATTGTTTTGTATCATATGTTACCGAAACTTTCATTTAACCTTTCTCTGATGCAATATTTTTTAGGCAACCTTTCTCACCAGCATCAAATTTACAGAAACTGTAAAATATTGCATAAATTCCAAATCATTTTCGTTATCCTTATGCAGAAGTTAAAAATTAATCAATGATTTACAAGAAGAATACGTGTTCATACTTCATTCCAGATGGCAACGAACGTCTAACACGACTCTATAGAAAAAGTGGGAAGATACACAGCCTGAAAGACCAACACCCGCTCGTTAGTGCCTTCAAATGGCCAAAGGGTATTTTAAGCACCAGTCGCACTTGAGTCACGCAAAGTAAGTTCAGAGTGGAGAGATGCTCGAAAGCATCACATGAGAATGTAGGCTGACCCGGTATGGAACACAAATAAGGCGTCCGGGCTCGGATTCTTGTCAACAGCAGCAGCAACAAGCACAGCAGGAACGAACGACGAGCCAACCGGCCCAACAACAACCGCTAATAATTCAATTAGTTGACTGAGAAAGTTGCCAAACTACACATGATGCGAAATTGTTCATAGCAGAAATATTGTGGTGCACTTCAATAATCAAAAGGCCGCAGGACAAAAATCGCACCAACTCACATATTTATGGTTCGCGCACTCATAAAAAAATGGGTGGAATGGAAAAGGGCAAGAATGAATGAAGTGCAAGGATTTCACTTGTTTGAATCCGATGGGATTTTATTTGCATAGATATGACTTAGAATGCAAATATTTCCATGCGCTTTGGTACATTCCGGCTGAGTGGCAATTACTATATTTAACCTCTTCACGAATTGTATGTAAATCGAAATATTTATAAAAAAAAATAGCTTTAAATCGAAACAAACGGAGTTGGGAGTACACAATAACGAATAGTTTGGGTACAAGTTGTTCCCAAAAGTTCTGCATATAAAGGACAATTTTGAAACTTATTTTAAATTTTAATACCCTGTACAAAAAATATACACTGGGTTTGTTGAGCTGACAAAATCTATGTAACATAGCTAAGGAAGCATCGGAGACCCCATAAAGTGTAGCTCGTTCTTGATTTTATTTTATTTATTTAGTTAAAAGTAAAAGTCTTTTAAACGGCCTTACTTACTTACTTAAATAGAACTACAACCATATATATGACATGGCCGCATGTAGGAAGGCGGCTATAGTTTATATTCGTATAAAGCTTGGTAATGTCCTTCCAGTCCGAGTTGTTTCTACGTAGGCTCGGAGGTTAGTTTAGTTAAGGTTCCCCACGTTTTGGTTGTCAGATTTTACAAAAAAAAAAAATCTTTACACCTACTAAGTTCATAGCTTGAAACTTCGTGTGAATGGTATTAAAGCTTCGACTCCACCGAAGTAACCTTTTCTTCTGTTTTTGTATATTTATATTATTATTGTATTCTATAGATATATAGATATATAATACGCGATAACTCTCTTTAACACTGTACCTATAATACATTATACTTGTATATGTAGACATTTTAAAACACGCTCATTAGTCTATGTATGTTGAGCGGCCGTCCATAAAAAGACACATCATCGCATTTCAACCTAATATTGACTTTAATAAACAAGTTTTTCTTACAAACACAGAAAAGTAGGTGGTAGGTTTGAATGGGGGCTACCCCAAATAGTGGGCAGGTCCCACCCATTAATGTATATGTGAAGCATCCGTCCACTAAAAGTTACCATATCAATTATAAAGTTGATATTAACTACAATAAAAATGTTTTTCATACAAAAAGCCAAAAGTGGTCAGTAGTTTTATATGGGTGTATCAGTGGTATTATATGGGTGTATCATTGGGTATATCACATCAATTATTAGAAGAGACCATATCAATTATTAAGTTGATATTGACTAGAATAAAAAAGTTTTGAGACAAAAAATCAAAAGTGGGCGGTAGCTTTGTATGGGAGCTACCCTAAAATGTGAGTGTGGCGGGTCAATCTTGATAAGCTATTAAACTGCAATAAAAAGATGTGTATGTTCCAATTTTCAACTGGATAGCACAAAAAATTGGTGTCAAAAAAATTCGCAACAACATACAGACGGACTGGCGGACCAGTCTGTACTGCAGCAAAACGTAAAAAAATACTTAGTTACGAATATTTTTTTGTGCAGGGTATACAAGAAGTGGAACCGATTTATCAGCCACCCTGTACTTTAAGGGATATTTGTTTTCTACTTTGGTATGTATGTATGTTCGGTATTATATTTACACGAGATTGTATTAAGCTATCCTGTGCTTCTAAAAATCACTGTACATATATACAATATATAGAAACTTTATTAAAATTTGAGTAAAAATTCCTATTACATATGTTCATACTACATGCATATTATATAACTATTCTTGAATATAATATTCTTTCCCTTCATATCTAATCGTGACTGTCTATATTCACTATATACTTTATATATTCTCAATTGTATTCAATACAGATACAGTTTTCCTAAGTTGCAAGCCCAGCCATCAAATACGTTTCTTAATTTAAAGTGCAATAACAAATTACAACAAACCCGAACAGTAAATTGCAATAAAAATATTTGTATTGCTAAAAATACTACAACACATCGTGATACGTACAAGCAAAAGGATGTCTTACACATTACAACACTGAAATGAAAATGGAAATCTCAAAAGATACTCGAATTGGCGCATGTAAATTTTAAATTGTAAATATCGTAAATAACGCAAATATCGCCTTAAGCACTCCAGAAACAACAAAAGCCAACTGGCGTAAGCAGCTTCTTATGCTCCGCGTGTTAATAGTCGATGCTAGAGTATATACGCTTACAAGAAGTGGCCTGCCTTCTCACTTGCCTTCCGCCAGAATTCTTTAAGTTATGTACTTACACTTACTCGGCATCAGACTGAAGCCAAGAGATGGATTCCCTGTATGCGGCGGCGTAAATCAGTTGCTACCAGAGGAATATGCTATAGTTATGTATATATGGCATGTATATATGTACTTATTATTACGCTTCATCACCCCCTAAAAGTAAGTTACTTTGCGCCCATGTAAATCGTAAGAAGGAGATTTATAAACTTCGAATCTTTAAGGCGACGGTGGCGGATGAGTGGCGCTTTGCTTATGCAAAGTGAATTTATTGAGTTAAAATGCAAATTTTCCTATGCAAAGATTTTACAAATTTCCGCCTAACATGTTTCTCTGTTTGTAGATGACTCGGTTCTGTTCTGTTCTGCACTACTTACTCTTGGTTTTGTGACTAGGTTTGTAATTCGTCTTGATAGATTGTCATTTCAAGTGGCAATGGATGTAAGGGGTGGTGAAGGGCGATAGATGTTTATTTAAGCGGCCAATACAAGTGGCAACGATTTGTTGGAGATTAAGTGACTGCATATATGATGACAATTTGTTATTTTAAAGTGTGGTTGTTAGTGGTGTATGTTACCGATGATTGTACAATTTAGCGTGTTCTATTTTGGTGAGAATTTAATCCATCAAGGAATATAATTCTAAGGGCTTTTTCTCCCTTAACCGACCTTATATGTATATGTTGGCAAATCGGCACTCATTTACCACAGATGAATGCCTTAGCTAATTCTGAACCAAATCGGTTCAGATTACTTTTTTATACGCTTCACACATAGTCTGTTCGTTTGTCAACTATGGAAGGAAGCTTCACATATACAAGCCTTGTCTATGCTAAGGTGTGGAAATGTGGTGCTACTGAGTACCAAGTTCCGAGCTGCGGCGAAGTCGATTAGCCTCTGTCCATTGCTGCATTTAGCGTCGTTTTGGCGTTGAAATCTCCAAGCACGATTTACACATCGTGATTAGGGTACCGTTCGTATAGGCATTCGAGACGCTCGTAGAATTCATCTTTGACTGCATCGTCTTTGTCTTCCGTCGAGACATGTGTACAAATCAGGCTAATGTTGAAGTACTTTGACTTGATACGTATCGCGGCCAATCGCTCGTCCACAGGTATGAAAATGGAGACGAGACCGCCTAGTTTCCTACTACCATCGAAACAGCATTCAAATTCATGCTTCCTTGCATTGCAGCAATAATAGATGTCACAGGTTGCCTTTTTTGAGCACCATCTCTATGGAGAGAGAGGACATTCTAGATACATGTCCTAACGGACGTTTGGGAGCTGCTTGGGCTTTTTGCAAAAGAATAGTCAGTTGAATGGCCATTCCCAAGAGAATGGTAATCAATAACTTTCCACTTCTGCAAACGACCCCATCCTCATGGTTACTGCCGAATATCTTAACAATTGATCCGAAACAACCTACAGACAAACGAAAATGACTAGATAAAGAATATAAGAATATATAGGGTCTCCGGTGCTTTCTTTAATGCGTTACAAACTCCGTGTTAAAAATATAATCATATGCACACTTCGTGTTGGCGTACTTTATATGTTCATTTTTAAGGATAAAAAGCCGTATTATTGATGTTGTGTGCGTGTCATGCTAAATTTTATACACTTGATGCGCGTGATTTTGACGAATCTAAAAATCCAAGTTTAGAGATTCTGTCTATCATAACTCTCATACAAAGGGCGGAAGGACGGCTACACTTATATCGACTCACCTTATGATGCTGATCAAGAATATATACACTTTATGAGACCTGTTACTCAAACTTCTGGTATGAATAAACACAAAGGCTCTCCGTACCGAATTTTAGAAAAATTCGATGAAATCTGTGGTATTATTTCCCGTATTCGCACACACACACATATCGAAAGAGACAGACATACGTAGAAGTTATTATCAAAGTTATTAATAATTATTATTTTGATATTACCTAAAAAACTTACCAATATTGATAATATTGTTTGGGGTAAAAATCATATCAAAATATGACACCAATATAGATGTATCGATACGATAGTACATAGTACCAGTTAAGTATTTGTAGTGGCGCTTGTAGCCTGTGATACTATATAGAATACTTTATTGCATATGCTAACATTTCAGTGCGGCCACTGATGTTAGGGATCGGCTTAGAAGAAAGTGTAAGGCAGAGATTCAGAGATGTTATTTAATGTGTCATTAAGCGGAAGTTCGACATTTTCGCACAATTTCTCTTTTCCGAATGATATTAAAAGGCAGCAGTTCGGCGTCTTTCTGTATTCAGTCGCCTTCAAGTAAATTTTAGTGCAATTTACCAGCAAGCAAAATGTGTATCAAGCGAAGATATAAAGTACACTTATAGTGCGATCGATAGTAGAATAGCGATAGCGATTGTACAATCAAGCCGATTTGCTTAAATAAGCCTTATTCAAAATTAATAACGATCGCTGTGCAAATAGAATAACACGAATGTAAATTTTGCTGCAAGAACAATTTTAGTATCAAAAGTGATGCTGTACAACTGATCAGATTTGTTTTTCCGCTATTGTTGGTGTCATAACCCATTTTGGGTTAGTTTGTCATCATTTCTTTACAAAACCCATATATTTGGCTTATTCAGTTGGTTAGCAGGCTCGTTTTTTTCTCATATTATTTTTAACCATTCACACATAGTGTGAAATGGTAGTATTATCAGTTTGTCTGAAAGTTTGCATCGCATTCAAGGAGGCATCGTAGACCCCAAAAAGTATATATATTCTTGATCAGCTCGACGAGACGAGTCGATCTAGCCATGACCGTCTGTCCGTCTGTCTGTATGTTGTTGCGCATTTTTTGGGGACCAATTTTTATGCTATCCTGTTGAAAATTTTCACACACACTTCTAATTATTGCAGTTTAATACAGTGTCAAGATTGAACAGCCACGCCCACTATTCGGGGTAGCTCCCATGCAAACCTATGGTCCACTTTTGACTTTTTGTAAGAAAAACTTCTTTATTAAAGTCAATATTAGGTTGAAATAAGTATATGAAAATATAATTGCTACAGCAAGTATTTATTTGTTTGATAAAATTTTTATAAATTAAAAAACTATGAATATTTAAAAGTGGAACTCCCCTAGCTTTTAAAATAAATATTCAAAAAATAAATAATTAAATTAAAGAGTGAAGAATAATATCACAGTCATGTTTAAAAGAAAAAATTTAAATTTAAAATAAATATTAAATACTTAAATTAATTATTAATTGTTAATTAAAGGGCAAATTCGAATAAAAATAAAACCTTGGAAAATATCTAGAACATAAAAATATATCAGAAGATTGTAATTCTAAATTATTTGACACAAAGAATGGCGCACCGAGAATTTATTACTATATCTGTAGTAAAATCGTTTTATTCTGCCCGAACAAAGGTTTATTATTTACTTATTACATACTACATTTATGTCTCCTTATTTCATATTTTTTCTATAGATATACAAATATTTGCTTATTAATGTATAATTATACATTTACATGGTTGTATACATATTAGAAGAATATATTGTTTATATTGGTCATAATTTTAGTATTTATTAGGTATATACAATATATTCTTCTCATCACTATACAACCTGATGGCTTAACCTCTCTTAATAATCGATGGGATCATCATATTTTATCTTCTTTTGGCTGCTGATGATCATGGAAGGGTGGACGTGCTTCTTGCCTCAATAACAGCAGAGAACAACACAGGTCATTAATTTTTCTTAATTGATTTACTTTCTTAATATTACGTACTTTCTGGTTACTTTTAACCTCTCCCCTTTACTTTTTATATATAATATTCTTTAACTCTTTTTGACGCAAGCACTCTACTCTAAAATGTAATGCGTAGTTGATTAAACTATCTGCACACACACGTAAAGCAAGAACCACCCCAATGTCGGCGATCAAGAGCCAGATTTTCGAGGCTTGCCACTCTTTGTGCAAAGATCAATCCCCCTACCTACCTTTCTTTAACGCCAACTTCTCCCTGCCCCCTTTCCATGCTCTCCTCATTAATATGTATATTCAATGTGGATGCCCTTTCCCGCATTTGCCGAAGCCGCGACTCGTGTTCTTGTTCCGTTTCTGTGGCTCTAGATGTAGATGCCCATTCGCGAAGATTTTGTAAACGTGATTCGCGTTCATCGGTATTTTCAGCTGCTCTTTTTTCGATGAATTGAAAAACAAATGAGAATAATAAGAGATAATAAGTCGATCGATCGCATACAATTTGGAGGTTATCGATTTGCTAAATGACATTTTAGTTATCGTCGGAAAATCAAATTTTGTAATTTGTTAAAACTCAAAAATTCAATTTCTTTCCGCTAGATCCGGGAAATCGACCACTGTGCAACGCCACGAAACTTCACAGGATCACGCACGGGACTATTTTTAATATTGCCAAAATTTATCAAACTCGTTTGAGCGGTTTCGGAGTCTATAGGGAATATACATATATACATATATACATACATACATACTTCCATTTTTATATATATAAATTAGAGGTATTCCTTTAAATTTGGCAACTCGAAAACCTTGTAAGCCTTGAAATTTTTCAAGGGAGGTTACGGGATCACACCTTTGTGAAATCACGGGAAAAAACTATGTAATTCATTTTGTCTAATTTGGCTACGTTTTGCATATTATCCAATCTTCGTAATTATTCACAGACTATTGTGTACATAATAAAGCTATTTATTATGAAGTCAATCTTATTTCGTCAAATCTCTGTCTAATGATATTTTCTGGAGAATTGGCTTAAAAAGGAATAAAAACCATAGTAGACAGTTTGAATTAGTCCGAAATATAGGGCTCCCGAAACAGAAGGACTATTCCTTACGAATATCTTGCAGATTGAGGCGGAAGAAGGTATTTCAGATAGTCATCCGTTTTGCGTCGACTATTGCTGAATGGAGAGCGCTGATTCCAAAAACACACAATGTATTTCCCTCAATGTCGTTCACAGGATTGATAAGATATACAACTTATACTACAAAACAAAACAAAAAAATAAAAATAACAGTGAAAAACAAGAAACAACGATACCTATATATAAATTTTATATGCTACGTTGTTCGTTTTTTTTTTATTTTTTTTCTATTATTTTCTAAAAAAAGGAGCGAAAAAAAACATATTTTTGTACAAAACATCGATAATACGAGTTGGTCTTATAATAACAGTGAAACCTACTGATGTTCCGTTTGTTCTCTATAGCAGACCATACCAATTTATGAGAGAGAAAAATGTCAACTGCCCGTCCCACCCGAAGAAATTAAGTCGTGCTGATTTGTGTGTGGTGGATGAAGTCGATTGCAGCAGTCCACATTAGTGGGGAAAGTTATTTATTGATATTCATTTGAGAACAGATCACAAACGTGAGTGACGTGAGTGACATGTATCCCCAGAGTAACCCCTTTATTAAGGGTTATGTGCGTTGGTGTAAAAATCATGGTACAATCTCCAAAGAATAACAGGTGGATGTCTCACCATAGATCACAACCATAATCAATCCTAGAATTTAATGCATCAATGTATATAAACTAAGAATTGATTTGAGGGATTTATTGTATGTGTAACCCTGTCGGATTTATAGTATAGGGTGTCTCAGTTAGAGACACCCTATATTGTCATCATGAGATTATGTATGGAATAACACATCGGGTAAATAACACATCAGTTTTTCTGGCATATACGCGCTCTTTTCGAGAAATTTTCCATAACCGTTTTGCATAAATGTTGCGGTACTTCATTGATTCAGCGTGTAATTTCTTCTTTCAATGCTTGAAGTGAAGTGGGCTTGTTCACATAAACCTGTGACTTCAAAAAACCCCAAAGAAAAAAGTCTAGAGGCGTCAGATCACATGATCTAGGCGGTCAATTCTGGTCACCAAAACGACCGGGAAATGACTGATGCAGTAATTGAACTGTTTCTCGTGCTATATGGCATGTGGCACCGTCTTGTTGAAACCACTTGCCCTCCACATCAATATCTTCAAGTTTCGGCAAAAAAAAAACTGGTTAACATTTCACGATAACGAACACCATTTACCTATGATGCCTCCAGCCCAAAATCCACACCAAACAGTGACACGCTGTGGATGCATTTGTTTCTCATAAATCACTCATGGATTTTCTGAGCCCCAAATGCGACAATTTTACTTGTTAACGAAACCATTGAAATGAAAATGAGCCTCGTCACTAAAGATGATTTTGTATGCAAAACGTATGCAAAACGTATGCAAAACGGTTATGGAAAATTTCATGAAAAGAGCGCGTATATGCCAGCAAAGCCGATGTGTAATTTACCCGATGTGTTATTCCATACATAACCTCATGATGTCTACTTTATGTTTCAATAAAAGTTTCTTAAATTTAAAAGAAAACAAAGGTTTTTAATTTAAAAATCAAATCCGGCGCTCTAACTGAGACACCCTATAGAAATATTGCTGAATTCTTAATAGAAATGTGAAAGCTTTTAGACTAAAGCTCGAGAGTTTAGATAGGCCTTTGCACATATTGTACGTATTCTATAGATAACAAAAGCTATACTATTTTATACAAGCAGCTTAAGAAAGCAGTTTTTGATTAACTATTTAGGCCGGTATCTCAAAAAAAAGGGAGAAATAATAATATCGACAGCAATCAAGCAATCAAATCGTTTAATTGTCGCAATACATGTAAAATTATTCGGAACTTATGGAATCTCCTATAGATTTTTATGGGCTATTTTATTCAGCAGTTCGATCTGGACATGTGACGGATTTTTTATTACAATTGATGAAAGATACACCAAACTTGGCATCGAGCTTAATAAATTGAAAACAAACTAAAAAATGGGCGTCAGGTTTATATGGGGACTACCCTTATAGTGGTACGATTTGGGACAATATGGAACATTTGGTAAGGATTGACGTAAGATACACGAAATTTGGCGTATCTAGCTAATTAATAACTAGCTCATAAAATTTAGCATACAAAAACTTAAAAATAGGGTCAAGTTTCTATGGGGTACCACTTACAGTGGTCCGATCTGGATCAACGTGGTATATTTTGCGGTGGGTTTGTATGGGGGCTACCAAAAAAGGTGGGCGTGGCGGGTCAATAATGATACTCTATTAAACTGCAATAAAAACAAGTGTATCTGGCTAGATCGACTCGTCTCGTCGAGCTGATCAAGAACATATATACTTTATGGGTTCTACGATGCCTCCTTTAATGCATTACAAACGTTCAGACAAACTGATAATGTGTGAATGGTATAAAAATGTTTAGTTTGACTTTATCCGGCCGATATTTCATATATACATACAGATTTCATATAACATATATTCTTGTGATATGTTAAGGATTTCTAAAAGATTTTAAAGACTTCCAAATACCAATTCATTAATTTTAATAAATCAACGCTAACTCATTTAAAAGCATTACAATAAATAAATTATGTAAATTTTATGAATAAATCATTTTCATCTAAATACTATGAAATCGAGGAAAAATATACTCGCATCCGAATTGCAAATTAGTGCTCTTGAAATAAATGGATAGACAAATTATTTCGTTCTTGTTGATGTCAGCCTCAGACGTTTTTTTTTTTTTTGTCATCTAGCAAGCAGCCAATGTTCGTCTTAAATGTCAAAAGTAAATCCAACCACCCCCTCCCCCACCAACGACCAGTGCCTTCACATTTTGTCAGAAGCGCATTTTTTCGCCATATATGACACTCGAGTGCACCTGAATCCCAATTTCTGCGGTAAACTTTGACTCAAATAGCATCGAAACAATAAATTTCTTTTTGATACCTAAAAACTCACAACAACAATAACTATTTCCCCAGCCAACCAGTCCATCTGATTAGAGGTCTTACACACGAAATGCTTTTGGGAGAAATGAACTTCGAGCTGAATGTGGCCATGACAATGTCAACCAGCCAACCTAGTCATCCTTCACCCACTCCAAATGGTGCACATAAATGGCATAAAAAACAATTTCGTTAAGGATTCGAAACACTCCATGCAGGCAGTTTCACCTCAATTGCTGCTAATAAAACTAAAAAGGAACAAGAAAAGGCACCGGAGACTATTTACGTCCATGCTGCTGAAAGTGTTTCAAATGCATTGACAGTCATTGACTGTGAGTGAAGGCGTATTGAGTGACCATTATCCAGGCTCATGTGTGTATGTTTATGAAGTTGAGGGTGTTTGTCACCGTCGACGGGCTTTTAGTGAACATTCTCAGGACCCCCCCCCCCCCCATAATTTTTCTTTATTTTTTGTATTTGGCTTTCTATTTTGTTCTGAAGTAGTTGGCGTGAAACAACTTTGCCGGAAGTTTAGCTATTGTTTATGCGTCATAATAAATCATGTTCAATGCATTCGATAGATTTTGCCTTCCGTTTTTCGTTTGGCCAGTGGAAAATGTTTTTTGTTGATGCTACGAGTATTAGAGTTGAATTTAAGCAAAACAAAGAAAGTGTGAAAGAAGACTTGCTGCAGCTTTATTTTATGAAATTTACTGTTTTACTGTATAAAACTAAATAATTTTGAATTCTACATTTATATTTCTCATTGCTTTTTGCATAATATAGGGTGACGCAAACCAGAAACAATTATTTTTATTAACAAAAAAAAAAATTGTTTTGGGAAATCGGGTGATTATTTTTTCGTAATATTATTTCTTTGCGGAGAGTGAAGTTTTTTACTCAGGAGAGCATATCTCTTCCCAAAACTATATATTTTTGGCTGCTGATTGACATATATTTAGGACCCATTAATTAACCAATGATTGTACGTATATATTGTAAACAAATTTTGATTATTTTTTCTAGAAATAGTAAAATACAAAATGAAAAAAAAAACGTCGGATTTGCAGTTGTTTTCATGTTTCTATGCTTGAAGCTCATTTTCTATGTTTTTAAACACTATACAACAAATATTTGTAACAGGGTATACTGGGTTTGTTGAGCTGTAAAAATGAATGCACCATAGCAAAGGAAACATCGGAGACCTCACAGAGTATGTATATCAGCGGTACCTCAGACGGATTACGTATTTTTTGGGCACCAATATTAATTTAATGTGTAACAAATTTTCAGACAAACTGATAATACCATTATACCATTACCATAATAGAGTATCAAAATTGATAAATCACACCCATTTTTAGGGTAGCCCCCATACAAACCAATTCCCTCTCCCACTTCTGCATCTTTGTAAGAACATTTTTATTATTACTGTCAATATCACCTTAAAATCCCTTAAACTAAGTGAATGATGGCTTATTGAAGTTCCCTTTGAGTTTAATAATACAGATTTCTGCTCTTCTTGAACAAATTGATCTTGAATGTTTTATTTCAAGTAGTCAATTGTTTTAGGATTGTTCGAATAAATTTTATCCATCAATGCGCCCCACAATTTGAAGCGTGTTACCATCAATAAGGACACCATTGTAGGCTTTGGTTATATATATCACTAGCTGGACCCGGCGCGGTGCTGCCCTTCCCCTTGCCTCTCCTTCCGTTACCAACAAACGCACAATCACTTTTATATATATAGTTTACGATATGCCTATAATATAAGAGAAAAACCAACATCGCCATGTACCAGCCACTATTTATTTATGCGTGTTACTATCGATGAGCAGTAGATTAAAGTCTGTATATCAGTTGGAAAAAGTATGGGACCACGCCCCCATATGAGAATAACCAAATTCCTTTAACCCGGTTTTAGTAAAAGTGGGAAAAATGGACTCTAATTTTCATGTTTATAAAAGAACTGCAAATAAATTTTGTTAGTTAGACCCCTTTTTTGTTGGCTTTGTTGAATGTTGATGTAAAGCATTATTAATTTTTCTTGCACATATTTAAGAGTAAGAAAAGTCGAGCTGTAACTTAAACCAACATTATTTGTCAATATACAATACAAACAGAAACAATGTTTTATCCATGATATATACGAGCTATCGAATATTTTTACTTCGAATATTTTTGTTCCTCATACTCGATATTTACCTGGGGCCCGGGCTTTTTTTGACGCCCGTGATCAATGAGATCACATTTTACATGAGTGCAAAGCAGCTGTTACGGCATGTAAAAATTGGGGTCCGTAATTTTGTAGTTCCATGGCCGGATTTCCGCTTGACGGTCATGAGTGTGACTGTATTGTGATTTGTACTTTAGCTCCCTTACGGCCGTTTTCATGACTTGCCTATAACTTTACCGCTCATATTTTTCAGGCGTTATGCTAGTTTTCAATATCACGACTCTTATTAAGTCTATAACCGTAAGGCCGAGTTCGGCGAGCCGATATATTTATCAGAATTTTTTGCAAAGTGACCTGCCAACTCGATCGATAAAAAACCAAAGCAAAAGCAAAATAAAAACAAACAAAATTGAAATTTTGTATTAAAATTTTAAATGCAAACGTGCACATTATATTCATAGATTCGCTCGTATTTTTCTAAAGCAGCGGCGCTCACTCTCATCCATTTTTTTTCTGCTAATTTATAATTTTTGTGTGTTTACGTTTTTGCAATTGGACTGTCCACCTCTTCAAATAATCACCAGGGCTACTCAAAATTGATTTATTATAATTGTGATGTCGTGACATGCATTACTCAATATTATTCCGCCCTTAGCATATCTTGCCGTTTCGTATTTTCTTTTTTATCGGTAACGGCCCTTAAATAGGTTACAAAATAAATGAAATTAAGCATTCGAATCGATCTTGTGTTGGTTCAAAATTTGGTCGTACTCTGTTGTAAAATTTAATAATTTGAGCAATAACATCATATGTAATTTTCGTGAGTTCCCCTGAAGTATCTACGTCCCACGGATCACTACTACAGTCTTGAACAACAGAAACTCGCTGTTGTCAAATATTCATCCAAACGGCAACCCACCGTTTCGTTTTCATCGGAGGGAAAGTAAGGTAAGATTTTTTGGATACCCATTGAATTTCACACTCCTAAAAAAACAGTTGTCACCTTTTAAGTGATTTCGAATAAAAAATAATGGAAGTCACTTAAAGAATTATGCCACCCACATTTGTCACATGCAATGTAAAACCGCAGACAGAAAAAAATAAAGCGTGTCCATGAAGGTGATAATGCACCCCAAACGTTTCAGATTTATGTCAATTTCATTTGCAGAAACGCGACAGCTATTTTTTCTGAGTCAAGTTAAAAATAAAAATAGAGGAAAGCATAAAAAATGTATATGTGCATTTGTATGTTTGTATTTATATGAATGGCACAATACATTTAAACTTCACAGGCGGTGATTCCTGGAGCGCCCCAGGAGATATATAAAAGCTAACAGCACAAATTACCACCTACTTGGCATACATTAATTCGCCTTGTTGTTGTGCTTTGTTGCTTTATTGGTGGATGATTTCTCCTCAGAAGAAGATTTTTTACAATCGATTAGGGAGGTGGAAATTACCTAAAGAGAGAGAGAGAGAGACATAGAGAGAGAGAGAGAGATGAACCGTCCATTTATAAATACATAAGTAGGTATATTGTACAATACATTAAAACTTCAGAAGCGGATAAAACAAATATATGCGAGTATATATTGTTCAGGATTCATCAGTTAATAACCTCATATGTGAACGATATGAGATGGATACATCTGGAACTAAGTTTTACATTTGAATAATATTTTTTTAATACCCATCTAACATAGTGTGAAGAGGTATTGACAGTTTATCTGAGAGTTTATATTGCCTTTATATTGTAGATCTCATAAAGTACATATTTATAGTCTTAAACAGCTCGTTGAGACGAGATGATTTAGATATGTCTATCCGTCTGAATGGTGCAAACACAAATAGTAGGTTAGGTTAGGATGGTCAACATGGTTGAACCCCACATTGTCAGCATAGGCCCCTTGTGATACCATATATATTTCCTATTTCAACCACTTTGTCAGTGTCAGGAAAGTCGAGATATGTTTAATCTCTTTTTCTGAGATCTCAGTTAAGTTATCCAGGAAGCGTCGACCTAATAACGTCAGAGTCTTCCTACTGTGGACCGGACAGTGACATAGCAAGTGCTCGACCTTCTCCTCCTCCTCGGCATTTCCAGGCTTCTGCAGAAGTCCCAGGAGTTTATCCCTAGCCTTGTGGCATGTCTTTCCATTATACAGTGGCCTGTGAGGGCTCTCACAATAACAGCTAACTTATCGCTCTTGTGCTGAAGTAGTGCTATTGTTCTTTTAAGATTATATTTTGGCCAGGTGAGTCTAGGGATTCTACACGTACCAAGGTTGCTACATCTATTGATTACAATACCGTTAGTAGGTATACTAAAAAATTTTCACGACCACATTTGAGAGAGTCCCACGCAAACCATCTCGCCCACGTTCATAAATTTCTTTGGAAGTTTCTTTTTGGGTGGGGCTTACGTATAATACAGGCTGCGATTTCACCGAAGTTAACGTTTTCCCTTGTAATATTCTTCACTCAAATTACTTTACAATATTGTAATTATTTACATCAACTCAAAAGAAGAATTGGCGACCACATTAAGAATAATCTTTACCAGTTCGGAGAGACAAGTCGTTCTAGCCATGTTTTTCTGTCGAGTGTAAAGCCGGCAATTTATTAAATAGCGATTTGAAAACTTTTTCGGGTTCTTTTTCAGTCAGAAGCAAAAATTTTATTATTATTAATGTAAATCGCTTACCAGCATTACAAGAACAAATCTTATTTATTTACAAACACACAAGCCACATAATGCATTTTATACTTACCTACAGAATTAAATTGAAAATCGAAAAGATAAAATTATTAATTGAATTACAATAAGTTTAAAAGTGTATGAAGCGACTATCTATAAGATGCCATCATATCGAATTTCATGTATAGATTGACGTTTTTCATACAAATGCATAAAAGTGAGCTGTGGGTTTGTATGATAGCTACCCCAAACAGTGGGCGGGACACACCCATTAGTCTATGTACAAGTATGTTAAGCGGCTGTCCATAAAAAGGCACCACATCGTATTTCAACCTAATATTGACTTAAATAAAGAAGTTTTTCATAGAAAAATGCAAAAGTGGGCAGTATGTTTGTATGGGTGTTACCCCAAAAAAGAGGGCAGGTCCCATTAAAGTATATGTGAAGCGTCCGTAAACTAGAAGCTACAAAATCAATTATTAAGTTGATATTGACTACAAAAAAAATTGTTCATACAAAAAGTCGAAAGTGGGCGGTGTGTTTGTACAGGGCTACCCAAAAAAGTGGGCGTGGCGGGACAATCTTAATACTCTATTAAACTACAATAAAAAAAAGTGTAAAAGCAAATTTGCAACTAGATGCCATAACAATTAGTCCCCAAAAATGCGGAACGACAGACGGACTGCTTTAATGCGTTACAAACTTTCAGATAAACTGATAATACTATTTCACAATGCGTGTGAATGGTATAGTAAAGGAAAACAATGTTTTTCGGGCTATGCAGGCTTCATAAGTATACGTATACCGGTCAAATGGCCGTATTCTGGGCGTTGTGGACGTATATGACACAATAAGACATCTGCGTATAGTCAAGTAGTTTCTAAATGTCCATGTTTGAAGTTTTTAGCTCTTATAGTTCCTGAGATACATTGATGCAAACAATAGAAGTAAATTGTAATACTTATGGCAGTATGACACACGAATAACAATCAGCAAATTATTTCCCCTTCATTTCTCTGGCATTTTAAACACGACAGAGATCTTGCGAAAGGGATAGCTAATAGCTATATACATGCGGCACTGTTTTTCACATCGACTCGTATAGTTCACACTTGACTTTTGTTTATGTTTTTAAAAATATATAGAATCAATAGAAAAAAGCATTTTAAAAAAGAATGCATTGAGTATATTTACCATTTGCGTATGACTTGCCAAAGCAATTGTCTTTGCATTATTCATTATTGGTCTGTTTTATAGTTTTATTGTACACTTTTTGTGTAAAGAGTGACCGAATGAAGAAATAATCCAAAACACCATAAAAATATAGATAAATACACTAAATATGCCGAACTTTTCGTACTTTGTCATTTTTGAGTCCAGAGTTGTCTCATCTTTCTAATAGATATTCATTTTAACATGGTATTTCTCCTGTTTATTTTCCTGTTGGTTTTCTTTTCAATTTTTGATGAAACTATATTTCAACCTCTTGCACCTGTAGAATTTTTGCTTTGTCTATTTTCTGATCTGCTCTAACAGCAATGAAGGGGAAAACAATTTGCTGATTGTATTCGTGTCATATGGCCATTATAATAATCACACTCAGTGTGAAAATTATTATAAACAAATAAAATTACAAAAATATATAGATTTACAAATTAAACATCCTACTAATACGAGTATTATAAATTAGAAAGTTTGTGCTGCTGAGACATCAGAACAATCGCATACTCGGCGTCAACAGAACGCTCAATATATGGTATCACAACGAGCTGATGAGAAACCAACTGCCTTATCCGAAGATATCTTGCATAGATTTGAAAGGATGGATCAAGTCGACAATGAACTATGTTTCAATGAAGCTCTGGGTCTTATCGAAGACAAAATAATAACGATTTCTGGAAAGAAGTTGTCCGACTTTGGTATGCCAGCGTCGAGGATACTTGTCGAGTGCGCAGATCAGCGAAACAGAGCCACGCCTGCTTCCCGAGCAAAACGACATTTATGACAAAATATTGCAACGAATTGAGCGTGGTGAAGGTGGCCTTTTTTTATTGATGCTCCAGGCGGAACAGACAAAACTTTTTTAACCGACTGCAAAAAGGAGGAGGTTTCTCAATTCGATCGTATATATATATTTTTTTTTTTTTGTTATGTGTGTTTGCGGATAACTTCGTCGTTTATGAACCGATTTTGATGATTTTTTTGTTGGAAAGGAGATATCCCAACGGTGGTACCATGATAAGCAAACCAGGATCTTATGATGACATCCCAGAGAAATCGAGGGGAACCTTCGAAAATTGTAGTGGCGACTAGTGCGTTTGTTAATTTTTTCATTTACTGTCTCAAGTAGCCGTCGTTTCCTCAGCCGAGAAGCATCCTTATTAGGAATACCCATCACTACAAATCGAACAATAAAATAATTTTATACAAAAAAAAACCGACATCAAACAGGAAACTAAAAAGTAAAAAAAAAAAATTTACTTAGCAAAACAGGAAAATAAAAAGTAGAAAATAAATTTACTTAGCAAAATTAATTTGTATTTTGATTTAGTTAATAGGAAATGATTAAATAAGTATTTTATAATTTTGAGGTCGGTGGTAGTAAGGTTGTTGATTAATTTGCTTCTAGCAAAAATCGGTAGGGATCGTAATGTTGCATTACCTGTGGCTTCATCTGGGATCGCCGCAACATTACTGATCGGTGGACGAACGGCACACTC
Organism: Leucophenga montana; assembly: GCA_035044765.1. NCBI lineage: Eukaryota > Metazoa > Arthropoda > Insecta > Diptera > Drosophilidae > Leucophenga > Leucophenga montana. Next base: position 379,980 of record JAWNNQ010001512.1, read on the forward strand.
TGTTTTTTAATAACCCCTTAAACTGGCCAGCGAAGAAACCCCAACGTGCAACATTAGTAAGAGTGGCGCCCGCGGCGCCCTGCTGCAACAATGTAAACTGATCGTATGAGACAAATGTACTATGTCACACAAACGCGCCATCGAGGCGCTTGATCGCTGTCTACAAGACATACAAAGCAATAGAAATTTAATGGGTGTTGTGGTAGTATTATTGGCAGGTTGATTTTAGACAGACATTAACTGTTATCGAGAGAGCCACTGCACCAGACGAAATTAACGCATGCCTGAAATCATCATACCTGTGGCCAAAGTTAAAAAGCTTTATCTCACCAGTAAAATGCGAGTCCAGTTATTCCGTGGAGTTCCTAAACTCTTTGGATTTATCCGGGGAGGCATCCCATAGGTTTGAATTAAAGGTAGGTTGTACCCGTTTTGTTAATGCGCAACTTGAACGCGCCAAGATTGTGCAAGGGTACACGGTTACGAGTCACCGAACTAGGAAAGAATATTATGAGACCACAATCTTAACTGGCGAAGCCAAAGGGGACAATGTGCTTATACCACGCATCCCAATCCAACCTAATAATTTACCATTTAATTTTAAGCGCCTGCAGTTCTCATTAAAAGTTGAATTTTCAATGACTGTCAACAAATCACAGGGTCAAACCTTGAAGGTAGCAGGAATACATTTCGACACGCCATGTTTTTCCCGCGGTCAGCTCTACGTAGCTTGCTCCCGCGTTTCTACATCGCAAAATTTCCATGTTTACGCACAGCGAAAAAAAACATTTAACGTAGTTTATAGAAGTGTATTGCAGTAACTACCTATTTAATTATATACAGTGTATCTCAAAAGAAAGTTCACATTTAAAAAAAAAAGTAGTTTATTGAAAAAATGTTTATTACATATTAAAATACACACTTTTGGAATTTATTTCTTAAAAATGATATTGTCCAAATGTAACCCGTTGCGTTCACGACATTCATTTAATCGAGCACTAAAATTTACTATGACGGCTCGGCAGGTATTCTCCGTGATAGCTGCCATTTCGTGAGATATTTCCTCTTAATTATACCAGGGAAGTCGGTTTGTTGCCGTAAACTTTAGATTTGTCACCTCTCGTGGAGATCAATTTGCCAGGAAAAATTTGATTTTTTGATTAGATTTGTGTTGATATATTTAGTACTTATCATATATTAATTGGTAAATTGGTTTTCATGATCTATTCGGATATTGATGGTTTTAACGGTCTTAACTTCTAACATGAAATCAAATTTTTAAATATTTGACTAATGAAAGTCAACGAATGTGCAACTGACTTCGATACCATCTAATAAAGTCACACAAAGTGAATATAAATTAAATAACCCGCCACCCAGGTGCAACACACTAGTCATGAAATGTTTACCGCAAGTTCGGAAAGCCTTGTTCCTTTTTAACGTACAAACTCATATTTAGGTGGCGCCAACAGAAAATGCCCTTTTCCTCTGTACTTTGCAATGCACCTTCTAGACGACATCAAGCTAAATTACAGCACAGCTAACTAAATATAGAACAGTTTTCTACATTTTGAGACACTGTCTCCGAGCAGCATCCTGATCTACTTGTTACTCCACTATCACTTGTTACTCCACTATCACATGACACTACTCATTCACGATGTAAACAAGCGAACAGCATCTGGCCTCCATAATTTGTGCCATGACTAATAAATTCATCAAAAGTAAGTAATTGCTACACTCGTACATCCATTTATACACATTTATTTCAATTCTTTTTCATAAAAAAACCACTCACAGATGTTGCCATAAACTAATACAATAAATTAAATGATTTGTTTCAAAGGCTTACAAATGTAAAATGTTTTTACGTTCTAACAAAAAACTTCTCCACAAAAGGCAACATAATTTAGTCTCATGTGTGCAATGTAAAATTCAAAATCCTTACATGCATCAAATTCTGCGGCTTTACATCTCACTCCCACCTCACATCGAAACCCCCATCTATCTACCACTAGTAATTTCGTCTGTGCACGGCTCATAAAAAATTATATAAAATGCATGACCTTAAATTAATCTAGCGAATCCTCAGCAGCATCTTTACACAGAACAATGGCAACCCTCGACTGAGATGGTGGTTAGATGTGCTCCTTTGCTGACTTACACAATCATTTAACTCTCGAAAGTCTATCAAACGAAGTCAAGTATGACAAACGAAATGATTAGAATATAAAAAGTTGAATTATGTCATGTGAGCACAAATTAAATTTGGCTTATACTCGGATCAACCTATGGACTAAAGGTTTACGTTGTGGTCGAATAAAAAACTCGTAAAATAAAGTAAAATTTTGATCAAAAAAAATATATGTAAGATTCTTGAGTTGAAAGAAAAAAATAATGCAAGCAATAAAACAAACCATTATCTCATGCTGTACCAAAGCGTATACGTGTACTATGAACTCTTCAATCATTTATCAAAAATAAACAGATATGAACTATATTATTATATATTAAATTATTATACCCTACTAAAATATTTGTAAGCAAGATAAACGTACATAATTGAGAGCAGCCATCATTTTTTCTTAAAAACACACAAATTTTATCAGAAATAAATTTAGTTCTATATTTTTTTTGTAATTTTTGTTTAATTGGTTCCACTCACTACATCATATATAGTACAACTCTTCTGTTTCAAAATAGTACCATACAATCATTCTTTCAAAAGTTATACTTATTTTAAGATACGTGATGCGATAAATCAAATAAAAGAGTTTTTTCAACCCAATATATGCTTCATACCTCAACCCGCATGATATTTACAAGTATGAACAATATTACAAAAATTTTGTTAAACCTGTATCTAAGCTTAAAAATATTCAAAACATCAATTTTTCATGCACATATCCTCAAAATCCTTCTTCGATGGGAAAATTTTGAGCACGGATTCAGACTCTGCGTAAAAATATACTTCAAAAATGACTTTCAGGTCTATGAATGGCTTACAGGTGCATGATATGTCAAGTTTTTTTAAATATTTTTCTTTAGCTATCTATATCTCCGGTAATACTTGCTGAATTCATTCAATTTTTTTTTACAATATAAAACTGTAAGCAATTCCTATTAAAAAAAAAACGAGGAAAAAATTTTAACTTCGTGGTACCGAAGTTTTAATACCATTCACATGAAGTGAACTTAGCAGATATAAAAAAGAAATATATTTATAAAATCGAACAACCTTAACGTTTGCCCCTAAAAGTGGGCATAACACGCCCCTTGATATTTATGTGAAGCATCTGTCCATTAGAAGCCGCATTTCACATGTCACATTTCACATCGATATTGACAGCAATAAATATGTTTTCCATACAAAAAAGCAAAAGTGTGCATGTCCCACCCATTAATGTATATGTCAAGCATCCGTAAACTAGAAGTTACCATATCAATTATTAAGTTGTTATTGACTACACAATAAAAAAGTTTTTCCTACAAAAATTCAAAAGTGGGTGCTGGGTTTGTATGGGGGCTACCCAAAAAAGTGGGCGTGGCGGGTCAATCTTGATACTCTATTAAACTACAATAAAAAGAAGTGTATGTGCAAAATTTCAACTCGATAGCATTAAAATTGATCCCCAAAAAGACAGACGGACATATAGATCAAGAATATGGGGTCTCCGATGCATCCTTTAATGCCTTACAAACTGATAATACCATTTCACATTATGTGTGAATGGTATAAAAATTACAATAAATTCGTTTCAAAATAAAAACATTAAATTTTTATTTTTAAAGTGGGGCCAGATTTGTACAGCGCCTACCCCTTAAAATTTTCTTTTCATACACATTATCTGAAGATTTAAAAGGAGAGTCTAAATATCCATACTTGAAGTCTTTATCTCTTATCGTCTACGAGATATTATCGTTCAAGGAGACTGTCGGAGGGACAGACGGACAGGACTATATAAGGACAGGACTATATAAACTTGACTGTCGGAGGGACACTCGGAGAGGAGTATAGAAACTTGTCTTCGCATGCTGATCAAGAATAGGTATATACATATATACTTTAAGTGGTCTACCAATTCTCTTTCTGTCTATTAAATAGATTTTCACATACTTAATATTCCCTTTTACCTATGGTACAGGGCATAAAAAATGGACATTATTTTTTTGTATAATAAATCAATAAATACATATCAATTTATGGCAATACGAAATATACATACGAAAAAAATAAAAAAAAATAAAAGTGTATAAGAGTATAACAGGTTTATGTCAACGCTGCGTATATCAGAGGTAACAACCATTAGTATGACGAATTAAGAAAAATAACTAAATTTGCACAATCTGATATTTGCGATGTTATATCGCGGCTCACGGAATTTTCACAGAAAAGTATAATATATAGAAATTTGCCCAATCGCTCAAAGTATTATCACTCCAAATATGAGCACGAAGGGTTGAAAAATATTAAGCCGTTTGGTCACAGTAACCAATTCTTTTTAGCTTTTCCCGCCAAAATCCGCCATTTTGAAAAAAAGGTGTAGAACAAAAGTTTCTTAGTTTTTTTGTGTACTAAAATCCTGTATCAATAAAATTATGGTTTTCCTAAGGATTCAAACACATTTCATAACATTTAAGTGGGTGGAACGATTTTTCTGATCTTAGACTCGTTAAACTCGTCTCGGCGTCAAGAATAAACTAAAAATAAGTTTGAGGTGATAGCCCCCCAAGAGCCCCTATACAGCTAAGGGTGGGTTATTTTCAATCCCCTATACTCGGGAATCAATATTACATGTTTTAAAATTTTCTGAAAGTATGTTTCAAGACCTTTTTAATGGTACATAACACGTTTCGAAGGGACTTACCAGTAAAAACTTCGATATTGCGCGTATAATATACACTGAGGTGGGCTTTCGTCACTTGCGTGGACAACCGTCCACAGTGATAAAGCGTTCTTCATGTTGCTATTTGATTTCATTAAAAGTAGCCTCTCGAAAGTCAAACAGTACATCGCAGCTCTCAATTATATATGATAATCAATTCCAAAAATACAAATTTCTTGTTACAAAATTGATATCAGAAGTACTGAGAGTTGCAAATAGTTTTTACCACGTCAAGAATTTTATTATTTTATTTTCTTACAAGTAATTCAAAAGTATACATTCTATCGGCCAGTTTTTTTTCGATTTTAACTATCAACATTTTTATTTATCTTGTCACTACAAATATAGAAATTAATTCGAGTTTAACCTAACACTCAGTTAACTCAAGGTTAACACACCACAGCGAAACTGGCCCTAAGAAAGTTTCAAATAAAAAAAAATTGTTCAATTTACAAATTCAATTTGTCAGTCATAAATTTCACGCTGTATCAAACTAAATTTGTGACAATTGAAAATCTAAGTGGGTTCATACTTTCAAACACTGAATATTGACGACAGTATGCTGAAAATTTATCGCATAAAGCATAAAATATGCGTCGTATGGGTTATTTTGGCTGTCAGAGTTAAGCGGCCTCTGCACTGACACATGACTTGCATGTCAACGAGCTACATAAGCAACACAAAAAAGTGAAAAAATTCGAAATGAAAATAAACGCCAAACTAGCGACCAGGAGACCAATACACTTTCCCGCCCTTCGAAACGCCCAAAACTTCCACCCAGAACTACGGCGAAGCGAACAATGTCGCGCCAAATTTGCACAACTTTGCAAAAATGACAGCTTCTATTGCATGAATTGTAAAGTTCTGTTTCACTTTATTTCTTTGTGAGCAGGGGAGAGTGAGAGCGTGGGTGGTTACATGAAAATACAGGGAGGTGTATTTTAGGATGCAAAATGCACATAAATAACAAAATTTAAGAACAAAATATCAATATCCACTTTGTAGCATGCCAACTGAATGCGAATGAGTTCCAAACGAACAATGTCACAACTGCAGATGAGCATCGATGGTCCAAAAACGATGGATGTTACATACTTTGTTTATAAACTAGATGTATTCAGACAATAAACGATGGTATTACATTTACAAAACTGATGTAAATTAATTGAGTCTGTTTTATCAATTTAACGCTTATATATCAATTAATTTGTTTTCCATTTTTTCGAATAGTTGTGTTAAATTTTTTAAACCATTAATTTGTATGTATTTTTTTCTAACCGACTTCGATGCTCATCCGAACAATCCGCACGTTTTATACAAAAATATTCGTACGATTCTTTTATAAAACTTAAGCAGAAACTAAAAACAAACCATGCAGTCGAGTGTGATCGACTAAAAGATACCCTGTATCCTGTCTAAGGACATTTATTTGATCCATAGATTTTTATGGGGATTCTACAGGGAGATAATATCCGTTCATACCAAATTTAGTGCTTCTAACTTAAGTGACATTTTTTACACTCTTAACACATAAAGCAAAATTTTATGTAAATTCTTCATCATCACAACGACACGAGTCGTGTTTCTATGTTTGGCTATCGGCCTGTCCGTCTGTATATTAATCCATATAAGTTATTATTAGCTTCGCCTGGATCTTAAAGACTCGAAGTACCAAAAATATTAATAGCTAATAGCTAAAAAATATTGAATGAGAACGCGATAGTTCTTTTTGAGCATTTGTAAGATACTGATTTTATTTATTAAAATTTATTTATATTTTATTATTTTTATTATGTTATTTAGTAAAATGTTGGTGCTTATATTTACGGTTTCACTTTTATGCGAAACACTGGATAGGAAATTTGGTAGGGTTGTGTTTATATAAAACAGTACGAATAAAATGTGTTAAAACACATTTTAAACATTGGGTTTGGTATTTTACGTACTAAATAATGATAAACACATTTTTTTGGAAGATATGGCAAGGGGGCATGGGGCAGAAGAGGCAGGGGAAGGAGAAGCAGGGGAAGGAATCGTTCGGAAACCGGAACAAATAATTTCAAATCGTTCGGTATTGATCCGTTTTAAAAATGAACGGCCACAGGATAGATAGACTTTTTTTATAACCTTAAGCAACACAATTGTAGCCAGTAGAGTATCAGCAGTGTGATGGACTTAGTGGATCTAGCCACGACCGTCTATCACCGTGTACGTCTGGCAGTTATGGAGAATTATTTGCTGATAAATTAAGCTGAAACCCAGCAACAAGACTTATTGTTATTGCAGAGAATTCATTAAGCCATGTTTCGGGAAATAGGATTACGTCGGTATCTGTCGGCTGACAATTCATAATGAACAGAAAAGATGACCTTAGTTTTTTGAAGTTGACGGTGCTGCATTGGAGTTATCAGTTTTTCTAATATATTCATGGAAATCAGTGTATTCAAGCCAAAAAGCAGGCTTAAGATCTCTGTTGAATGGATAATCAGGTAGCATGATCTGAAAGATGAAATAATTAGCTCATACTTGAATGTAAATTGTGAGACATCTATGTCGTCAGGAGAAGAATGTTGTAGATTATTTCAAATGAATTATTTTACATCATCCTCAGTAGCGTTAAACACAACACGCAATACAAAAATTTGTTTATTGGCACGGAATTGTCGCGGGTGAGAAAATTTGAACCGAAAGCAAAGATACCTCCATAGATGCCGTAGGTACAGGTGCTAGATGAGATGTGGTCACTGGAGTCACAACAGCAGAATAGGTAGGTGCAGCCACAGGTGTTGCATCAGGCAATGAGTCATCTTCAGAGGTAGCAAGAGCATGTACTGGTATATCGACAGTGACAACAATTGAAGACTGATGCATAGTGATCAACTCCAGTGGCATTAAATTCAGTAGGTACTCCAAGTGCGATAATAGATTAAGCTGGAACAATTACTGTACAAGAAGCCTGTTCATTTGGCTTGGAAGGTGAGTCAGACACTGAAGCTTGTAGAATATTGGTAATTACAGGTGCGGAAGGTATAGTTTTTCCGATTCGTTTTGGCGATTCGCATGAAAACTTTAGTTCAACAAAGTTAGACTAAAGCGCAACGAACTTGTCGAAAAGTAGACAGAAATCAGTGTGGATCTCATTGAAGCCTCTTCGAGTCTATTTCAAGAACTTTCTCATTTTCATTTCAATAGAGAGACAGTCGCTTCAAGTCTTGGTTAGTCTAATCCGATTTTGTGTGCCATCACAGACGCGATCATTTAAACCGGCACACTTAGTATGAGTAAGATTGTCGCAAAGCCAGCATGGACGGAGGATATTTTATTTTATGTATTTGTGATTTAAAATTTCAAATCTACTATAGCAAGGGTGCAGGGTATTTTGTAGTCGTGAACAGACAACTGCTTTATTCTTACTTGTTTTTAAAATAATAATTGTTTTAAAATTGGTGAACTACATACAAATGGTGAATTCAATTGAAAATAGCAGATATTGTATAAACTGTATGGTTACATCAGCAAATATATGAGGCATAGATGACTCAACCGTGTAGCGTACAGCCTAACATTTCGGACTACTTGATTTCAATTTTAAAACGATCCTCTCTATGTATTTTATGCGCAACAAAACTACCCACAACCGTCAACCATGCCAAATACATACATATATGCTTAAATTTTATTATATTGAAAATTGTTTAATCCAAGCATCGCATCAATATTTTAATAAACTTAAGTAGACACCAGCGTTGTCGAGCGAAAAGAGAAAGTGTGCAGAATATAAGGCTTCCGTTCCACCGAAGTTTAAATTAGTTCTTGTTATTTTTTTTTTTTTTTTTTACATTTTTAAAGACTGAAAAAGATTGTGTTATGAAGATATTCCAAGTGAAAAGTTGGTAGGTTAGTTCGAGTCAGTATCCCAGATCAAGAATAAAAAAGCCAATCGATAATTTTCATTTTGGAATAACTTAATGAATTTTGTCAATTTTTTTTCCATTTTGAAATATTTACAAAAAAAATGTTATGCTGTACAAACAAAAAAGTGTAAAATTTAAAAAAAAAAGTGTAAAATGATTAAATTACAAGAAATAGACAATTTCATTCATTTTCATAACAAATCTACCTACTTTTTTTAAAAAATATGAAACGTCTTCTTTCCAAGACCGTTGAGATGTCCAAAAATGGTTGCAAATGTGCTGAGTATTTGGATGATAACTGGCTGAAGTGCACCAAAAACAGTTCCTGTAGGACCGTGGTATAACATACTTAAAACACCAACCAAAACATTTAATGGTCCAAAAAGAAAGACCTACTTAGTACAATTTCAGATTGCCCATTTTATATGGTCACGTACAAACTTATATTATTTTCTTTTAGTTGGGATACTATACTCGTATACAGCTGCTACATTATTTGAAACTTCGTGTGAAGTGTATTACAATTTCGGTACCTCCGAAGTTAAGTTAAGTTTCGTAAAAGAGTTTTGCATAATTTCGTTCTAAACATTTTCGCTGCAAGTAACATATTGCGAATTGTCTCTTTGGCAAATAAGTTGCAGCAGTTGTTACTTCATCGAGCAAACTTTTTAAGAAATTCTGCATTAAAAAATGCGTTGAATTTTAAATAGGTACAACTATGGACGTTAATAATAAAATAGTATTATATTCTTTAAACGAGAAATAAGCTAGATAGTAATAGAGTATGAAAAAATATTTTTAAAACACTCAATTTTACTAGACCCTATAGCACCCACGGAAGTTGACCATATTTTAAGAGTACAAAGTACTGCGGGTCACACTTTGCGAACATACTTACAATACCTAAGTAAGGATTTCTAAAATTTCTCCTGTTCATATTATTTTAAGTATTTTTCGGACAATGGTTGGTTAAGAGAAAATTGAAAAGATTGGAAAATGATAGATGAGAATATCTCATATGAGCTATGTTCCAAAGGTTTTGTAAATATTTCCACATTTGAAAAATTCTTCAGTGAATGTGGTAAGCCCATTTCGACACATATGTATAAATATTCATACATATACAGGGTTACAATTCAATATTGCAGAAATTCTGCATATCACCTGAAACTTATTTTTTATTTATTCTTGACGCCAACGAGCCCAAGATCACAAAAATCGGTCCACCCACTCAAAAGTTATGAATTTTGGAAATTTTTGACGAGTTAATGAAATAGTTTGTTTGAAATAGTGTGTTTGTTTGCTTGAATCCTTTAGAAAACCAAAATTTTATTGATACAGGATTTTAGTACACAAAAAACTAAGAAACTTTTGTTCTTGTTTTTTTCAAAATGGTGGATTTTGGCGGGAAAAGCTCAAAAAAAGCTTTAACTTCAATTGTTTACTGTGGTCAAACGGCTTATTTTTCAACGTGTAATAGCTCGTTGGAGAGGTCTTTTGAATGCCTTCAAATGAATGCTAAATATAAATATATCGTCACAAAATTTATATCAGTTGTTTTGTGTGTTGCAAGTATGCTTTCGTCACTTGATTGTTACCTCGTCAAGATGTTTTTTTATTTGATATAAATATCGGGTGATTCATTTAGAGGTTTTTTTCAATTTAAAATAAATCACTTAAGAATTGGATGTCGGAATATTTGTTATGATCCGAAAGAAGAATCTCTGACATTTACTTCTTAAAGATAATTTCATTGAAATGTTGGCCGCGGCTGCGCTGTAGATGGTCCATTCGGAAGGTCCAATTTTCGATCACTCGTTCCAGCTTTGCTACCGTTATATCGCGAATTATGCAAGTAATGTTGGCTTCCAAGTCTTGAATCGTAGCTGGCTTATCGACGAAAACTTTTGACTTTACATAGTCCTAAAGAAAAAGGTCCAAAGGTGTGATAACACACGATCTAGGCGGTCAGTTGACAGGTCCGAAACGCGAAAATATGTGCTCACCAAAATGATTTCTCATTAATGCCATTGTTGCGCGCGCTGTGTGTGCCGTTGCATCGTCTTGGTGAAACCAAAAGTCACCGTCATCACGGGCTTTAATTTCAGGCAAAAAAAAGTCCTTTATCATACTGCGGTAGCGTTCGCCATTGACGGTTATGTTCATTTTTAAAGAAATACGGACCAATGATTCCACCAACCCATAAACCACACCAAACAGTGAATTTTTTTAGATGTAACGGTAATTCGAGAATCTCATCGGGTTGCTCATCATCCCAAATACGGCAACTTGATTATTGACATATCCATTGAGCCAGAAATGTGCCTAATTACTGAACAAAAATTCAGCGGATATTAATTAAAATGTTTCAGACAGAAATTAAAGCGTAAAATCAAATCTGGCGGCTTAAATTTTTGTACGAGTTGAATTATGAAAGCCTTTAAACCAAGATCATAGTATAAAATTCGCCAAGTTGTTCCATACGGGAGATGGTCTTCAGTCACCCTCTCCAGTACAGCCGAAATATTCTCCTAACTACGGGGTGGATGTGGTCTATTCGATCGCGTATAATCGTACATCGTACACTGAGACTAAAATGTTCGGATGGTATTGGCAATAATAGACTCGGAAGGTCGATGATGCAGACTATATGTTGCTCGAAGTGCATGAAAAACATTTTCGAAAACACAAATGAAAAAAATTCATCTAAATGAATCACCCGCTACATATCATTGCACTCAATTTCGTTCGAAAGGTGCAGGGGAGAGCTTACTAACTGTTGAAGACAATGCGAGTTGTAGACCATCTGGTAAAACGATATAAATGGGTCTTAATCATGCATTTCAATGTGTTTTTTGAATATTACAGCTATGCTTTAAAGTGGAAGTGGTAGGTAATTTTAACGAAGCACAGAATCATCAGAGAGAAAAGGGATATGACCAAATAATTCCTATCGCTCACCAATTTATCATACCTAATAAAATCGCCGATGCCTCTATTAATGTAGTACAAACTCAATGACAAAATTCGTATACCATTTACGTTACGTGTGAAGTGTATAACAGACCATTCATTATATACATACATCGTATTTTATTGTCCAGTAACCATAAAAGCTCTCAGACTGTCCATAAATGAATCTAAAATATTTCTAAGCACTCCCCACCAATGAAAATGATTAATGGCTCACAAATAGTTTTATATCCCAAAGGCTCATCCAAGTATGTATCACCACACTTCACGTCCTGTTCCTGACTCACACCATTACATAACGTGAGATTTGTTCCGGTATTGTCTAAGATTGACCGCAAAGCTATAGGATATATTGACAAAAAAAATCATAAGAATGAATGACAGTCGCAGTGGTCGATTGTGTGATACCCTGCACATTTTGTTATAAGGGAAGTTAGAGGCTTAGAGGATACTTTTTCATTAAGCATATTTTAAATACTTATTTACTTTGAGAATAATAAGCACTTATGCAGAAACTCTAAAAGTAATTATAAATTATAAATATTCTTGTCCAACATTTTGCAATGTATGCGTTCATATCTCTAGACTTAGTAAATCAATCGGAAATCGGAAATCATATTCATAAATATGTTGGAGTTCCGAAATGTGTTTTGTTGTGTTATTTATGATAAACGAGAAAAATTGTGGATAAATTAATTGAAAACTGATTCAAGTCATTGAAACTGTCAACACTAAAAATTTTTGATTTCTAGCTTTAAGCTAGAAACCCTGTGGGTAAATATAAAAAGGATATGCCAACATTACCAAATCGACTTATCTTATCGTGCTGATAATTTATAATTTATGAGTTCTACGACACCTTCTTCACTATGTCCTATACAAGTCCAACGAAACTAATATACCTCGTCACATACTCGTATATGACAATCAACTGATTGTTTGCAGGGTATTAAAAAAACTTTCCCAACATTCGTTTATATTGAAGTGCGCCCGCGTGTTTTATATTGTTTCACATAAAAACACATTAAACACTCTATAAATAAGAGCTTGCTTGTTTTATCGAGTGTCTGAAACATACTACGGTTTTTTATCATTCTTGTTAGTCATTTTGAGTTAATGGGGATATGCTGTGAGCTTTTCTTCAAAATAAATAAATCTCGGTAACGATAAATCAGTATTTTTTTAATGGAAATGTATAAATAGTGAGCATTCGAGAATTCGCAACATGTTATCCTACATATTAACCTTATCTAATACTATATAAATGCGACATGTGTTTGTCTGTTCATCTAAAGCTCCGAAGTGGCTGGACCATTTCTAAAAATTTAAATTTCGAGATTATGAAATTGGGTACATTCACAAAGCCCATCAAAGTCCACTGAAAAAATAGGCGTTGTCACCCTAATATGCACTAAGAGTAAAGTTATTAAGCGCAGATTTCGTTTTTGGGACTAATTGCAAACAATTCAATATACAAACTCAATATATCGAAATAATTTTTAAAGCCAAATTTCTATGCGATCCAGTTGAAAATTAGCACATACACTTCATTTTATTGCAGTTTAATAGAGTATAAAAACGGACCCGCCCCGCCCACTCTTTTGCGTAGCCACCATTAAAACCCACCGCCAACTTTCAACTTTTTGTATGGAACACTTTTTTATTCTAGTCATTAGTCATCAACTTAATAATTGATGTGGTAGCTGCTAATGGACGGACGCTTTACATATACATTAATGGGTGGGACCAATTTTTGCCGTAGGCCCAACACAAACTTACTGCTCACTTTTGTGTTTTTGTGTATTGTATGAAAAACTTATTTATTTAAATTAATATTAGCTTCAAATTCGATTTGGAGGATTTTAGTGGACAGCCGCTTCATATACACATACAAATGGGCGTGTCCCGCCCACAGCGCACTATTATGTATTTGTATGGGAAACGTCAATATCAACTTGAAATTTGATATGGTAGCATCTTAAAAATGGTCTCTTCATACACATCTACTAGTGGACAGGGACCGTAATCATTAAATATATCAGTATATATATATAATCAGTATATATATTTTTATTAATTGAAACTACGTTTAAAAAAATAACGGCTTCCGATCGGCAATTGCTGTTATGTATTAATAACAAATAAAAGATAAGGAAAGGTATTACGAAGATCCGAAGTTCGCGACTGCGCTTGACTACTATTTTTAGAAATGCTTATCTTAAGCCGCAATTGTTATTGCATTGATGCGAATATTTTGGTGATCATTCTTGATGAATATTGTTATTTGGTATTTTTAAGTACATTTCATTTCGCAAAGCTCAAACACCTGCTCGTTGTTCTTGCAGACCATTGAGGTAGCTTCAGAAGATGAAACTGAAGATGGTGGGGCAACAGACAAAATAAAGAAGGGATATGCTGAATTTGACGGCTATAGCCCAAAGCCAATTTGCTTGAGTTCCAATATTATGGAGTATTGGGATCTCAAATTGCAACATTAAGTTTTTTTAAGAAAGCGTTTTTTTTTATTTTCTAGCATCTTATTTCTACTTTCCGTGAAAACTTGACCGGTGTTATTAAAAATTTGAGTCCAGTTTTAAAGATTATTAAATTGTGTCATTCTTTTTATTCTGTGGTTGTCTCCAATAAATTTTTTTCAGCTTTTCTTGGTTATTTGTATGTTGAGTATTAGATTAATAAACAAGTACTACACGACCAAAACCAATGGATTTTCAGGAAATAGTACGTTTTTAATAGTGATGGAAAACGAAAATACAAATTTCGATATATCAGACTAAACATATTGACATTTGTTTTAATAGATCCTATAAATATCGCACCGATAATATTGTATCTTACTTGACGTAGGAAAGCGTACCATTCGGTATAATTTTGTGTGCGCCTGTGCCTGTCGCTGGAAATTCGAAGCTTCTTCAGGTCATCGTAGACTTGGTCATGCCATCGTTAACTTGGGCGTCGTCTTTGACACCATCCACCACTGAAGTTCAGCTATCCGCTGGACTGTCATCCTCATCATACAACTCGTGGTTCATACGGATCCTACTCTAAGAGGAGAAATACTACGAAGAATCATTCTCTCGAACAATCCCAACGACACGAGATTGAATTTTATAGTCTTGCTGAAAAGGCTTCGGCAGTCTGTTGTGATTGTAGCTCTCTGATGTCTAGATTTCTGAGCATGGTAAATACCTTGGCACCCACAAGTTAGTGATCCGATTCGATGTTCCGACCTCGTACCGTTCGCACAACTTGATCAATTTGATTACGTAAGTATTTGATCGGGACTGCGCCAAGTAGCCTTCAGCCAATTAGCCAGTCTCCATTGCTGAAGGTAGAGTCGTGAAGGCTAAATTTTCTGATTTGGAGTCCAGACCTACTAACTACGAAACCGAATTCAAATTCATGCTACCTCGCATGGCAACTAGCAGCCTTGTCCATTCCATCGCATTTCCTGTATTGCGGTGATGTCAGCCTTGACTTTTTAAGGGCATCAACCAGCTGGATACCTGTACCAACCATATGGAGGAACAGGACATTCTAGGTGCATATCCGTTAAATAACTTGCGGGGTCGTCATCAAAGGGGGATCATATCCTAGGCTCCCTATGTGTGTTCACTGGTAAACGTTGTTCTGCGGTGCCGAGAACCAAATCCAGCGCACCAACCACTAATTAGGGGAGTGGAGACTTTCTCACAATTTGCTCACCACGGAAGTTCCGTGGCATACCCAGTTGGTACGTTTCCGGACGAATATATTGTACCGAAAACTAAAAATATTGATATATCGTTATAATATGAACAATCCTATTACAGAGTATTTCGAAGTCGAGCAAAGCCATGACTTGCTTCAACAATTTTTAAGCTTTGTTTATAATATAGTTCGTAAAAAGCCACATTTGGAGGCAAATCAAGGCCTTCTACGAAAATAGTATGGCGAGTGCAAAATATAATATATTCACATCGAGATTTTGGATTATAAATGAAAAACATCCTAATCGACAGATCAAACAAGCAGATTAACAGTGAAGCTGAAAAAAATTATTCTGTCTAGTTTAAAGTTGCTTATAATTTTAAATTCCAGTAGCCAGTTTATAATATCAGGCAGTTGAGATGAAACGCTAAACGTGCAAACCGTTTTAAACTCTCCACTCATTATCGTTGAACAATTTTTGGAGGGCACAGGTGTTTGTCGACTTGACTGGTCATTAAAATTAAGTGCACTTAGTGATTATGTGTTGATGGCTACTAAAAGAGCGACCCATTCCCACCTTAGCTGATTCTACGAGTAAGTATGAAACTCTCCCAATTACATTCTTTGATTACGATATTCCACTGGACCAAAGCAAAACATTTTGGAAAGAAGACCACCCCTGAAAGTTCAACGGCATATATTGTGTCATTTTTAATATGCAAATAATTTGTTGGCCAAATGGCAGCCAACTGTGACCCAAGATGTACTTGATGAAGAAAAAGATGGAGATGACAAGATAAGAAAAGCCTGATGTCATTTCTTTGGTAAAGAAAGTCATAGCAAATCTATACAAAAGTCAAGTTGACAACAATATGCTCTTTCAAGATACAAGTATGTATGACTATAACAATGCGAGCTAAGTCAATAGCAGCCTATGTACGAGGGTGAATTGAGCGATGTGAAATATCTAAATTTTCATTCGAATTTTAATGGATGGAATACACATAGAAATAAACCCACAATACGTAATATTTTAAATCGTCTTAGAATTGTCAGACCTAACAATACTGACTTTCATTTGGGAATTCTGTGATTGAATTGCTCAAAGTTTTACGTAAAAAATCCACAAAGCGGGTGGTTGTTTTGTATGTGGGCTACCCCTAAATGTGCGCATTGCTTATCGACTTGGGGACCTTGAACAAATGCCGGCCCCAAAGAGAGTCCACACACACACAAAAGCGAACAGACAATCTTGAAATTTTATCATTAAATATCATTCAATATCTTTTAGACGAAGTCGAAAAAAATTTAACACTGATGAAGTTCAACATTCCATATGAAAGAAAGCCGAGACAAAATCAGTCAACCAGGGCCACCTGACATGATTGACATTAACGAATTAACGAATTACAATGAGCCACATCCTAATTTCAAAAAAAAACACTACGCATAGAAGAAAGGGGGCGAAGCTACACCGAACCACACCATTCCGTGATCGATTTTAGTCAATTTTTGATATTTATGCCTGCTCCAACAATAAGTGAAAAAAATTTAAATTACAATTTTTTCTGGTTGTTTTCCTATAAAAACTGGACTGCTAAGGAAACTCTTTTTTAAAAACTAAATTTTTTCTGCATGTTCATCAATTTTAATCCATTTTCAATTTTTTAGTCTTTTTCAGTTAAACGTCAAATTAATAAAAATTTTATCCACTTATTTAATTCTCTTACTTTTTAGCCTACCCTCGTTCTACTGCCTCATGCATTTATCAGAAGAGACTCGCTCGAACAATACCGAACAAGTTGAACAAGAAATCGAATGGAAACGAACAAAACTTTGTTCATAAATTCTATTTCTTTTGCTCCTGCACACTCTCACGCTCCATTTAAATACATTTACCCATGCCCACGCACAATATTTGAATATGACATTTAGTTGACAGCTGTGGTCCTGCTGCTACATCATGCCGCATACTGTCACATCCTTCCGCTACTGATGCTAGGCCAGGGTTAAAAGAAATGGGATTCCATGTGCTCCTTCTTTCGTCGTTTTTTTTTTTTTGCTTTGTTTCCATTTGACGTTTGGTTTATTAATCAGTTTGGCCTCAGGCTGAGCCACAACCGCATGCAACGCGTGTCGTCCGTTCATCTATCCTTGCTCTCATCTCGAGCCGCTGTACTCACTGTACTCGTCGCTGTAATTTTCTACAAATGAATAATTTTTGTATACAAAAAAAAAAAAAAAAATACCAAAATACAAAAATACAAAAATACAAAAAAGAAAAAGCCGAAAGGACAAAGGACAAAGCTTTTCGACATTGCTACGGGATACGCCAACATACGCTGGGACCGGCGACGTTCTTTTTTAACATTTTAATTTCGGGGCTCAAATGTGCAATACGGGCGGAAAACCCACTCAACCGCAGAAAAAAAAAGTCAAACAAATGCCACTCGCGTGTTAATCAAGTGTAAATAAATGGCGCAAAGATTAGAGCAGCCGCGACTCAACTAGACTTGATGCAAAAGAGTCCTGATAAAAAAATGAGGGTGTGATGATCTGACTAACAGGTTGAAAAAATATTTAATGGTTTTTTAAATGTTTTTTAAATGTGCGAATCCAAAATCACGAAGAATTCAACAAGAAATTTTCCTTTTCGCAACATCAAAATTTAAAGTCTTCACAAGTACATAAAGCCATTGCCTTAAATTCTTTCTCTTTTCATATCATGAGCTCCGTAAAGAAAAATCTTTATAAAAATCAGATGCAAATTAGATGAAAATGCTGTTATCACGATTTCCGAGTTCTGTTGTTTTCCTTTTGTTAGTCGGGGTTGGTCTAAATAGCGGGAAAGTCAGTGGAGGTTGGCCAACAAGTATTGCAATTCGAAGAAAATAAATATTTAAAACGTAAACATTTTTATTTGTCCATGTGAAAATCCTGCGTCTATAATCCCTTACAGTCGCCAGAATCCCCAAAGCCAGCGTACGGCTTCTGTGGAGGTGGCCAAATAATCGGACGGACATTTGTTGGTGATGATGATACTTTTATCTCATATCGCCACTTTCATCACTTGGCCTCAAAAGATGTCAGCAGAGTCGGTAGTGATGGGGTGGTGGATGGTGGGGTATCTCCTTATATATCAAGCGCATAAAATTTATATTCCAACAACTGAGACTACTGTCACTTGAGTTGTTGTCTTTTTGCCTGTCGCATTAAAAGTGAAAAAATTGTTTTATTGGCTTTAAAGTCCTTGCGGTTTTGCATTTGGGGACTATTTCCTCAACGCTGTCGCCCATAAACAGCAAATAAGTTTAGCGTTGTACACGATTCGATTGTCAGTTTAGAAAAGAGTACTCTGTTTGTCTTTTGTGGTCGAATGACTTCCATGCTGTGATTTAAACAGCTTAATGTTTAGCTTTTGAATTTAAAAATGTTGTTGGCTCGCACAGTGACTCACAATCTAGTTTAAAGCAAAAGAAATTTTTTAGAAAATATTGAATTTATTTGAATAATCGTACTCTGTACTAGCAGCCCCTTCATGGTACTACATATATACCAAGTTTTAATACAGTTTTCTTGCTAACCTAGGGTCAATACTATAGTGATGTAAAACATCTCACAAAATCCAGTGTGAATAGTTCTGCAGTATCTTACTTATTTGGAGTGGAAAAATGATGCCAGCTCTCTAATGATAGCCTGGCCATGTGTGACGTGACGTGTAACACTCGCCTTTCTCACTAGTTCATGGACATTATACTTCCAGTTCATCGTGTGTGCAGAAACAGATTCTACAACTGTAATTTGTATTGAATTCTATAAGCGGGAGAGATTGAGAGATAATTAAAACATATAACTGTATGTATTTAAACATCATACGAGTATATAGTGTGAAATACTATTATCAGTTTGTCTGAATGTTTGTGACACATTAAATGTGATTTATATATAGTATATAAAATCTTGATTTCTAGTAGACTTTTTTTTTTGGCTAACTTTTTACATAAATGGCTGAATAATGGTACATATTTAAGCTTTTCGTCCCAAGTGTATGGAGTCTCCATATTGATATGCCACTCCCATTTTTTGGGTGTAAAAATTTCTTTATTTAAGCTGAAAGCAGCTTGAAATTCGATATGGATGCTTTTCATTCATATGCATAGACCAATGGGCGTGTCCCAGACACTTTTTGGGGTAGGCCCCATTAAAACAAATTTTGTTTAATGCGGTCAATATCACCTTAAATATAACATAAATAATGGCGCACTATCAAAACGCACATATAAAAAAAAGCATTCAAGTGTCCACACTAAATGCGAAACTTCAATTATTTGAAGTTCACCTCTTTTTTTTATCTTACATTTTTATAGTATCATTTCAAAAATTACCATTTGTAAAGTAAAAAATACATAAACGATACATCTTAGTTTTTCATTGATGTCTTTGAAATATGCAATGATTTTAACTGCAACATTTAAAAATATAATTATCAACAGTCAAAATTATCAACCAATAAATTATTAATTATTGGAGTCAAACACAACGCTGCAAACATGCAAAAATAATCGGATAAGCCGAACACAGTAATCCTGTCGTGTGCTTTTTCAAACCATATCTCAAAAAAAACTTTTGTTTACAGTATTCAAAAATGTGTTTGACGAATTGCACACTCGTGTGCAAATCACACAAAGAGCGGAGAAGTAGAGCACACGAAAGAAAAAATAAATAATTCTGCACACGGCCGCGTGAATGAGAATATCTTATGTGCAGGTGAAGAAAAGCTCACACATGTGCAAATAGTGTCGACACTTAATTATTTTTTACATGCGCGTTTCGTTAGTGAATGTGTCGCACATTGAGCGTGCAATTTGTACTCTAGAGTATATAATGTTTTCCACCACGACCGTAGCTAGACATTCTGTCAGGTAGGGAGCTATTTCATACATAGTGTTAATAATATAAATTTGTGAATTATTTAGCAATGCCATAAACGAAGAATTAGAATCCCCATTGCATCGAGTTTTCTAGTCATGTCTGACTGCTTGTCTAACTGCAAAATCTCAAATTCGTGCTTTGCTTATATATCAATTAAACATTTTGCGAAGGATAACCGTATATGGCCGAGTCGAACTAGCTATGTGATATAGCATAGCTTCCATACAAAGAACTTTGTCAATTCATTTTATATTGAAAATTATTCTTAAAACGAAAATATTTGAAGGATATGAAGTAAATTTCCTCCACAATTTTTAAAAATTGTGTGACTACAACCAAATGTAAATTATTAGAATTTTAAAAAAATAGAACAAAAAAAAAAACTTTGAGCCCTTAAATCATTTCTATTTGTTGCTTAAAATCAAGCTCAGTAGAGCTAAATTTAAGAATTTCTGCTCAGTTCTTTAACCAAGTATTTGTCATTCGTTTAAGAAAATGCGTACTCACCATACATTAATTTAAATACTATAATCCTGTTTTTTTTGTCAGTTTACGGATATATCGTATATGCAAGATGCATAATATCAACAGTACAGATTAAACTATCTGTGCCACCCAAGACAAGGGTTTTTTATCAAGACACCCAATTATCACCGCATTTAAATTACAGCCTATTTGCTCCAATTCGCTCCACTGTACACTCTACTCAATTTATTTAAAAGGGGTGCAAAATTGTGCAATTTGTTACTTTACTCTGCTTTTCTTTTTAAAAGATTTTCTCTTTGTTTGAGGGCCGCTGGCTAAACAAAACCTTATCTAATCTTATTTCGAATTATTTCTTCGTTAAACTTGTATTGTGGCATTTTCTTTGCGGCTTTTGTGGCATTTGTCAGGCTCCACTCTACTCTCACCCAAACCACTTAAAAATATGTAACAATAGCATTAATTTCTACAATATCGGAAGAAAACGCATTCGAAATCATCTATCTTTAAGTGCGGTTGCTTGCAATTATTTTAAACTAAAGTAAACGAATTTAAGTACATTCTGCGCCTACAAAAAAAAAACTCATCAATCATTAGTCGTTGCTATAAAAAAATTCGTCATACATGAGCATTAAATTGTAAAAAAGCTAAAAAAAAATTTAACAAAAATTCTTGATGGTTCTTGGCAAAATGACCTTGTGAATTATAAGAGGGCTGTGTACATGTTGCTCATTGCGGTCCTGCTTTTCGACATGTAGAGGGCTGGGATCAAGGATGGTGGTCACTCAAATGCATGGAGCTTCCACTTGTGGCGTTACTTCATCGTTACCAAACGAGGGACAGCGCATGAAACGTGTGTGCGTTCATATGTGAACATTTATTGGAAAACATTATTATTTATGACTTTTTCGCTGACATCGCTTGAACCTTTCAGCAATAATAAAAACGCAATAGCAACAACGAGGGAAATGAAAATTTAAAAATATTCGAAAAAAAAAATCGAAGCAGAGCTTTAATATTCAGAATTGGCATGATAAACAATTTTAATAAGAAGGAATAATAATTATAAACATATGTGCTGCAATATTCTTAAGCAAAATCTCTATTAAGATTTGATTGTAAATGTTTTGAGATCCGCTTAATCAAAAATAAAAGCTTATTAAAAAAATTTAAAAATCGACTTACCACTTGCTGCACTGTCACACTCATATCATTTTTCTACAGCTAATTTTTATTAATTAAATATCTATTATTTCAAATTATTACATGCCCAATAAACTTATTCCCAACTCTCTATCCCATCCACAGCCAAAAAGGTGCATTTTGTTCCCAATATATACAATATTGAAATAATTGTATTATATTGAAAATTGTTAAAATCAATCCTCTCCATCCTTTCTAAAAATAAAAAATAATAATAAAACGAGAGAAAACGTTAACTTCGGTTGAACCGAAGCTCTAATACCATACGTTGGGTCTACCTTAATTGGGCGGACACGCCCCTTTATATATGTATATGAAGCGGTTGTCCATTAAAATCCACAAAATCAAATTGCAAGCTAATATTGATCTAAATGAAGATTTTTTTCATAAAAAAGTGGGCGGGACACGCCCAATTATCTATGTATGTTTAGCGGCTGTCTCTTAAAAGGCACCACATCGCATTTCAACCTAATATTGACTTTAATAAAAAAGTTTTTCTTACAAAAAGTCAAAAGTGGACCATGGGTTTGTATGGGAGCTACCCCAAATAGTGGGCGCGCCACGCCCGTTAGTCTACGTATGTTAAGCGGCTGACGATTAAAAGGCACAACGTTGCATTTCAACCTAATATAGACTTTAATATAGAAGTTTTCTTACAAAAAGTCAAAAATGGGCAGTAGGTTTATATGGGAGCTACCCCAAATAGTAGGCATGGCAGGTCGATCTTGATACTCTATTAAACTACAATAAAAAGAAGTATATGTGCAAAATTTCAACTGGATAGCATAAAAATTGGTCCCCAAAAATGCGCAACAACATACAGACAGACAGACGGACAGACATACGGACATGGCTAGATCGATTCGTCTCGTCGAGCTGATCAAGAATTTATATACTTAATGGGGTTTACGATGGCTCCTTTAATTCGTTACAAACTTTCAGACAAACTAATAATACCATTTCACACTATGTGTGAATGGTATAAAAACGGTTACTTCAGTTGAACCGACGCTCTGATAGCATTCACGAAATTTTAAAGCGTATTCAAGCAGATATTGACTTAACTAAAGAAGCTTATTATAAACAGGCGTTTGAGAGCTACCCTAAACAGAGGGCGGGACCCGCCGATTAGTATAATTATGTGAAGCCACCATATCAAATTTCAAGCCGATATCGACTTAAATAAAGTAGTTTTTAATACAACAGCACAAAAGTGCGAACTGGATTTATATGGGCACTACCTGAAAAGTAAGTGGGATATGCCAATTAGTATATTTATGTGAAGTATCCTTTCATAAGAAGCCACCATGTCAATTTTTAAGCTGATATTGATTTCAGTAAAAAATTTTGTCATACAAAAAATCAACATTGGGAGGGGGTTTGTATGGGGCTACCCTAAAAAATAAGTATAGTATGTCAATATGGATACTCTATTTGACTGTAATAAAATAAGTCTAGCAGCCAGGTCATAGCTGGATATCTAAAAAATGTATTCCCAAAAAATTAGCAGCAATTATCAGGGCATGGCTAGATCGACTCGTCACGCCGAGCTGATAAAGAATATAGGTAAATACTTTATGGCGTCTATAATGTCACGTTTAATACTGATAATAGCTTCTCACACTATCCGGCGTGTCCCATACTAAATCTGATTTGATGATTTGAATGTCACAGAGAAATTTCGTAAGTGTAACAGAATTCTAGTACATTTTTTTTTCGGATATAAATTCGGAGAAAGATGTGGTTAATGCACAGCCATGTTTAGAGTTGTCAGGAATAATAAAATATATTACAGGCTATGTAAATGGCAGATTGTAGCAGATTTGCTTCAAAAACCTTGTCAAGTCCTTAATTTGTTTTGATGTATATGAACTATCTAATATATTAATATAATTATTTTGCTTAAAATGCTCTTGCTGTCTAATCGTCTTAACATATGAACATTTTAAAACGAGCAGCAACAAAATATATTGTCGTACGTTATATCCATATGACACACGAATAATATGAGCACATATTTTCCCCTTCATTTTTGTTACAGCAGATCAGAAAATAAAAATAAAATAAAAAAATTGTACAGGTGCAAAAGGTTGAAATATAGTTTCATCAAAAAGCTGAAACGAAACCATGTGGACAAAAATCGTTAGTTGAACAACTTTTTTCGACTTAACGTACAAGGTATGATCTAAAAATAACAAATATTACATTTAAATCATAGAACACGTAGCGCCATCTATTAAATGTTGGCAGTGTTAAAAAATTTCATTTTTCTTATTTCGTAAGCAGCTAAGTTCATGCTAATCATTTGACAGATTACAAAATGACACACGTTTTAATAACAGCAGTTTTTGTAGTTATGTCGTAACAAAAAATTTTAAATTTTGTTTTAAAATCGGTTTACGAATTGTTAAAAAAGTTTGTGATGATTGTATGAATCATACTCAAGTTTACACGTGGGTAACACGATTTAAAAACGGTCGTGATGATTTAAATGATGATCCCAGACCCGACCCGAAGTATCTAATCGTGCTTACTTGTAAAAGAAAAAGTAATTAAAAAAGTAAGTGAAATAATCGCCATCAATGAAAACTTCACTGTGAGAATGCTGGCATTAAATTCATCTTTCTGTACAATCTACAAAATATAAACTGAAGTTTTGGGTAAAAGAAAGTTGTGCCGACATCAGTTAAATGATGATCAAAAAATCGCTCGTGTCAATAAATTTTTGATCAAAAAACTGATTTGTCTCATCAACCACCATCCGTATTCGCCTGATCTATCACCGTCCTATTATTTTCTCTTCCCAAAAATGAAAACTGCAATGTAAGGAGATTTTTACTATGAGATTCCAGCCATACGAGAAGTCTAAAGATAAATTTGTCTAAGCATAAATTTGTTGGGCGTTCCAAACGATGTATTGAGTTATTTTGAATAAATATTAGCTTTGAAATAAAATACCATGCTTGTTTTATTTTATAACTAAAAAGTTCGGTTATTTTTAGATCAGACCGTGTATGTAAATTTTAACTTTTGTAATATTTGAGAAGACTGAAAAAATTGTTTTAGTATTGAGTTTTCCTCAGCCATGGTAGAGAGTTTAGTATTTTTGTAGTTTATTGAGTTTGATTACACAAATTTAAAAAAGCAAACATTTTTAGAACTCTGCGAATTATATTGATTTGAACTTTTCGAACTTTCGTTTCTGTGCCAAGTTACCCATTTAAAATTTTGTGTGCATGGTATTACAGTTTCGGTTCAACCAAAGTTAACGTTATTTCTTGTTTTTTTTTTTTAATTATTTATTTATTTATCTGTCATCTGCAACCGATTTTAATACGATAAGTAGAACAATTGTGAAAATGTGAGCAATAAAGTTTTAAAATTTTCATACGTTAAGATGTTAAAAACAACATTCTGAATTTAGGAATATACTAGTTTTATATAACCATTATTATGATATTTTATTTAATAATAAATCAGAATAATGTAGGTAGGTTTAAATAAGTGCCACCCCAAAAAGTGGGCGTGTATGTGTATGAAGTAGTAGATGTGTATGAAGCGACCATCTATAAGATGCCACCATATCAAATATCAAGTTGATATTGACGTTTTTCATATAAATGCATAAAAGTGAACTTTGGGTCTACCTTAAAAAGTGGGCGAGACTTAAACACTGTGTGTGAATGGTATAAAAAAAAAAAATGAGCAAAACAAATTTGGTTTTCGGTTTTTCAAATCAATCCTAGTTTTTCTTAAAATTAAGCTCACTAGAGCTTGGAGAGGCCAAATTTATGAATCTCGCATCCATTCTGCAATCAAGAATTTGTACTTCGTTTAAGGAAATCTATACTCACCATACTTTTGCTATCGCTATGGATCAAATCAAGTACTCAAATTCTGTTTCTATTTCAGTGGGAAATCGTATTTGCAGTTTGTTTGAATGTGTGTAACGCATTAAATTAGACATCGTAGACCCCATAAAGTATATATATTATTGATCAGCTCGTAGCAGTGTAAGGTAGCCACCATACAAACTACAATTCCACTTCGACTTTTTGTATGAAAATTTTTTCTACTTGTGTCAATATAACTTTAAAAATTAACATGGTGGTTTTTTATCCCACCACTTTTTGAAATAGTTTTTTTTTAAGTCAATATCTACGAGAACTTTGAAATCACGGCACTTATGGACGGGTGGTTAACGTAAATAAAGAGGGGCGTGTCGCTCAAACTTTTAAAAGTTGTTTTTAAAAGTAGTGCCATCGAAAAACGCCATGGAGGTGGATATGCAGACACAGGAACTTCGGCAGAAATGGTTAAAAAGGTGAAGGCCAGAATGAAATGTAATCCACGCCAAAGGCGAAAAAACTCAATGTGTCTGCTTGTAGCATGGGGCACATATTAAAAAATTAACTGCGATTGAAGCCCTACAAAATACAAAAGGTGCCAGGTTTAACACATGGACAACAGGCAGTTCGCCTAACAAGAGCAAACACTTGCACGTTAGTGGCGAGCTTGAAAATGTAGTCTTTTTTCGGTTCAGCAATATGTAAAAAAACAAAACGTTCGAGTATGGTTAAAATGGAAATCAAAACACAATTTAGACCAGTGTATTGCTCTGCGAAAGCAATAAACTGCATCAGTGATGGTTTGGGCCACGGTAACTGATACAGCAACTCACCACTCGTTTTAGTTCAACAGGACGTAAAGGAAAATCAACAAATGTATCGTGAAAATATTTTAATCGACGCTTTGTTATCTTGGGCATGTAAACAAATGGGTAGAAATCATTGGATGTTTCAACAAGACTCGGCACATCCTATAAAGCCAGACTTAAATCCAATGGATTTCTCCATATGGTCCATTCTGGCCAAAGTATTAACTAAAAAATATGATACGATCAACACCTTAAAGAATGTTCTTCGCCGAGAATGGTACAAAATCTCATCGTACTTCATTCGTGCGAAGCCTTCCCGGACAAACTCGATGCTATTATTCTACTAAAGGTGAATACATCAACCAATAACATATTTTCTTTTTCAATTGTAAATGCTTTTACGATAGTTTTCACGAAGTTTTTAAATAAAAACAGGAAAAAACGTTAACTTCGGTTAAACCGAAACTCTAATACCATTCACACGAAACTTTAAATAGAAAAAGTGGGGGTTTAAGTAGGGGGTGGTACACGCTCACTAGTAGATGTGTATGAAGCGATGTAGTAGATGTGTAAGATGCCGTCATATCGAATTTCAAGTTGATATTGACGTTTTGCATACAAATGCATAAAAGTGAACTGTGGTTTTATGTGGGACTACCTCAAAAAGTGGGCGGGACACGCCACTTTGTATATGTATATGAAGTAGTTGTCCATTAAAATCCACAAAATCAAATTGCAAGCTAATATTGATCTAAATGAAGGGTTTTTTCATAAAAAACACACAATTGCACGTTGGGTTTGTATGGGGGCTACCTCAAAAAGTGGGCGGGCCACGCCCAATTGTCTATGTATGTTTAGCGGCTGTCTCTTAAAAGGCACCATATCGCATTTCAACCTAATATTGACTTTAATAAAAAAGTTTTTCTTACAAAAAGTCAAAAGTGGACCATAGGTTTGTATGGGAGCTACCCCAAATAGTGGGCGGGCCACGCCCGTTAGTCTATGTATGTTAAGCGGCTGACCATAAAAAGGAACCACATTGCATTTCAACCTAATATAGAGTTTAATAAAGAAGTTTTCTTACAAAAAGTCAAAAGTGGGCAGTAGGTTTGTATGGGAGCTACCCCAAATAGTGGGCGTGGCAGGTCAATTTTGATAATCTATTAAACCACAATAAAAAGAAGTATATGTGCAAAATTTCAACTGGATAGCATAAAAATTGGTCTCCAAAAAATGCGCAACAACATACAGAGGGACAGACAGACAGACAGACAGACATACAGACGGACAGGTGGGCAACATGCTGACAGGCGGACAGACGGACAGACGGACAGACAGACGGACATGGATAGATCGATTCGTCTCGTCTAGCTGATCAAGAATATATATATTTTATGGGGTCTACAATGGCTCCTTTATGTGTGAATGGTATAAATATAAAAATTTATAAAATTACAGCATTTTTAATTGGTAACACTTCGAGCGCCAACCCATGTATGTACTTTATGGGATCTCCGATGCTTCGTTTGAGGTGTTGCAAACATTGTAGCTAAATTATAATACTATTCACACTCTGTGAGAAGAGTATAATGAACGTTTTCTTTCTACTAGTATCAGCTGCGTTAACGATCGAAACAGAAGATAATCAGAAG
Source organism: Leucophenga montana (assembly GCA_035044765.1). Taxonomy (NCBI): domain Eukaryota; kingdom Metazoa; phylum Arthropoda; class Insecta; order Diptera; family Drosophilidae; genus Leucophenga; species Leucophenga montana. The sequence goes on from JAWNNQ010001512.1 coordinate 408,388, forward strand.
GAGCATTGTCTGGTCAATATGACGTGTAGCGTAGTTTGTCACATTGAAGTATTTCCTAGTAAATTTTGACGACCATTGTACTATGTTTTCTTGCAATGCACGGTTGAAACGTCATAGTTGATAACAACTCCCTGCAATTGTTTTATAAGGTTAGAGCAGCTTAAAGTATACAAATTTGATTCCACCAAATACTCGGCATAAGCTTCGATCTATGGATATTCGGGTTTACTACCGATATTGATAAGTGGCCTGACATACCCGATGAATTTTTCGCTTGGAATTATTATCCATTTACAATTGCTCTTTCTGAATTTGACATGGATCTTAATCTTAAAATTTGTATGCAATATCAAAATCGCCACTTTTAAAGAAACAATTTACGTCAGGTTGGCTTGCAAGATCATATTCCCCATAAACAGCCATCAGGAAACAATGCAGTTTCTCCCACATATAATTATGAAGTAAAACTTTCGCCAAATGTTGTTTTGTTGGCATAAAATCTGACATTTTCCAAACGATAAAAAACTTGTGTTTAATGTGACAGATTACATTGAATAGATTTTATGATGCTCTTCGAGATAAAATAGCTGTCACTGTGAAAATAGTAGTACCATTCATTATACCGTTATCTTTGATTAAACATTTATTTTTTCATTAAAAGAAAGGAGAAAGAGTCATAGCCGAGCTGCTGGACTATATTATACACGCTATATTTTTTATAGCCGTTTTTTGGGCGAGGCATCCAAAATTTGTTCTAAACTTGATCTGCGTAAACATTTGCTCTAAAATTTTACTTTCTAAAAACTATTTTACAAAATATTCAAATAAATTTTGGAGACAAATCAATGGATACAAAAGAATTGTAAGAAATGTTTCGACAAAATCGACAACTAAATTTATTTTTTTACCACTGCGGTAAAATGGTTGCGTGTTATGATATTTCAAGTTATTATTTTTGCAGTGCCTAGAGAAACTATGCCGTAAGTTTAGTTTGCTAAGTCTTATCTAGACGGAGAGCTTTTCTCTATACAGGATGGACGGCTATATTGACTCGTCTTGTCGGGTCTCCGATGCATCTTTTACTATGTTACATACATTTTTATAGCCCAACAAACCTGTTACAAATTTTTTGTACTGGGTATAAAAACAATGAAAATAAATTGTAATTTTGTTGGTTTATTCATCCATTTTATTTGTATATTTGCAGGTCCTTGGGCCGGAGGAGAGTGACTTTTAAAATTTCCTCACTCTAAAACCCTGTTTATTTTTCGCTGAGCTCCACAAATCGTTCAAATTAAACGAATCTCAAAAGCCGATCACAATGAAACAAAATGAATGTGTTGAAATTTGCGCTTGTAATCTGAAATAGAAATCTTAAAGCGAAGCAAATACAAATGCTTTGTAGCTGTTTTAGTTGTTTATATATCATTGAGTACACTGATACTACAAGTATTACATGGAAAATCAAGAAGAACGAAAGGGTTCTTTTCTTTTCTAGCCATTCGAACACAACGTATTGAATGCAATTTTACAGAATCACTCGTTTATTTGTCTTCGAAAAGATTTCATCTAAAATCCTTAAGAAAAAGGATTATTTTAAGTAATTGCCACACATTGTTACTGCTCCTTATGAATATATCGAGAGTGAGTGTAACTGATTTGCCAAAAGGAGCAAAAACTTTTCTCAAGGATTTGCGTTCAATCAGTTAAGCAATCTGAAATGGATATGTGATATATTTTTAAGTTTGTGAACGAAGACACAAAAAAGGCACAAATTATTTACATACCAACTTTTCAGTATACTATCTTGGCACAATAATTTTAAGGAAAAAGCAAAAGATTTTCTTAGCTCTACCACCAAACATACTATATACTAAATTTGCAATAGAAATCCATGTATAAATATGCTCGCACATACATACATTCTTATGTATGTACGTACAATACTTAGATACAAATATATGTATAGGTATATATACGAACCAACACGAGCCACTCACCAGGCGCATGACCCGTTTATGAACCTAGCAAAAACTGGAGCTGCCAACAGCAGAAACGACGACAACGAAGACCTCTTCCGAACTGTCATGCTCCGAGATGGTCATGAGAGTCGATGATATCTATGTATTGTGAATCTGAGTGTATGTGAGCGAGCACCAGTTTAGTTATATAAGATACTAGCACAGAGCCCCACGCCAACTGTGTATGTCTAAAAGGCACTAAGGTGGAGCAGAAGCCATGACTGCGACCATGACAGCCATAATGTACAACAAAATGGGGTTGCTGAGCTAACGTCACTGCTGCCGCCGCCATTGGCTTTAGCTATCCGTGATATCACAATCGTTCTGCAACGCATTTACCGAAGCATTTGCTTTAAGTTTGATTCATGAAAATATTTCTCCATTTTAAAGATTTTCAATTTCGATTATAATGATCCACAAACACATCACCTTTTCACATGTACTAGTACATATGAGTGAAAAGGATTTAATAAATATATACTAGAATATTTTTTTTTTATTTATCTATTGCAACTATATAAAAACTAAATCAGTTGCTTATAGCCGTTGCTTATAGACACACGAATAATATGAGCATTTATTTTCCCCTCCATTTTTGTTAGAGCAGATGAAAAAATAGGCAAAGGAACAATTCTAAAGGTGCGAGACGTTGAAAGAGTTACAACAAAAAGTGAAACGATAACCAGTTGGACAGAAATGAGGAAAAATACCGTATATATATGAGCATCTATGCGAAACATAAGGCAACGCTGGACTCAAAAATGACAAATTACCAGCAGTTCGGCAAAAAGTATTTGTTAGTGCAGAATAAAACTAGAAAAAAGAACAATAATGAATAATGCAAAGAAAAATGGTGAATATACTCAATGCATTCATTTTTAAAATGCTTTCCTATATTGATTCTGTATATTTTAATGGAAGCATAAACTAAACTCAAGTGTGACGTGTACGAGTTGACGTGAAAAATGTTGCCATATGTATATATAGCTATCCCTTTCGCAGACTCTGTCGGGTGTTGTTCTTGTTTTTGTAAGATAGTGCATACTGTACGAGAAAGCTAAACCGAAACATACCTCTTCCAGGAACGAGGCTACCTTGTGTTATGGTATTCATTGGTTCTGATCCCGATTCATTCCCTCTAACAATCGAGCATGTTGCCCCATCCCGATCTTAATTGTTCTAATTTTGTTCTGGTGCTACACTGTCATCAATAGTAAAGGTCCTCCAACAAGCACAATATTGTCCAGACGAGTGTTTATTGAATCTTCAATAGCATCTTTGTGCAATTGAGCCCAACCGGATATATAAATAGAGTCCACTATATGAACTTGAGGTGCGAATCGAGACATATTCGACCTTGGGTCATCTCGAGATGATTACTCCTATACACACCTAATAAGAACTGTTTCGAATCATTATGTCACATGTAAAATATCATAAACTGTGAATCAGAACAAAAAAAAAAGCGACCATATGAAAAAACTAGAGTGTAATCGAAACCTTAATGCCATTCACACTTAATTACAAATTGTATAGCAAGCATGTAGCCCAAATTATATGACGGGCCACACTCCTTTATACACAATATAATGTATGCGGATTGTAATATGAAAAAATCATTTACAGCTACAAAAAAATGTTTGATAATGTGGCGAAATATATATTTAAATACTGTTCATTTTCAGACTATCGTATATACACTTGTTTCTATCCAATCAAAACCCCGATCAGGTCGTCCATCTTTCTTAACAAAACGAGAGAAAAACGCGACATTCAGTTAGTGCGACAGAAATAGAAAAAAAGGTATTCGAAAATAAGTTCCGATGATACAGACCTGAAATTAAAAAAAAAAGCTGGGTATCATGGTCGTGTTATCCGTAAGTAGCCCCATACCTCAACTGTAAATAAGCAGAAGCGCATGGAGTTTGCAAATGAGTACGTTTCCAAGCCCATAGAGTTTTGGAGCAAGGTTTTTTTCGGATGAGAACAAATTTTGTATTTTCGTGATAAAAAGAAAAAAGTTGGTATGAAGAAGGAGCAGTACGACCTTTGAAAAGAATAATTTGTTGCCAACTGTAAAACATGGTGGAGAACGAGATGTGGTTTGGCGTTTATATCAGCCAATCTGGTTGGCAAACTAACATTTATTGAATCAATAATGGATCAAACTAGTTATATCCAAGTTTTGAAGAATAATTTTCTGTAAAGTTCCCAGAAGTTGGGGTGCAAGAGTTTTGGTTTCAGCAAGACAACCACTCCAAGCACAATGTGCATAAAGTAAAGCTCTGGCGCCTTTATATTTAAAAAAAAAGTGTAGTTAATTACTAGTCTTTGTATTGATGAGTGAACTCTGCCCATTACTTTTCCAATTTTTCTATAGGATTTCCCACAAGAGGTAGCTGTAAAATAATTTTTCCCCATCCGCACAAATTTTTATTTCCGTTGTTGTCTATGGCGCTATTAACATTGATTTAACACTCCATTTGATTGAAAAAGAATGGATTGAAACTCTAAAGTGCGATAAGGATTTCTAAAAATATTTTTGGGTAACGGTAATCGCATATTTGCTCATTCCATGCGTCTGGCATGCAGCTGTACGTAGACTTTTCCGGTAGTGCTTTTCTGACATGTTGTAGCATAAAATGAATTAAAACTTTAATTTTAAGTATTATAATGCAGCGAAAATATTATTAGTTAAAAGAAATTAATAAACTAAATAATAAAACAGAGTTTGATTCAATACATAAAATTAGAATAAAGTTAAAATTTCTGATATTTTTGTGGTGTGCGCAGACTTTTTCGATCTAATGTATATGACAAACATTCGTATTCTTAATCATTTTTTGATGAGTTTTCTGTCATTTCTAGTTGAAATTTATACAGTTTTGAAACTACTTTCAATGCAATATGAGAAATGTGTGGCGTATATTTTATGGTCTGAACAAGGCTTTTTCGCAATGTGAAAGGAGAGATCTGAAACAAATTTTAAAATTGTAAGGAATGGCCAAAGCAATGTTTTCTACTGTTTTGGGGCAACAGTTGCATGTATCCTGTTTGTAATTTGGATGTCCAGGAACTAACATTGATCTTTGGTTCATCTAGCACGAGATAGCCATTAAACCAGTGCAGTTCAGCCCGTATATATACATGGGTATACCCACTCGGAAGAAATGGTTCATGTGCTGTTGTATTGTAACACACGAACAGTACAGCAAGCAGCACAACAGTTAGGCCGCGTTCTCAAGGACGACTGGGTTTACGCCCGGACCGATCTGCACAAGAAGATTGTCCAACTCAGCCCAAGTGGCTGTATCAGGTATCTATGTATACAATTTTTTATATGGAGTCAACAGTCTGTCGGCGCAACTGTAGAAGATACTCCTGTGCCGCGCCGGCATTGAGAGGAACCCGGGACCTGGTCCCTGGTTCTGCTCTGTTTGTGAGAGGAAGATCTTCAGGAATGCAACCTCGGTTCAGTGTTGTAGATGTGGCAGATGGTGCCACCTTAGATCTTGTTCGGGCCTCCAATCTCATAGAGACTGGACAGAGCAATTTGTTGCTAGCTGTTGCTTAGGTAACTCTAATTCTGTTACCAATGATAGCACAGCTGTTGTACCTACCTCCAATGCAACTGCAACAACCTCCTCCTCGCAAGCAACTGCAGTTGCTAGCTGGATATGCTCCGTTTGTGGCAATCAGATACATCGCAATGTTTTATCTGTGCGATGTAACGGCTGTCACAATTGGTGTCATATGAGGAGGTGCACTGTTCTTAGATCTCATAGAGATTGGAGTACTGACTTCTTTGCGTCGTGTTGTCTATCTGCGCATAGTAATATGCTTGTCCCGTCTGTGTCCCGGTCACCCGTGCGGACGTCATGTAGCTCCAGTAGTTCTACACAGTCTTGGCCAATTCTTCCGCCGCCCCGTCAACAAATTATGCGTGCTCGCAGTCCATTGGTTGAGCAGCGATTTAACTCTTTTAGAGTTATGCAACTCAACTGTAATGGTCTGCGTGGGAAGGTAGCTGAGATTGTGGACTACATGGTGCGTCATGACGTCTTAATTGCAGCAGTGCAAGAGACCAAGCTCACAAACTCATGTCGGCTGGCATCTGTTGCTGACTTTAATATAGTCAGGCAGGACAGAGACAGAAACAGTGGAGGAGGACTGGCATTCATCGTTCATCGAACGGTGAATTCAGACCTTTTTCACTGCCTTCTGTTGGTCAACAGAATTCATTTCTGGAGACACAATGTCTGGCTATAAAGTCCGGAGATGTCGAGATTGAGTTTGTGAACTTATATCTTCTGCCACTCAACAGCTGCGACCCTGGGTATAATCCGATTTTGAGCCATGTCCTGCAAGGGGATCACAGAGTTATTCTCGGTGATTTCAATGCACACCATGAGATGTGGTTCCCAGAATTAGGTAATGACCTTAGCGGTATTAGTATAGCGGACCAGATAGATAGCTCTCCTTTTTGTACGATCAATGAGGATTGTGCAACCAGGATGAGTACTACCACATCCAGCTCCCCTGATTTAACTGTCGTCAGTGAATCGCTTATTTCATACTCTGAGTGGTCGATTGATATAGCGTTGGGCTCGGACCATATCCCTATTGTGATTAACATTACTCGTCCGGAAGATTTTGTTGAATCGGATCGTCGAGTCTTTGTGAACTACAATAGGGCTGACTGGACTGAGTTTACACGCTGTATTGATCAATCAATCAGCGGTCTTTTGCCTCCTAATGATGTTAAGGTAGGTGAAAGAATTTTTAGAGACGCGATCACTAAGGCTGCAAAGAGGCATATTCCTGCTGGTAGGTTTCCTAATATTAGGCCAGGCTTTCCAGCGGAAGCTGCACGCTTAGTGACCTTGCGTGATCAAATTCGTGCCAATGATCCGGGTTATAGTCGTATTGCCTTGTTGTCCCACAATGTGAACAATCTCGTTGCGGAACACAGGAAGGCAAAATGGCTAGAGCACTTGGATAATTGTGACTCGGGTTCGCGAAGTCTGTGGAACACCATTAAAAAAATATCTGGTGTACCGCAGAATAGGGCTCTTTCATCTGTCACATTTGATGGAGTGCAAATAGGATCGTCAAAAAAGTGTGCCACCTATTTCTGCAGACAGTTCGTGCAACACCCTTCTCAGCAGAATAGGTTAAAGCGTAAATCCATACGTCATATCAGAAGGAAAAAAGGACATGAAGTTTTGGTAGATTTTACATGTGAGGAGGTTCTTGCTGCTATAGGGAAAGCAAAATCCTCCAAGGCACTCGCCCCAGACGGCATTTCAATGCTGATGCTGAAGCACCTTGGGCCTATAGCGGTAGCATACCTCACACACGTGTTAAATCTTTCCATTTCTCAGTTAATTGTCCCTGATGTATGGAAGGTATCTAGGATTGTACCTCTCTTAAAACCTGGCAGTGAAGCTGATCTTGGTTCCTCTTATAGGCCCATATCGCTTCTTTCACCTGTAGTGAAAGTTCTTGAGTCATTATTACTTCCTTCAATGACAGAACACTGCCTTCCAGCAAATCATCAGCACGGGTTTAGGAAAGGTCGTGGTACGACTTCAGCATTGAGCGAAATCACTACTTTTATAACCGATGGACTTAATAAGCCGAGGCCATGCGAACGTACAGTGATGGTGGCTCTAGACTTGAACAAGGCATTTGACACTGTTGATCATGCAATCTTGTTTCAAGACCTGGACTCCACTTCACTACCCGATAAAACGAAACGCTGGCTATTGAACTATCTTAATGGTAGAAGGGCATATGTTGAGTTCAGGGGCGTGAGGTCGGGTTATCGTAAGTTAAAGATGGGTGTTCCGCAGGGTGGAGTTCTCTCTCCTCTTCTGTTCAACCTTTATTTGGCTAAGATGCCCCTTCCCCCTCCCCATATAAAACTAGTGACCTATGCAGATGATTGTTCTGTTTTATCATCGGGTGTGAATGTAGATGACATATGTGCGAGAATTAACATTTATTTGGATAATTTATTAAATTTTTTCAATGCTCGCAACCTTGGACTTTCAACTCATATGTCATCTGCTTCCATTTTCACTCCCTGGACTAAGGAGGTGAGAATGGAACTAGATGTCTTTGTTGGAGGTCTAAGGGTTCCTACTGTCCAGTACCCGATGATATTGGGAACTACATTTGACACATTGCTCAGATTCTCGGCACATGCCACCAAGACAAATAACCGTCTTAAGTCGAGAAACAAAGTGTTGAAAGCGCTTGACGGATCTTCTTGGGGTAAGGACAAGGAGACTATATTAACAACTTATAAAGCTATTGGACGTCCTAAATTATGCTGCTCCTGTATGGACTCCTTTCCTGAGTAAGACTCAATGGCAAAGCCTGCAAAGAAGTCAGAACAGTGCGCTGAGGACTGCCACTGGTTGTTTGCAAATGACCCAGGAGGATCATTTGCACAGTGAAACGATGATACTTCCTGTTCATCAACATAATGAGCTGCTTTCAAAGCAGTTCTTGTTGGGTGCGTACAGAGTTGATCATCCGAACCATGGCACCCTCACCACATCAGCGCCTACCCGAATAAGATCGGATATCAGGATATATAAGTCGAGCATAAATCGCTTTATCACTGATAGCAACATTGGGGAGTATGAATATACTTCCGGAAGGGCCCAATTGCATAAAGATGCAACTGATCATGCAATTCGCTCGTTTAGGGACAACATAATATTAGGTGGAAGACCTCCACCTATTCATGAGAGCGAAAAACATCTCCCTCGTAGCACCAGGACTAAACTTGCACAGTTAAGATCCGGATGGAGCGTTATGCTCGAGTGCTACAGGGAAAGAATTGGGATAAGTCAATCACCGCATGACACTTTTCACTTGTTCAATTGCCCGTCCCATCCAACACAATTGAGCCCTTTACGACCAGAGGATGTTGCCTTTTTCCTAGACCTTGACACCTGAGGTTTGCATTTCGGTTTTTCTTTCTCTTTCACAAACATTGCTTGCACCATTACATTTTACTTTATATATAATAAATTGTGTACATATGATTTTCTGATACAGCTCACAAGAAGAAGCTGCTACAACAACAACAGTTAGGCCGTCCGCACACGGCTCGTACTACTATCGTACGGTGTACAAGAACCATATGATTTCTTGTCGCACACATGTATTTAAATGGAGAACCGCACACGACTCGTTCTCTAATCGTACTTGTCGCATATATAAAGTAATTAGCCAAATAATTTCGAAAATTCAGCATCGCAACAACCCATTAAAATGACGGAATGGTAGTTTTTATAGTTAAAGTTGGCCGATCCGGAATTCGGATATTTTTGTAGTCGAATATGTTTTCCGTCGATAGCTCCCAAGCAGTTTGGCAATTGCCATAATTCATAAAATCGTTTTGATCTACTTTTCCATTCTTCCTTATTAGGGAGCGGCATGTATGATTCCTTCAATGAATTCCAAATAGCTTTTGTAGTTTCTTCCACAATCAATCCAATAGTCGTTTCACCTCTTTGAAAATATAACCCAGTGCAGTAATTGCGCTTCCTGTAGCCAAATATCTAAAAATAAAAAAAATAACACTTTTGTAAAACCTGATGATTAAAAATGTTTATTTTAAGTTGTATTTTTTTGCAGTCGCATTTTGTAAGGAGAAATGGAGAAATATAAGGAATGGTTTTGTTCGTAGCATCAAGCCGTCTCCTAGTGAAATCAGTGAAATCAAAGAAGAAGTATTATTTGCACGATGTTATGGGGTTTGTGCTGCCATATGTGAAGCCGGTACAGTATGCAGAGCAAACAGGTAACATTACATTATCAAACTTCGATGAACATCAATCAGAAGAAGCGGAGGTAATGGAAAATACGCAAGAAAACAATGATGTACCTATGGACACAACAAATTCTCAGGACATTTCGTTCAGTATGAAAAAAAAGAAAAAAGGAAAGAAGCGTTGTGATGAACATGACGAGGTCGAAAAACCAGTTTTAGAATATATCGAAAGATGTTTCTCCTAGTTTCTCCAGTAAATCTTTTCAGGCAGTTCAGAATAAAAACTATGCTCATGGTGGAATAGTTATTAAACGAACAAGGAAAAGAAAGTGCTGATCAACATTTTTTTCAGGCATCACAATCACATTCCTCGAGCTTCGTTAGCTCGCCCGCTCATTCCTTAATAAATGAATCGACACCGGCATCTGTTATATACACCACAACGACAGACGACTTCGCAGAAAGCTCCGCGGCTTCCTCAATATATCCACTTACTCCGACAGCTACAATTTACACTTCAATGGCAAATACCCTCGTAGCTACGCGGCAAATACATAATGTGTCGATGACGATACGAGCCGTGTGCGGACGGCATTAGGCTTCGGCAGCGAACAGAGCAACAACAACGTGCGATTTCAGCTTATTTTTCATTTTTAATTTTGTTGCGTCAGCGTACATTGTAAAAAGAGCTTTCGAATATGGAAGTTTATTTCTTTTCTGAAAATATTTGTCAGGCTCAATGTAAGATATGCGGTAAAATAATTAAATGGCATATGGAATTTACAATTTTGAGTTAGTTTTCACAAAAAATGTTTTTCAGTGCACACATATAAAAACTTTGTATGGTGTAGTTTTGGCCAGCACTGCATTAAACCATTCATTATTGTGCTCTTCAAAATAAGCCAACATACTACGAGGGATACTATTTATATTTCGGGAATAGCAAATAATAACAAACATTTTTAAATGAAAATGGCTTTGTTTTTTCAAAATATTCCCTTGATGATCAATACACTTTTGCATTCGTTCAAACCATTTGTCATAGCAGTTTTTCTATTCCTCTTGAGACACCTCCAAAACATGGTTTTTGAACGCTTCAACTGCTTCATCGGCGCTCGTAAATCGTTTACCACGCAGTTTACCTTTGGTACTCGGGAACAAGAAGAAGTCATTGGGTGCCAAATCAGGACTGTACGGAGAATGAGTCATTAATTCGATGTTTTGACTGCTCAAAAATGCACTTGTTTGACGAGATGTGTGAGAGCTCGCATTGTCATGATGGAGAATGATTCGTCTTTGGCGGATTCGTCCTGCGTTGCTCAAGCGTAACAGTGGCCACATGACCCATTCGGCCGAAGAAACAGTCGATCATTTGCTTCGCTGTGCTTCTTTCCACGAATAACTTTTGTTGGATTTGCTGTTTTGTTTCCGGTTCATACGCATACATCCATGATTCGTGACTTGTCACGATTTTATACACGTCTTTTAAAGCACCACGGTCGAACTTTTTAATCGTTTCCGACGCGAGCCTTTTTTTGAGCGATTGATAAATTATGGGGTATCCAACGAGAGCAAATTTTTTTACAACTAAGTGTTCATGCAAAATCGAATGTATTGAAGTGGAACTAATGTGCAAGGATGCCTCTATCTCACGATATGTCACATGACGATATTGCATTATCAGTTCACGCACTGCATCGATGTTTTTGGGCACAACAACCGATTTTGGACGTCTTTCACGGAATTCGTCGGCGACCGAACTACGACCTCGATTGAATTCACTATACCAGCTATATACTCTGGTTTTTGATGGTGCTTTATCGCAATACAATGAACTGAGTTCATTGACACATTCTTGTTGAGATAATCCACCTCAAAAGTTGTGAAAAATAATCCAACGAATATATAAATAGCAGCCCTCGTACATGAAGTTTCTTAATTTTTTTTTTATATTTGATGGCAATGCTCTTAGCTGTACTTGCTTTTATCAATAACACTAGTTTACAGCCACTAATACTCGAAAATAAACTCGAAAATCACGATAAAAAAATTGTATGTGAATACGTTTCCGAGATACAATATTTTTAATTTTGTTCTTCTTACTTTCGGAGATACTTTCAAAATAATTCTAAAATATCCAACAATCGCGTCAACCATTTTTTTACGAAGAAAACAAGATATTGATGAACAAACTCTATAGATAAATAAGAATGTGATAATCAATTCAGTGAAGCTGTTAAAATTGAAAAATTTCTGTTTTGTAACTTTCCCTTATTTGTAGCTTTAATAGAGTTTAATTCAATCAATTTTATATATTTTATATTTTATTATATAGTAGATTAGAAATAATTTAGGCTCTTGCTTCGTCTTCTATTTTCCTTTGGGTCCGTTTCTCTGAGGAGGTACCAAATATAGTATCCCAACATTTTTACAGCCCAATATCCTTCATAACGCTGCTCAATGGTTTTCATTTATTGATGCAACCTTTCACCGGTCACTTACGTCACCAAGATTCTCCGGGAAAAAATCCAAGTGGGAATGCAATAAAATAAAGTTTGAGAAACATATTTACGCCTGTTGAAATTAATGTAGAAATTAAATTACAAATTATTTCATGTTGTAAACCAAAAGTCATAGACGGAAAAGAATTGAAATAACAATATATATTCCATACCCATCTTTATATATAAATATCTTCAGAACGTGTGTACTTGACTGAACTCCTCCTAAACGGCTGGACCAATTTGGATGAACATTTTTGTGTGTCTTTATGGGGATTCGAGAATTGTTTAGATTCACAATTCGATCCACTGTGAATGTACACGACGCGCAAGGTACCATTTAATATAGAGGGATGAATTGTTGTATAAATGTTAATGGGATCGATGGTGACAAGGAGAAGGGGAGGAAAAGTAAGGGGAAGGGGCAGGGGAATTGGTGAAGGGCAAGGGGTGGTAGGCGAAGGGGTGAAACGGGCAGGGGAATGGGTGGTAGGGTAAGGGGGCATGGGGAAGGATTAACAAGAGGAAGGAGTGGAAGAGGAAAGGAGAGGCAGGTCGGGAGGCAGAAACGCGCCGGGTAGCAGCTAGTTCTTTCATACATCTTTAGCAAATCTTCAACAATTTCCTTGCTTTATTATTGGCATCTATTAGAACTTTTATTATCTGTAAACCGTCAAAAATTCTTTAAAAAAGTAATCTCAAATACGCGAACGCTTGGCATTCTTTGTCTAACGCTTTAAGGAAGTTTTTGAACAGTCCCAGTCCCTTTCTTTATCGTGTAATGGTGTGTGGGAGAGCGACTGTCTCAAAGACGTAAGAAACATCAATATTTTGTGAATCCACCTTTAATTTCTCGAAATATGCCCACCACCTTTTGAATCGGAACAAACTTTCTAGTCGTGTTCTTCATATTTAATACATTTCAACAATTCGACTATTGCCTTGTACGTTTCTTTAGTGATGACGGCATACCCGATTGGGATTGCTGGTTTCTCGTTTCCAGCATTTAAGAGAACTGCTTTCAAACTATATTTACTGCTGTCAATAAATGTCCGCATCGCAATGCAGTCCTAGCTCCTTGATCAAACCAGAAATATCCATGCAATAACATATTTCACCTTTTTGCATTACATACTTTGAGTAAGGTTCTGTAGTACGTTATTTTAACAGCCAAACAATTTGATTGTTTCAGCCGAGATGCGTGTAATCCTTTTTATTTTAAGAGCACTAAGTCTTTTAGCCAAACATTTACTTGAGGCTGAGTTAGAAGACAGGACTATTGACTATATTCGTATTCGCTGTCACAGGTTTTTTCATCTGGTGTACTAGAGCTCTGGTTCAGGTCAGATGAACTTGGACAGTTGGGAATGGGAAGTGCATCCGAATATGGAACTGGTAACGTGACAGATTCGACATTTGTATACTTCCATGCGGTGTACCGTGCGTAACTGGGTAGGGTGCATGTGCACAGTTTGTGTTCTCCTATAGAAAAGAAAAAAAATACACGACTTACATTGTGATTTGATTGAATATGTTCTTTATTTTTGATTTTTTTTTTTTAAGTGAATATCCGATTTTTTATTTGGTCTAAAAAAACGACATTTTTCATATATTTTGGTCCATAAAACTTAAGCTTCATAACCTATTGAAAAAAATGTTGCTGTTGGCCATTTTATTACCTTCAATATGATGTGCTTGGCGACCTAATCGAACATTTCCAACTCGAGATATGACCTAAAATGTGAAACTATCTCCGAAAAAATTATAGTTTAATAGTAATGTGAACTAAAATTAACATAAAAAAAAATTATAGTTTAAAATAACTAAAAAATCACACGTAATGTGAACTAAAAAGTAAAAAATAAAATAATTTTTTTTTTTTATTATCGCAAGTTAATGTCGATCAGTTTACTTAAAAACTATAATACATTTGTATGTTAAAAAAGTGACATTAAGGCATTTAGCTTAGAGTATTTACATTAACATGACAAAAAAAGAATAAGGATTAATGCCTATTTTGTATATCATTTGGATGAAATCTTTGGAGCCGTCTACGACATGTATTAACGACCAGAGCCGCTGCTAAATGATTAACATGAGAAGCCAGTCGATCATTATATCTGCTGCTGTGGAAGTTCAACTGTTCCATGACTGTTCGTATTTTCAAATCTCGATGTAAAACTTTATTGCGCATATACCAAGGAGCATTTGTTATTTTACGCAAGACCTTGTTTTGAAGTACTTGTATACGGGTTATATATTTGTGGCAGCAGCAGCGCCCCATAACTGTATTCTATACATAATGATTGATTTGTAAACAAGCAGTTTATTTTCGAGGCGTTTACTACTTGGGCGAAGTAACCAGTTTAACTTTTTGAGTTTAGCGTAGCAAAGTGCTGCGTTTTTTTGAATATGCTTACGCCAGGTGCCACGTAAAACCGCTTGTTCCGGCGTACCAGGCGCTATATTCTAGTGTGCGCCACTTGTTTGCGTAGGTTTTCCCAGATTTGATCTTTCCAACGCATGCTCGGTAACCCTGTTGAACCTTGTTCAATGACTGAGTTTATGTTCTCCATGTAAGCCGTGCGAGACGAAGTTCCGCTGTACATCCGTGCTGGACTATGTCAACCTCAACATATAACATACAGTTCATTCGGAGCCGAAACTCATCACCAACTCTAATAGGTCCAAAAATTCTACGGAGAAACTCCCAAAAGCGCTTCATACTATGTTGTCAGAGTCCATGCTTCTGCGCCATATAGAATGACCTGGATTATCAACGTCTTATAGATTATTATCTTCGTACTTTGAAAAAGGTCTCTACTAAAACGTTTTAAATACTTACTTTTTGTTGTTGTTGACACGACATCCGGGATTTAACTTACTTTTCGATCACTTCCCCGGGACACCTAAAATTTTAATTTTACATATATGGATTTTAGCTGGCTTGAGGCCATTTTGCATTGGGAAATAAGAATGTAAGAAACCGCACTTGCATGAATGCAACAGAACATGCTGGGAAAGTTTAAGTGTTTCCAGTGTTATTATCATTCTTGACCAGAAAAATCGTATAGTACGCGCTTTTCAATTAAGCATTGTATATAAGCAATCATTAGCAATGTACGACCCTGAAACACGTGTATCGGAAGCCGATCATTATTTTCTGTGTTAACAAAATGTTATTCATTATTCTTTCTTTCGCATTGAGGAAATATGTATATATACATAAAAATTATTTCCCAATGTAAAATGACCTCGAACCATCTAAAATCCATATATTTACACATTATAGGTCGCCAATAACAATTACATTTTAATTTACTGTATTGTACTTTCAATTTAAATGCTCCATTTGGTCTGAATGTTTTTTATTACTTGATATATTCTGTTAGTATCTTCAAAAAAAAAATCCGGCTAATTCCTTTCATTTGGCCTTATACAAACAGGAAAACTTGTAAAATTTTAAAATACCAACTATATTACCCTTGATGTTACTCCAAACTATAAATCATTCGAATCAGACTAATTCAATACATTGAGTCATATCTGCATTTTCTCACCTAAGCATTTCACAAATATTTGTCATTTTTTTATAAGTGAGCATAACATCAAAATTATTTAATTAAACACAAATATCGTAGGCATTTTAGAAAATGTAAGCTTATTTGTTCTACAGGAAAAGATTATTATAATGGTTTTGTATTCTAGTACCCGAATTTATTGACATATTGTGTAAGTATGTCGCTAATAACACTTATATCACGCATGCCCGATGCTATGCCATTGGTTGGCTCTATGGACGATGTTGATTCCAAGAATGGATTGAGTCTTCTAAAATTTCAAAACCAAGCGAAAGTGATTTGCCGAAAACTGGGTCCAACACCAACAAGCCGACTTAGCATTACATCAGGCCCATATGTGTTCCACTATCTACGTAAAGGTGGCCTAGATAATAGCGACAATCTCTACAGCGATCGAATGGCTGGTGACGTTTGCTTTTTGGTTATGTGTGAAAATTCTCATCCCAAATATTTAGCTTTCAATTTTCTCGAGCTTTTGGCGCATGAGTTTTTGTTGGATTACGGCACTCATCAAATCGCTTCCGTTCGCAGGCCCTATGCTCTAATGGAGTTTGACGTCACTATACAACGGATAAAGCGAAAAAATTCGATATGGCGACGTTCATCCACAGACTCGATCAATCATTTGTATGTTATACCAGAGAAGAGTATTCAAGATGTAGTCCAATGTTGCGCTGTAACTGTTGATAATTTCGACGACGACGTCACATTAACAACCCGCCTGTACAAACGTAAAGTGTTGCTACTTAATATGAAAATGATTTGTATCTTAGGTGTAGGACTGGGTGTTACCTTAGGAATTATTATTGTGTGCGCGCATATATTCGAGTCTCAATAAAAATTTTTCTCTAGCCGCGCAAAAAAAAAATTATGAGTTATGCAATATAAATTGGTATTTTTTTGTCTCCAACCAGTTTCAATTCCCAGAAGATTACTGTGTATGTTGGAGCCAAAAATTGAGCAGGAGTGACTCACATACACATATAGACTGCGATTGTGCTACTTTTTACCATCCCAAAAGACGCTACAAGGCAATCCCACATGCGCTTTTTATCACCCCACATTATTTTTATCGTTGTGTATTAACGAAGTGACAAGGAAACCTTTTAGTTTTTTTATTTAATATCTGACTGGGCAAGTGCCGGTCTTTGTTTTTATCATCACCATACATCGATGTGATTAACTTTCCCAGCTTGTTTGTTTGTTGGAGTAAGGGGGAAATCAAATTAAATGCCCTTGATGTAAGTGATAGTGACATATTTGAGTGTTTATGATAGTGATGATGATGGTCATGGCACTGCCGAAGTCGGTTTGTGTAATATTTTTGATTTATGCTCTCCAAATCGATAGTTTGCGTTTGTCCTTAGAGAAATGGGATAAGTGAGTAAAATGTCTGCAATGTCCGAAAGACAACACACTCGACAAAAACGAAGCAATGACAACAAGATTTTGTGAATGTTTGTAAAAAATGTATTATAAGTAATAAATTATTTTATGTCACTTTATCCAGTTTAGCCTTCTTACTTTGTCTGTTGGTATCTTTAAAATCATCGTACTTTCCTTCAAGATACTTGAAAACTGAATCGCATGACGCCCAAGAACTCCACTCGTGTTTCGGGTGACCTGTTGAATTTATAAAAACAAATTAATGCAAGTATGTTTAGTATATACGGTATATTTAAAGCATTCATCGTTTAGATCAAAGTATGTTTAGCATTTAAAAAATCATTTTTATTAACAATAGTATGCCCTTTCTTCACGAACAGAACAACGTATTTAAAAAAACACAAATTTTACTTTTCAAACAAGATGAAGACAGAGAATATGGAAAGCTGGTTACATATGCACAGTAACGACTGAGGCCATGGAGAAGTCGCGTCTGTAACCAACTTGGATGCGATGAAACGAACAATACCGCCGATAGAGAACTTTTAGAACTACTAATTGATGATGGCTTTCTTGTAGAGCCCCCGGACTGTACCGAGGTCGACTCAGTAATTAAAAAGCTGCAGAATACAGGAGCGACAGGCTGTGAGATGAGTTATTCATGACCGGAGGCGAAGAATGGTAAAACGTATGTACTAATTCTTATGCAAGATATGGTCCGATAAATGCATGTCATATCTTCAAGAAAGGAAATACCGGTGTCTGCGCGCACTACCGTGAATAAGACTTTTCAATCGGATATAAAATTCTGTCCCGTGCATAGTTTAAAAAGCTGCAGCTATACACGGATCTATAAGACTTTGATAATCCTGATAATGGCATGCCGCAAAATCGTGGACCCTGATAAGATCAGAAACAGCGTCTTTGGGAATGTTCGTAAGATTTTTATTTAGAATTATTTTTTTCTATTAAAGTGGGTGACGAGTTTTGGCTCCGGATGAACATCGATCTGTATGAGCTACATATGTTGAGGTTGACATAGTCCAGCGCATAAAATTTCAGCGGCTACCCTGACCTGATCATATTTTCCTGATGAACTTGGAAGACCCCAGCAAACTTGGTACAAACAACTGGCACTAGCGCACAATAGCAGCTGGTGCCCCTTCCTACAAGCGGACATGACCGATATACGGTTGTAGTGCGACATAAATAAGTAAGTAGGTAAGAGTTGTCGTATATAACAGAAATACATTTTGAAAACTATGTAAATGAAATTTACTGCAGATTTACTTTGTAAAGTGTTATATTTGTTGTGATGCGTTTAAATTACTTATATCGTGTTTCCACCAAAAGCATTTCTAGCATCTTCATTTTGCATTCACTAAAGGTGTTTCTACCAAAAGTTTTGTATTTGTATGTTGTATCTTGCATCCGTTGGAATATCTGAGTTTATTTCGCTTGTACATACAGAAACCAAGCAACAAATTGTAAATTTTGGAAGATTTTGAATAAAATAAATGTATCGAGCAACCGCTCAGCGATCTCTTCCTTTAATGACTTTAGGGTGGGTGAAAAATTCTTAGAGATACGACCACCAAGGCTGGAAACAGGCGTATTTCTGCTGGAAGATAACAGGTGTTCAGGAATGTTACCGTGCGCTACGTCCATATTGCGGTCGACATAGCCGTCCATCTGGGCGACTAATATGATAACCCATTAATCGTTTACGCACCACGTGAACTCTAAATAAAATCATATTTAAGACTAATGGCATAATATTAATAAAACCAATTTTCAGTTTGAAGTTATGTTATCTCAGTATTTTAATTCAATTCAAAGTTTTACTCCTCTAAAAAACACCCCATATTATACTAGGCTTTCCAGCGGAAGCTGTGCGCTTAGCGACCCTGTGTGGTGAAATTCGAACCGACCTGTGTGTCAGCCGTATTGGCTTGCTATCTCACAATTTGAGCATTCTTGACGAAAACTATCAAAAAACTTTCATGTGTCCCTTAGAGTAGAGCATTCGAGGGAATGCAAATCGGGTCGTTAAAGATGTGTGCCACCATATTATATCTCACAATGTGATCAATCTTGACGAACACTATCAAAAAACTCTCATGTGTTCCACAGAGTAGAGCTCTTTCATCCATCACATACGAGGGAATACAAATTGGATCCTCAAAGATATGTGCCACCAAATTCTGCACACACTTCGTGCAATACCCTTCGAAGCAAAAGCCTTCCATACGTCGTATTCGAATGAAAAAAGGATTTAGAAAGTTTTACATGTTAGAAGTTTTCTGCTTCTATTGGAAAAACCAAGACATTCAAGGCACTCGGCTCAGACGGCATTTCAATCCTGATTCTGAAGCACTTTGGACCTATAGGAGTAGAATATCTTACGTACGTGTTCAAATCCTCTATTTCCCAACTAATTATCCCACACTTATGGAAGGTAGCCAGAATTATACCTCTTCTGAAACTTGAAGCTGAAGTTGGGCCCTCTTCTATGCTCATTTTACTTCTTTCACAAATTGCGGACGTTCTGAAATCATTATTATTACCATCGATAGTAGAACATTGTCTATTAGCGTATCACAAGCATGTCGGATAAAACATGACACTGGATTTTAAATTATCTTAACGTGCACAAACTAAATTTAGGAAGGCGAACTAGAGGCATTAAAAGTTAAATCGGTGTGCCTCTTTTGAGTTATCTTCGCCTGCATTTGGCCAAGATATCTCTACCTCCTTCCTGTATTAAATTGGTGGCCTATGCGAATAATTGAACCATTTAATTCTCGAAAGTCGACGTCGATGAAATTTGTTAATTCTTTTCAATGCTCGCAACATCAAGCTCTCAACCCACAAGTCGTCGACTCTCATCTTCATCTCCTGAACTAAGGAGGCTAGGATGAAACTATACGTCGATGCAGAAGGCTTAACTATTCCAACAGTTTAGTACCCGACGACACTTGGTACAACTTTCGTTGGCCTCTGTTTAGATTCTCGGCTCACGCCACCAAGACGAATAAACCGCTAAAGTCGAGGAACAAAGTGCTGAAAGCGTTTTTATGTGTGGTATTTGTTGCGCATGTTTTTGGACATAAATTTTTAAGATATCCAGCTGCAACCCGGCCCTGACTTTTTTGACAGCTTCTTATGGAAGGACGCTTCACAGTGGGTTTAGCCCCCTGCCTCCCCACTCCGTTTAATCAACCAATTTTTGCATGGAAAAGATTTTCGTTACAAGCAATTTCAATTTGAAATTTTATATCGTAGCTTCCACAGTTCCAAGCTCGTGATCTGTACCGGGTTAGAACAGCTGAGTTTACTGCACTAGCCAATAAAACCAACATAGGGCATCACCACCTAAATCAATTGATGGCTTCATGCCGAGCATTGAAGAAAAAACATCCGCAAATCGAACAGTGATAAAGGTATTTTTCAGCACGAAAATTTTCGATTCTCCTATCTACTTACTTGTATATTGCAAAACCAATTAAAATTTTACTTGGAAACAGTCAAATGGGAAATATCCCATATTATCTCTTTATCCATCCGATTTTGGCCTGAGCAGCAGTTCCGTAATTACCAAAACGAAGCTAAAAATTGGGTCAATTGCTGGATAGGCACAAAAACAAACAGTTTTTTTGACCCGGAATTCTTATGGTTCCATATGATAAAGAATCATATATAAATATAACTAGCCACGTAATGAACTAAATCCGTCTAAGTCCGGAACTAGAAGATTATGGCAAAATATACTAGTATTAATACACTCAACCACTTACATTTAGTGAGGCCCATCGAGAGGTGAAAGTAAACGGAGCACTTTTAGGGCCGGCCAATTCGGAATATTTTTTTATTTTTTTATAACGTCGTATATGAAAGGCATTTTAATTTGTATGCCCTGTACCCTAAGGGACAATAGTATAACAAGTTTGTGCAATTGGTGCACATGTTCGAATCATATGTTGACACGGATTAACAATTGTGCATTTTTAGATCGTTTTGGACAGATATAAAAGTTAGACTTGTTTTAGTGTGGTTGGCGATTTTTTGGCTATCGAATAAAATTGATCAACAAATCTATATTAAATTGTGTGAAAAATAAAATTAAGTGCTCCAACGCACTTAAAATGTTGACTGTGGCATTTGGCGAGTCTACTATGAGAAAAGAAAATGTTTATAAGTGTACAAGCTCTTCAAAGAAGGCGGTTAATGATGTGGACGCCCAGCACGTCAACAACCGACGAAAACGTTCCACGTTCGTATGTTTTGGGCATAAAACGTGTGGCAACGAAGTTTATTCCGAAATTGCTCAATTTTGACCTTGGTTGTTCGTGATTTATTGGCCAAAAACAAAACCGTAATCATGCCTCAGCAACCGGATTTGGCCCCCTACGACCTTTCCTGTTTTTTAAAACTAAAAAGACCCATGAAAGGACGGCGTTTTGCCACGATTGAGCATAGCTGGAAGAGCCTAAGGTCATAGCAAAAACCGCATATCCGAAGTGCATCGAGGATTGGAAAAAACTCATTTTCTTTTTTTAACACACGTCGTATAAAATCATGTTTAGCTCGACGAGACGAATCGAATGTCCGTCTGCCTGTCCCACGTCTGTATGGATCAAAACTTTTCCCTCAGTTTCTAAGATATCGATCTTAAATCGGGTATGGAAACTTTCTATGTTCCTATGCTGAACATATGTGACACGCCCACTTTTAGGGGTAGCCACCACACAAACCCAACACCTATTTTTCGAATTTTGTATCAAATGTTTTTGCGTCCACCCATTTCTTACATGAGCTTACATGCGTAGCTGGAACTGCGAGAGTATCTTTTGACAATTCGAATATTTCTGGGATATTTACGGAATTTTCTAACCATATATGTATGGTATCAGTTTTTTTCTTTTTCTTTGAACATTATGCATAAGTGCACTATACATAAATACATATTTTTTAGAAAAAAAAAAAAACAAACAAAAAAAAATGAGAACTGAAACTGTACCTGTACGGTTTTTTCATTTTATATTATTTCGGTAAAAGTTTCCGGTTTTAAACAAAATTAAATATCAGTTATTTCGGTTAACGGTTCCGGTTCTATATCCTGACCTGTTGCCTGTACAAACATAATTTAAAAAGTATTATTTTTTTTGTTTTTTTAATTAAGAATAAATTAATTAATTAAAAAGAAAAGAAAACTCAAAAAAAGAAGTTTCCGACTATGAGGTTTTCAAGACTATGCATATTCTAAGTTAAAGTCCTATATAGCAGGAATACAAAGGTAATCTGGGACAACAAAGATAGTACCCCTATACCTTGCATTACTGTTAGAGATGATATTAAGTACACTGTTCTTTCAGAATATTTAAGATTGGGGAGAGATGTTCTACCTGTCACCAGTTCTAAAACAGCCGCAGCCGCAGTAGGAAAGCACTGACACCACTTTCGAAGTAAGTGCCTTCTTGAATTTTTTCTAAGCAATACCTTGACATTTATTATTGAGGGGTGCATACCAACCTTTGTCACTAAGACTAGGCAAGAGGTGGTAGTCTGTCCCTAGAGCACTGTTTTAGAAGCTGACACGTGTCGCAGGAACCCTCCATGTCCGCTCATCGACTAATCAAGTTTGAAATAGGAGGTGCAACATCCTATGAAACGAGAAGAAAACCCAGGAAAACTAACCGGGGTAATTATACGTCGTAGTTATCTGCTGCGATAGCTGGAACGTTTATCTGCATAAATGCGCTGGAAGCGAGCTATTTCATTTTTTTACAAATGGGATATTGAGATCATTTCGAATATACCAGGAATACACCAGTTATAGTTCTAAGAATTTTCGATTGGGCTCTTTGTATAATTTCCACATTACTTTTACTGGCGATGTCCCACAGCTGGCAGCCGTATGTCCATATTGGTTTTATTACTGTGTTATATAGTAAGACCTTGTAATCTAGACTTAGTGGTGAGCGTGAATTTATGAGCCAGTGTAACGAATTAGTTTTGGTTTTCATTTGGTTTTTTTTTTTTGCTTTAATATGCCTACGATGAGTGAGTCGTCTTTCTAGATGTATTCTGAGGTGAACAATATCATTTGCCTGTGGAACCACTACGTTATTCAAAGTTAACGGAGGGCAAGTACTACTATTAAGTGTAAATGTTACCTGCTTGCATTTTTGCTCATTCACTTTTATGCGCCAATTGGCCAACCACTGCTCAAGTAGAGAAATATAATCTGCAAGGCGTCTTGTTGCCTGTACATGGCATCGAGATCTGATTAAAATTGCAGTGTCATCGGCGAACGTTGAAAGTATGAGTCTGCTATCAGTTGGTATATCCGACGTGTACAGGGCATATACTGTTGGTCCGAGAACGCTGCCTTGGGGTACGCAAGCGTTTATTTTTGATACTTGTGTGATAAAATTATTTTGCTGATATAGGACCCGAGTACTTTATGTGTATTTTGAGGTAGCAGCAGTTTTATTTTTTACTTTAGTCCCTCGAGCCATACGCGGTCAAACGCTTGAGCGACATCAATGAAAATTGAAGAGCAATATTCACGGTGTTCAAACGCAGTCCGAATCTCTGAAGTGATACGGTTTACTTGCTCAATAGTGCCGTTGCTTACACGGAAGCCAAATTGATGTGAGGGAAAGCTTCGCTTTGATTCGAGAGAGAATAATCTTTTCGAAGAGCTTAGATAGGCAAGAAAGTAAACTTATGGGTCTGTACGATGCCGCTTGAGTTTTATCTTTTCCAGCTTTCGGTATCATTACAATAATCGACTTTTTCCATTGAGTTGGAAAGTGACCACATTTGAGTATACCATTGAAAAGTACTGAAATATACATTACTGCTGTAGTAGGGAGTGCAATGATCATTTTAGGAGTAATTAGGTCATGAACTGCTGCCTTTTTTGGGTTGAGTTGCTGTTTTATAACTTTCTTAACTTCATCAACATCAACTCTTAAGAGTTTCAATTTAAGTTGGGGTAGGGAGGGGGGATTAGGCTGGAAGACATTTTTAAGATGTTCTGCAAAAGCTTTAGCCTTTTCTTCGTCAGTACGAGCCCATTTGCCTACAGTATCTCTAATGGGTGAGGCTACGAAAGCGGGTGGATGTATATTTGGATGAGGCCTCCATAATGGATACTTTGTGGTGGTTGGAGAAATATGTTCAATGTATCGCTTTAGTGCAAGCTTTTCTTCATTTTTCAGGGCTTTTCTAAGCTTCCGCGTTGCTGTTTTCAACCATTCTTTTGCGGCAGGGGACCTTAGACATTGCCATTCTCTGCGTAGTCGGCGTTTTTCAACTACTAGCTACTCTATTTGGGTGTTACTTGCAACATAGTTCATGGAAGAAGGTGTACTTCTTAGTGGTGTTGAGTGTTGAGCTGCAGCTACAAGTACTGAGTTTAGGACACTGACAGAGTTTTCAATGTCCATTTCATTGCTTATTGACTAATTTAGTTCAATATGGCTGCTTATATACGTTTTATATTTAAGTCAATTCGTTTTTCTTGTTGTGAGTTTACGAGGGTTTATTTCCTGTTCGGGGTACTCCAGTAAATTAAATATAATTGGCGAGTGGTCCGATGAAAGATCTGCAAGTAACTCTGCAGATATTATGTTTCGAGATATTCTTCTTGTAACGGCAAAGTCTATTAAGTCGGGTATTTTTGTTGGATCAGCTGGCCAATATGTGGGACTACATGGTGAAACATAGTCTAGCTTGTTTCGTGTTGTTACAAGAGCTTTATAGAGTTGCTTTCCTTTTGGATTTGATAGCCGGGAACCCCAGTACGTATGTTTGGCATTACAATCGCCTGCTGCTAATTATCGGTCAGATATTGTAAAAAGTGGACTGCCGATAAAGATAGATTACCACATTTGGTTTGCACACTTATTAAGGTAGCCAGAAGATAATTAGTTGAGAACGCTTGTAATGGGTGGTGCTTGATACGACTTCTGATAAGGATACCAGTTCCGCCAAGAGCTTTGCCATCTGTGTGGTTCTTAGCATAGAATACATATCCTGGAATTTGAAAATTGTATTTATTCGTGAGGTGTGTTTCTGCGGGAAGCATAACGTCAACTTCTTTATCTTTCAAAAATATTGATAGTTCGTTTTTATGCCGAGAAACACCATTGGCATTCCAGAGACATATTTTATAGTGGCCCATTATTTGCTTTGTTGGGTTACAAGCATCTGGATCAATGTGTTTTGATTACGCATGAGTTCTTGCATAGTGATTTGCATAAATGCCATGAAGTTCATCATGCTTTGTTGCATTGAAGCTATCATGGCTTCCATGCCATTGAGAGTTGTGCTAGCATTTTGGGTTATACCTTGTTATTTTTGCTGTCTGAGAACTTCAGCAGAGGCGCTAGCAAAAGTGACACCGCTACACTTCTTAGCATTTGGATCAGCTTTATTTGCCGTGCATGAAGCGGTGTCATGGAGTTCACCAAAAGCGACACATACGGGTCGCAATGTACAGTACGTTTTAGTATGACCGAACTCTTGGCACTTTGTACATTGCACTGGGTTGTTGCGTTTGTGGGGCTCCTCTACAGTTATTCTACGGTGCAGTAAATATTGTAAATTGGGTGCACCTCAATTTTTTTAAGCGCCTTTATCTCTGGCTCTAATTCAATCTTGAACATCGGTTGTGGAATTTTATTTCTATTTATTATATTTGTAGCCACTTGCAGGTTAAAGCCTTTTTCTTTTAGTGCATTTATCACTTCGCATGTGTGTACACTTGATTCTATGCCTTTGAGTACAATTTGGAGCCCTTTAGAGCTTTTGAGTTGGTATGTGTAAACATTTATCTTAGATTCAGTAAAGTACTTTGACACTATGCGATAATTTTGTTCAGTGTAAATTTGAACTTTTGTTTCGTTTATAGTTCCTTTTTTGATTTGGACTATATGGAAATTATTGTTGCCAATGAGTTGCGCTATTTTGTTTACCAATGCATTTAAGTTTCGCTCACGAAGGTATATTGGTGGTGGCTTCGGTTCGACTTTCAGAGCCCCTACATCAGTGTTGATAGCGTTATTAGTGTCGGTGTCGCTTAATAGGGATAATCTGTTCGAATAAACTGATGAATAAGTTTCGCTTGTAACATTGGATCGATTAACTTTTAGTTTATTGCCATGCTTAGAACTTTGCGGACTTAGTTTGAAAGTAGCGGTCAATGCCAGTCTGCACTACCGCTGGAGTTTTATTATTCTCGTTAGGCTTATCACAGCTTGGAGATAGCTGTAACTCTTTATGATTGTTGTTGCTGCTAGGTAGATTGCCGCTGATTTTGCAGTTGTTGTTGTTATACTACTTGATGTGAGTGTTGTAGTTACACTTGCCGGTGGCACATAACTAAGAGTTTGTGTACTCGCTGCATTAGGGAGAGTGCAGGTAAGAGACATATCGCTTAGATTATTAGGTGTACAACACTCTGCTGCACCACTGAACTTACAATACAATAAATAAAGCCAAACGCAAAAATTACAGAATTTTCTGCTAAGACACAATATCCACTGCATAAGCCACTCGAATCTATCATGCAATGGACAAAATGCAGGCCGATTCGAATATATCACTCCGTATAGCATATAACGTCTTTACAGAAAAAAAGAAACAGGTAATCAAGTTGCTCCTGGAGACACATTTACCAGGACGTACATATGAGCTTCTCCAAACTGAGGAGATGTATGTACGACAAATAGAGCGAACATAGAGGTCGCCAAGAACGTGATAAACGAAGAAAAATTAAGATGGGCAATGTCAATTTTTGAATCCTTCAAAGCTCCTGGAGTAGATGGAAAATAGCTACTCCCAAACATGACAAGTATTCTTGCACTCGGACACATCCCAGCCCCTTGGAGAAGGGCAAAATTTGCCTTTATTTCACTTGGACAAGGGCCAGGGTTGTCTTTATCCCTAATGCGGGGAAAAAGACTTAACCTTCCCCAACGCATTCAGGCTTGACATCGTTTTTACTAAAAACAATGGAAAATATAATAGACAAACACATTAGAGAGATGATACTGCATCGGAGTCCCTTACATTGGGACCAACATGCATATGAGTCGGGCAGATCAACCGACAGTGCACTGCTGAATCTAACGGAAGTAATTGAAACATCCCTTGAACACAAAGAGGTCACAACGTATCTTTTTGGACATAGAAGGAGCGTTTTATAATACTAATCATGCCACAATCTGTAACGCACTATTAAAAAAGGGAGTAGACCCAACAAAAAAAAAAAAAATTCCGGCTATGCTGACCCGGGTCAAATGGCCGTATTATGGGCGTGGTGGGCATTGTGCGTGTGGCATCCACAAAATTTGGTCAATTAGAATCTAATTGTCCGATTATTTGCATTTGAAATACAGCAGAATACTTCGGAATAGTGATCATACGACAGCAGCATTCCTTTTTCGTAATTGCCCTGATTTTATGACTTTAATGATATAAATAATATTTGGTTTAAACTTGATACTTTCAAAGTAGGAAACATTCTTCAATTATTACAATGCTCTGGATTATTTAAAAGTAATGTATGTATTATTAAGTTGCCAGACATTCAAGTGTTATCGTTTCACTAAAATAAAACCAAATATCCGGCATATAGTTAAACAAAGCATTTTGGATAAACATGTAAGAAGTTTTACTAGTGAAATACAGGAGAAAACTTTTTATTGTGTTTACCTATATATTTCTTATTTCACATATTCAGCTGTACATTATTTTAAAATGTTTTTCATATTTGAATGTAAAATATAGGGGCCCTTATAATTATTTAAAAACTCGAAACTCGAACTATAAACTCGAAGCTAAATGCCTTAATGTCACTCTTTAACATGTTATACTAATGTATTATAGGTTTTAACTAAACTTATTCACATTTACGTACATTAAAAAAAATATAAAAAATTAAATTTATTGAGCAGGTTTATCAAGTTTTGCGTTTTGAAATTTACTTCAAAACTAAATGAAAGTGACAGCAAATAAAATTCAATAAATTTTGAATCTAGTGAATAGGCGTTTATTATATATATTTCAGTACTATTTAGAGAACTCTATGGGTGCGGCGTTCACTATGAAAATGTTGTCAAATGAATCTTCAGTGACCATATTAAAATCAATTTAGACTATTTAATCTTCTACAATATTATACTTTAGAAAAAAAAACTTTTTTATATATTGCTTTTGTATAGGGTGTCTCAGGTTTTGCTCCGGATTTGGTTTTTAAACAAAGAACTGTTGTAGCGTGTAATTTGAATTTCGCACTATTGTTCGGATTCACATGTGAAATGTAGACAGTGTTAGGTTATTAAAAATGGAGCACTACACGAAAAAACGAACGCATTCTCATTGTTAATTTTTTTTTATCAAAATAGTGAGTTTCGCGGCCACAATTCGCAAAAAAAATTCAATGAAAAAGGGTATGTTATTGATGTTAACGCATGTTCGTCCAGGTCGTTCAAACGAAATTATCGCAGCTGTGCGTGATAATGTCGCTGCAAATCCAACCACCTTAATTCGACACCGAGCGCAGGAACTCGGTGTTTCCAGATCCACTATGCATGTGATCTGACGCCTCTAGACTTTTTTCTTTGGGGTTTTTTGAAGTCACAGGTTTATGTGAATAAGCCCACGACACGTCAAGCATTGAAAGAAGAAATTACACGCTGCATCAATGAAATACCGCAACATTTATGCAAAATGGTTATGGAAAATTTCACGAAAGGAGCTCGTACATGCCAGCAAAGCCGAGGCGGCCATTTACCCGATGTGTTATTCCATACATAACCTCATGATGTCTACTTTATGTTTCAATAAGAGTTTCACAAAATTTCAAAAAAACAAAAGTAAATCCTGAGACACCCTGTATAAATCTCTTATTAAGCCTTTTTGGACTTACGCAATTCCACTTTGGGGTACAGCCAAAAAAATCTAATGTAGAATTAATTGAGAGGTTCCAGGCTAAAGTACCTCGTAAAATTACGAAACACCGCTACTTGCTACTAATTCAGATATTAGATCTGCTACTGGCATAAATTCGGTTTATGAAGAAATTGTTAAAGCTAGCTCAAAACATATCAATATGCTAAACAATCACAACAATCAACTTGCTATTAACCTACTTGATAACAGTTTCACTGTAAGGCGCCTAAAAAGAATACATATCCTAGATCTCCCATTTAGGCCAACTTAATTAAGTTATTCTTCTTAGTTATGTTAACGATCTCATCATACTGCTTTACCTAAGCGTCTCGCTATTTATATTTAGATTGTTATAAAACACTTTGTAGTAAGCAAATTGTAAATTCACGTACCAATGATATTATTACAAAATTTAATGGTTGCCCACATATGGGGGCAGTTTTAAATAAACCAAAACGTTATTACAAAAAAAAATATATGATATTAGGTGACGCTGACTGTCCCTTCATAGATGTCACACATATATAGGATATATAAACAAAAACGAAACCGCTCGAGTCCTGATATGTATAGACTTAATAAACAAAGCAAAGTATGCTGGAAAAGTACTGGTTAGCTTCACCATCAACAAGCAGTACCAACAGATTAGCATTATTAGCTGAAGAAGACGATCGAGTAATTCAAGTAGAAACTTCAAAAGAAGTAAGAAATTCAAAGCCACCACCAATTTTTATTTCTGGAGTCGCAAATATTCTACCCTTACAAAATCTCCTCTCAGCAACTGTTGGAAGCGATTACACTCTTAAAAACGTAGGTAGAGAAGAAGTAAAAATTCAGCCAAACACTTCCGACTCATACACAGTCCTAACAAAAGCGCTGGTGGAGAAGAATACATAGTTTCATACATATAAACTAAAATTGGAACGAAATTTTAATGTGGTTTTGAAAGGACTGCACCACTCTAAACCAGTCGAAGATCTCAAGGCTGAGATTGAACTCTTCGGCCATAAAGTTGTAAATATCAGCAATGTGAAACAGCGAAAATCGAAATTACCTTTATCAATGTTCTGGGTTAATCTAAAATCAGAGAACAATAAAGAGATATATGACATAAATGCCATACTTCATACAAAAGTAGTGTGCGAGCCACCAAATAAAAAACGTGAAATTCCTCAATATACTCGTTGTCAAAGATACGGCCATACAAAAATATGATGACGTCAAGCGTGTATTATGTGGGGAAAATCCAGCAAACTACAAAGGTTGCAACAGAAACAGTATCGATAACTGAGAGAAAAGCGGGTAATGTCACCAAATCCAATATTCCAAAACGTTACTCTTCCATCACATATTCCGAAGCCACCAAAAAAGAATAAATAATGAAAAATCACAAAACAAAAAAAAAACCAGAACAAAAACTTCAAAATAGTTCCACGTCCAGCTTAACCAACAGCAACAACAACGAAAATATCATGCTCGAACTTAAAACAATGCTTAAGACATTAATGGAACAAATAGGAACTATTCTAAACCTCTTAACATCGGTATTGGCTAAGCAAACATGATGGAGACACTTTGCTTATCTGTGTGGAACGCCAATGGGCTCAACCAACACATGCTCGAAGTTAAGTTTAATAGAGCACAATATAGATATAATGCTTATTTCTGAGACCCACTTCACTCGGAAGAATTTTTTAAAATTAAAGATTACGACAGATACAATACTAACCATCCCTCTGATTCAGCAAAAGAAGGAACTGCAATAATCAGAAATAATCCGTCACAACTTACATGACATTTATAGTACTGAAGAAATCCAGTCAACAAGTATTGAAATATATTCTTCATCGGGTACTACAGTTGTTGCTTCAATATACTGTCCACTGTCAAATGTTTTAAAATTTAACGATTACAAAGCAAAACACACGGCTTGGGGTTCGAGACTTATTACAACTAGAGGGAGAGAGGTCTAAAATGTTCTACAACAAAATAATATGGATTTCGCTTCCACGGGTGAGCCCACTTATTAGCCCAGTCATCTTAGCCAAAAATAGGGGTCAATCTCGGAATGAGAGATAATAAGCTGTAAATTGGTATAAACCTTTGTTTTGGCGTTCTATAAATTGTCTCAAAAGTCTCCTATAATATCGTGTTCGCGTCTTAATATATTCAAGGTCAAAGGTCGCGAATAACTCGCTTCCTATACCTTAAATGAGATTTGCACCTATTATAAAAGTTGTAGAGTATAAAATTCTATACAACTTTTGTTTCAACTTTTTTTTCATAGGATTAACCGTTTTTGAGATAGAGCATAAAGAGTGCGCAGCGCACAGTCATATATGGCCTAATTCAAGGTTAAGCCTGAGTTACGGTTAATCGTATGTTGTATACAGTTAATTTTTTACTAAAAAAAATATTATTATTATTAAACAATGACTATTATGTATGTACTAATTATTAATTATTTATATTTAATTAAAATAAGTAACTTAATTATTTATATTTAATTATTTATACTTAACTATTTATATTTAATTCCTTATATATAACTATTTTCATTATCATCATCCTCGTTGTCGATGATATTTGTCTCCAAACATTCCAGAATTTCAGGATCATATGCACTTTATTCATAAAGATTATTTAGATATGATGAAGCGTTAAGGCAAGCTTGTCCATTGCACTGGCTACACTCTAAAGAACATTGTAATCCCGATCCAATTGCAAAATATTGCGCTGAGCACTTCAGCTGGTGCTGGGAGTAACAATGTTCTTATCGGTTCCAGGAGTTCATTTTGCAGCATCCAGCCCCATTCTAGAGGTTCTAAATCGTTCCCAAACCACGTTTGAATCTGGTAGTAGACACGATTGATTATGCTGATTACCCTCTACACATGTTGGTGGAAGTGTTTATAATTGTACAGGTTTATTTAGTTTTGTTAATTTGACGAATTGCGTGTAACGATCAATATTGTCCTCAGATTTTGCAGCATTATATAATGCCAACACGATACGCACTCCATTCTCAAATAATGTTTGTACGGGTCAGTTTTCTTGTTAAAATACTTCCACCATTTTATCCAAATCGGTAAATTTCTCCAATGTTCTAGTAACAGTTTTTCCCCCTTTTTAAACAGCGCAGAAGTTGTGTCACAGTCACTAAATGTGTTTTTTAGAACGAGGATATTGATCAAAGCTTTTAGAAGAATATACTTGTGTATTAACATTGCCTTTGCCAACTTTTTAAAAAAAAAAAATTGCACAGGAATCATTGAGACTATGGAGAAGTCACTTCTCTAATCTACTTGGGGTTGATGATGGCTCTCTTGTAGAGCCACCGGATTATAACGAGGTCGACTCAGTAATTAAAAAGCTTAAGAATAACAAAGCGCCAGGTTCCGATGAGTTGCCAGCAGAGTTATTCAAGACCGGTGGCAAAGAGTTGGTAAGACGTATGCACCAACTCTTATGCAAAATATGGTCCGATGAATGCATGTCCAACGATTGGAATCTTAGTGTTCTTTGTCCTATCTTCAAGAAAGAAGACCCCGCTGTCTGCGCGAACTACCGGGGAATAAGTCTCCTTTCAATAGGATACAAAACTCTGTCCCGCGTACTGTGTAAAAGGCTGGAGCCATACACGAATGCACTGATATTCCAGTATCAGTGTGGCTACCTACCAAAGAGGTCGACCAGTGACCAAATTTTCACTTTACTCCAAATCCTGGAAAAGACCCATGTGTACAATAAAGACACACACCACCTATTTTTCGATTATAATGCCTATTTGT
The DNA here is from genome assembly GCA_035044765.1 of Leucophenga montana. Taxonomy (NCBI): domain Eukaryota; kingdom Metazoa; phylum Arthropoda; class Insecta; order Diptera; family Drosophilidae; genus Leucophenga; species Leucophenga montana. The sequence continues at coordinate 441,427 of JAWNNQ010001512.1, forward strand.
CGACACGCCGATAAAAACGAAGTTCTTCAACGCCCTATCTGAACGTGGTATCCCAGCAAAGACCGTTCCTCTTTGCATGATGACGCTATCACACACCCAAAGCGTTGTCAGAGTAGGAAAGAACTTCTCCGAAGTTATGCTAGTCGCATATGCTGATGATATAGGCATCATAGGCACCAACGAACGGCGAGTAAGCAGGGAGTTCTCGGAGATTGAGAAACAGTCACGTCTCATGGGCCAAGTGGTGAACGAGGACATCAGCAGACCATCAGAGCGTCTTGGACGGTCTGTGAGTATGGAAAATTTCAACTTCAATGTTGTAGAAAACTTCGTCTATCTGGGAACACAAATTACCAGCCACAACAAGATCAGACGAAGAATCACGCTTGCTAATCGCTGCTCCTTTGGGCTCAGCAAGCAAATTAGAAGTAGAGCCCTCTCTCGAACTATGAAGCATGGACACTGACATCAACGGATATAGCATCTTTAGGAGTGTTCGAGAGAAAGATTCTTCGTAGGATTTTTGGTCTCTTTAGAGATGGCGAGTTTAGGACCCGTATAAACCACGAGCTGTATGAGCTGTATGATGAGGTTGACATAGTCCAGCGCATTAAATTCCAGCGGCTGCACTGGGCTGATCACCTCATCCGGATGAACCCCGAAGCTTCAGCACTGTAGGTTTACGACGGAAACCTGAAATTGATTGGTGGACGGCGTCAGAGAGGACGTCCGAGCTTAAGATGGCAAGATCAGGTCTATGATGACCTGAAGAAGCTCCGGATTTCCAGCGACTGGCGCCGGCGCTAACTAAACTTCACCGAATGGTGCGCTTTCCTACGTGCGGCCTTGACCGATAGACGGTTGTAGAGCCACTTAAGTAAGTAAGTATATTGGCCTTCAGACGTACTTAAAACACCAGATTGTATTGACTTTTGTATTACTAAAGGAATTGCTAGAAAAGAATTAGGGATGAAATCAATTCTGGATTTATCCTCAGACCATTAGCCTATACTTATACTTATAAGGCTATTTGGTTCAATATACAAAAGCGAGAAATATCCAATACTGCACACAACGAACACAAATTGGAGAGAATTCAGAGGTATCATTCAAGATACGCTAGTCTTGAACGTTCCATTAAAAAACATCGAAGAAATAGAAAATGCAGTCTACTTCTTTAACCGAACGATTCAGCACGCAACCTGGGTGGCCACACCTTCAGGATTCAACAATATTGCGGCAAAATCTTAGTGCACCACTGAAGGAACTTATTTCCGAAAAACGAAAACTAAGAAAAAAATGGAAATTCACACGACACTCTGAAGACAAAAAAATGTCTGAACCGCGCTATTAGAGAAGTCAAGGAGTTGCTCCAGAAAAATAAAAATGTTGAAGTCACTCAGAGTATTCAAGGACTGGAAAGCTACTCGAAAACTAAAATATTTAAGATGGCTAACGGCCAGTGGTCAAAGGCGGACAAGGACAAGGCTTCTAAGTTTGCCATGCATCTTTCTAAAGTCTTCACACCACTCGAAAAGAATGCAATACATGAAGTAGACTTCAGAATCTCGCAGTTCTTAAACGTCCCTGGTCAGATGGATCTTCCAATTTCACGATTCACCGAATCACAAGAAAAAACTGCTTGTCATAAACTTTCAACAAAGAAAGCTACAAACTTTGATCTAATTACTGCAAAAGTACTTCAGGAGCTACCGGAAATTGGATTTAAGAGTATGACCCACTTGTTCAACAGCATCTCAAAAACTGGATACTTTCCTCTTCAGTAAAAGCTCTAAGCGGTTTGCCTCGCTAGAAGTTACCTCTTATAGACCTATTAGTCTTCTACCTGTAATAAGTAAGGTTTTTGAGTCGTTACTATTGACTAAATTAAAGCCAATTATCAGTCGAAAAAACTGGTTCCCGACCATCAGTTCGGATTCAGAGAAAAACACGCCACAACTGAACAAAGTCATCGAGTTTTTTGGACTATATGAACCGCGATGGAAAATCGGGAATATTATACAACGGCATTCTTAGACATCACACAAACTTTCAACAAGGTCAGTCACGACGGGCTTCTTTATAAACTTAAGATATGGCTCCCATACCCGTACTATGAATTAATAATATTGTATATATGGGAAATTTTTATGGTTGGTAGGGTAAGGGATCATAGGGAAGGAGGGGTAAAGTTAAAGCAACGCGCTGGGTACCATTTAAGATAGAGGGATGAAATGTTCAATATACGTGTTAATGGGACCTAAGGTGCTGGTAAAGTAAGGAGAGGTAGGGGAATGGGGGCAGAATGAGAAGGCCGACATTTTGTTGTAAAATTCAACGCAGAATTTTCAAAGATGCAGGCAATCCACTCGAACGTTCCACAGGGAAGTGTCCCTGGTCTCGTATTGTATACACTCTATACGGCGGATCTACCTATTCCACCAGATACCAGCATTGCAACATTTGCTGACGATACTGTCATAATGTCGACACACTCCATACCTAGGATGGTATCAATGCAACTGCTAAAAGGACTAAACAAAGTTACTTCGTGGCTTCATAAGTGGAGACTAAATGTTAACCCGGAGAGAGTGCCCTCCTGTTATGCTTAATAATATGCAATTACCACAAGAGCAAAGTTCCAAATATTTAGGTCTACATCTGGATAGACGCTTAACTTCGCAGAAATATTTATTCTACAAGCGTAATCAACTTGGACTGAAGTTACTGGGACCTAACTCTCAGCTTTCGTTACAAAACAAACTTTTAATTTATTCAACAATTCTGAAATCAGTTTGGACATTTGGAATACAACTGTGGGGTTCATCATCGCAGTCAAATGTTACTTTTATCCAGCGATTAAAAAACAAACTGTTGCGGATCACAAGTGCATCATGGTATGTCTCAAACGATAAGCTACACCACGATTTAAGGGTCCTAACTGGGAACCAAGAAATACAGCGTCACAACCAAAGGTACCTAAAACGTTTGGAAAACCATCCGAACTGGCTGGCGAAAGCTCTAAAAGACCCATCACGAGGAACTCGGAGGCAGACGAGGTTCAGGAAAACTATACTTGCAGTTACAACATAAACATAGATACAACAACATCATAACTTATTAATATTGTAAAGAGGTGCTGTATTGGTAGCTTCCTCTCCAAAATTTCTATTGTGCTAAAATTAATTATATAAAAGAATTTTTAAATAAAATGATAGATGCAAATAAAATGAAGAAAAAAAATATCAAATGACAAAATACCAAAATTTCGGCAAAAATAGTAAATTTACTCAATGCATACATTTCAGAGAATTCTTTCTTATATTGACTCTGTTTACTTTAATCACTAAGTAGAGAATGTATAATAGAGAAACCATCCCATATATACATTTTGTCACTACAAATTTCTTAGAAGAATCCTTAATTTTTGAAATTTTGTGATTTCAAGTCGACTCGAAGGTCATATTGATTTATGACCCCATTACAATTGTGATGGCCTCCTCGTGGTGTTCCCTGGGTACCGATTAAACATATTGAAGCGGAATAATAATATCCTGCTCAATGTAAGCACATGTATGTACATACATATATGATCAAAGAAATTGTTAAAAAGTCATACCTTTTAAAAGCATTTCTTTTGTGCAGCGATAATTAGCTTAACAACCTTTGTCGAAAATTTATGTAGTATGATAAACCAATAATTATTGGTATATTATGACAGTGGAATCAAAGTCCAACTAAAAAAAAAAATTATATCAATTTAAAAATCGTCTAATTTTTATTTTGGTCTCTTAAATTAAAAATCAAAAATAAATAAATAAATATAAATATTGAATAAAGGTCCATTTAGTCTCCCAGAAATCATTCCATAATGATCTTTTAAATATAAATATTGAATAAAGGTCCATTTAGTCTCCCAGAAATCATTCCATAATGATCTTTTAACTAAATATTGAATTATTATTATTATCATTATTTCCAGTCGCTGATGCTAATAATTAAATAAATGTCCAAAAAAGCCTGTTATATGCATACATACATACATACTCTTGCTAAAGAAATTGAAACAAAATGCGATAGCGGCGACCGACCAGCGCATGTAAAGAAAATAAATAAACAAACATGCATACATACATAGTATATGTACGTACGTATGTTATGTGATGTGACGAATACAAATCCGAACACACACGACTCTCTCTGGGACCAGCAATGCTCGTTGACTCAGCAATTGCTCTCTTTCTTTCACAATTGTGAGATCATGGGACCTGTCGCATAAGAAATTTGTAGTTTCGTTTTCGTATAGGATTTGGTTTATCTATACGTTATATGATTAGTGCTTTAATAAAACACTCCCCTTTCCCTGCCCAATTTCCCTACCTCCTTTTCCTTTTTAAAAGTAACCCAGCGCGTTGCTGCCCTTTCCCCTACCTCTCCTACCCATGCCCCACCTGTCCCTTTCCTGTACTACTTCTTTGCCTTCCCCTACTTCCCATTCCCTCCACGAGCCCATTAACTCGTATACTATTAATTTTAATATTATTTTTTAATATAAAAAACTACTTTCTGTGACTTAATATAAAAGTTAGACATATGCTGTCGCTGACTTTTTTGTAGGCATTATCAAGTTTTACAACTTTTCTCTAGTACTCAATCATATATCTCTCATCGTTAAGGCAGCGTTCGTAAGAAACGTTTTCGTTCGAAAAAGTCTTTTCTATTGGTCTAAGAATTTTCAAAATCGGTTCAGTGGATCCAGAGATTACTCCGTACAACCTCACAAACTTTACCTCTTTATAATTTTAAGTATAGATAAACAAAAGTCACCTATACGACTCGACATAAAAAATTAATGAGCAAATATGTGGTCATATTATTCGTGTGTCATACGGCCATTAGTGATTTTTTCATATTAATAAACATTTTAAAATGAAGTATGGTTAGTATATAAAAGTAATTTTATTCACTAAGATATGATGACATTTAATTCTGTAAAATGGTACTGACTTGTTTTTTGTTTTTATTGTTCGAATTTCGACCTCTAGTTAAAATTAAAAGCCTACCGTATTTCAACACGTACAGAAACGCTCTAACCAACTGTGCAAGAGAAAATAGCCTGTCTGACTGTATTTTCAATTCAATATTTTGGTTTTAAGCAGACCAGGACACGTCCCCTAAACGGGTTGGTGAAATAAATACGGATCAGAATTCTGCAGAGCAGAGTAGAGTTAAGAGATCCACCTTCATATAAAGTATATTCAATGAACGTTCCGACCCCACTATAAGGGCTAGGTCCCATACAAAAGGAGGCATCTTTTATATTGATAATTTTGGTTTCATTGTTAAATAAGATAGTAACGACAAATTTTGAGAACGTTAGGTCAATCCTAATAAAATATCGCATATAGGTCCACTATAAGGAGTAGCCCCATAAAAAACACCCCCATTTTTTAATGTTTCTATGAAATTTTTGAATATAGACCCATACAAATTTATGGTCCACATGAAAAGCATTCATTAAAAAGATACAAGGTCTCTCAAAGTCTACCACACTCCAATACAGCGTTCTTTCTTATTATGTGCAATAATATTTATTGTATATTGAACTAACCTGCTGAAACGCGCGGTAAATGGTCATCCACACTTTCGAGCGGTGTATCCAAAGGCTCTTTGCTTGAAGCCCAATTACGCACCCTTGATAAAGTATATTCTATGTTTTCCGCTTGCACTGGACCATTCGATGAATCCGTCAAAGCAACAGCGAAAACTTTTTCTTTGAAGAATTCAGGATTGGTGTTTAGCTTTTATAATGAAAATAATAACTAATGTATATATTCGTGTATTTTACTGACTAATAAAAACAAATGAACGATTCAAACTACACTCACCAAATGAAGCGAAATACAACCGCCAAAACTGTGACCAACAATTGCGACACTTTGTGGATTCGAAGGAATGATGACATTCTTGAAGACATACTCAGCATGTGAAATGGGAGAACTAAGCCCAGCTATTGCTTGACGGGAACCATCTTTTATTAGTCCGCGGTAGTTGTCGTTTGTGTTCGTAATGAGTATATCATATCCGAGCGCCTGAGCTTTCTTGATGTAAGGTATTTGCGTGCCATGATCAAATGATTCGTTTATAATTAGACTGAAAACACGAACGTAATATCAGCATCTCATGAAACACTGAAACGATTACAACACAAGCGCTCCAAGAATTGACATTGTGATAAAAAACTAAATGGGAAATTCCAAATGGGTGTATGTACGTATGTAAGTACATAGATACATACGTATATGTGTATATGCGCAACTGCAGTTGAGAGTGTGTGATTTAGATAAAGTTTGGCTTTACTACCTTCTGGCCCACTGCCCGGCACGAACGTAGCCACTACCATGAATCAGCACCAGCAGCTTTTTCGATTGTTCCAATTTTTCAGGCTGCGTGAACACAAAAGTGGCCTTCTCGCGTGGTACATCCGGCGGCAAGTAGATGCGGGCTAAACCGGCTTTTTCCAACTGCTCGTATACGATCTCTGGAATAGTACCCGCCAGTTGTTCGTATCTTCTCTGATTCTTGGTGGCGTCCCTGTAGACATCGTAAACGAATGGCTCATCGCTCGGTTCGCCAGTCTTTGTGTCCACCTTACGCAACTGGCCAGCTTTACAATACAATGTATACATGCCACAATTAAAATTTGTATGATTTATTCTACTTTTACTCCGCTATTTACTTGCATTGAATACGTAGCCTAATTTACGCAATTGTTCCGTCGCTTCTGCGCCATTTTTTGGTGTCATTCTTACCTGGCGTTGCTCGGTCCCTGCAAAGAATTTCAATAATTTCTGCATCATATTGTAATAACGATCTGTCTTGATAAATGTTACTTACTAAATAAAATCTTTAAATGCGGCCGGTCAATAAGTTTAACCACTGTGATTGGCAAATCACAATAATTCGCTACGATTCTTTTGTTCACAAAAGTGTGATTGCTCTTCACAGTTTTACGAAATTGTTATGGTGTTTATACGACACATATTGTAAAATTACTATTTTCGCAATATCACTTTATCCCTATTTATGCAATATATAAAATATCATGAAATGAGCTGAATGCTAATTTCTCAAAGATTTGTTAAGTGAGTTGCCAATATATTAGTGGTGCAAAAATTCGTGTATCCGAATTCTAGATTCAAATTCAGATCCGAATACATATTTTAACTCGTATGTGTTGGTATGTAATAGAAAATATACATAGATAAAGTATTGAACAAAATTTCCAAAAATAACATTTTATAATGTGCTGAAACGAAAAAATTATGCAATTTCAAAAATTTTCAACTGTTTTGACAAATGTTCGTTAACACATGTCAACAAATAAAATAGTGGACGACTTTTACATATCTAGCCATATTCATAGATAGTCAATTATGATATAGTTCAGCTATTTCCTTTACTACAATCATTAAATATTTAGATCATACTTTGTGGTACAATTTCAATAATAATAGCCCACCCTTTTATTTGTTTACCAAAATTTGTTAAAACTCTTGGAAAGTTTATGGACTTTCCTTTTTCGTTTCATAATGTCTGTACAGGTTTTGTAATATTATGGAGGTAAACTTTTTTTTCACTATTTTATTTTACACATTTTAGTCATCTACAAAGTTTTCCGAACGGAAACCAGAACTTTTGTAAAAGGTAATTTATTGGTTTCGACACCTATATGTGATTTAGTGTGTTGAAAAGGTGCATTCTTTACCCATTATGACATTTGGTCCACTGCATGTATTCGAAACGGCAGTTGAAGCGAAGTCGGAGTGATTTTTAACGAAAAAAAAAAAATTATAACACGTAAAGGTTGATGAGGTGAAAAAGTTTTGTTTGCTTTGAGACACATCGGAACAAGCCGTAATTAAGATTTCGGTTAATTTTTTATGAATTTACACACTTTTTCAATGTTATTTTCAATAACCGCGGTTTTCGAAGGACTTGGATGTCCTCTCACCCTTTTGAATCGCTTAAACAACTTATACATTCTGGTACGGAACAAATAATCATCTCCATAAACTCTTATCAAGTAAAACGTTTCGGCAAAACTTTTACCAAGTTGAAAACAACGTAATATTTCCCCATTGATCGAACTTTATTTTTCGGCCGATGCCACAAAAACTCTGTAACTTTACGCTTCCAGTTGACCAAATGATATGAAGTTTTTGACTTGAAGCTGGGGAAACCTTGTACCTTTCCAACGCAGTAAGTCATATATAGATGGCGGAACCAAGAAATATCCAAAACAGTTGCGTAATAGGTAGGTAACTAAATGAATCGAATGAGAAGTAAGATAAATTATTACTAAAGAACAAAACTTTTTAAAAAGGCACACATTTATTTAAATATAAAATTTGCAATATGGAATTGCTTGCTATGAAACTGTTTCCATTATTATATAGTCAGCAGTTTAGACTTGTTGTTCCTACATCCTATAAAAGAAGATAACGAAATGTGGGTAGCAGTGCATACTGGGTACGTTAGATATTGACCCTTTCTCTATTCGCCAATTTTGTGGGAGTTGGCACGAACAACGTCGCCGGGGCTATCTAAAAACACAATACACAATAAAATATAAGAAGTAAGAATGCTGCAATCGTGACTTCACGGCTTCCAAAATATTGCAACGGAATGAGATTTGTGATTAAAAAAATTTTAGGCTACATCGAAGTCACGCGAACCCATTTTATTGCCAAGAGTTCCTACGATACCAACTGATTCAAAACTTTGCAATTTCCTCTTCGCTTAACCTTTATTATGATTATCAACAAAGCCCAAAAGCAATCCTTGCAATACTGCGGTTTACATTTAGAAAATCCATGTTACTCTCATGGTCCGCTGTATATCGCTTGCTCAACTGTTGGTAAACCGAACGATTTTTTTATTTATGCTTCCAATGACTATGCATCAATTAGCCTTACAACACTTTAATGTTATTTTATTACACACTAAATTAAACAAATTCATTAAACTACTTTAAAATAAAGTTGTAAAATAATAACTAAATCTAATCACATTTATAAAAACTTTACAAACTTGTTGCTGAATTTCTTCAAATTCTCTCTGAAAATAATATATGATATGAAATATAATATGAAAATAATTTGTATGGTAACTCTTGAATATATAAAAATTAGTCTTCTCTGCATTACAAACATATCTGCTGTTTTTCCCCCAAATCGGCTTAAACCATTAACCAATTGAATTACTATCCTAGTCAAGATATAGCAATTTCTTGATATTAGTTATTTCATTTATGTATCGTATGAAAGTGATATGTGTGGTGTGAGCAAGTGTCATACGAGGCGGTAGGAATATCTCCTTTTCGCACTCCTCGCACTTAGAAAACCACGCATAAGTGAAAGTTAATTACATGCACTTAGGCCAAACGTGAAACAAAGCTCGAAACATCATCTACATCTAGAATACATAGAGATATTTTCATCCTTTTTGTTGTGCTGCAGCACTGCAAAGACTGCTTTCTGGGTATAATTAATGTCCAGCCAGAAGAGAAAAGTGACATCGAAAAATAAATTAACTTAAATGTGCTTAAAATGTGTTCTAATCTACATGAACCGAACTGGCGCGAATGTCTGCAAAAGCCAATTCATGTTAGCCAGGAGAACAAAATTTTGTTGGCGTCAGTCGCGTGGAGAGGGTGGTGTAAAGAAGGAAAATTAACCCGGTCCCTGGTTCAATGCCATGTCATTTTACACGAGTGCAAAGCAGTTGTTACGGCATGTAAAAATAGGAGATCGCAATTTTTTAGACCCGAGCCTGGATTTTCGCTCGGTGGCTCTATTTGGATTGCCCCAGAATTCTAAATGACATATGAATCGTTTATTGTTCTTAGAACAAAGCTTCTGAAGCGAATTAATCGTTTGTAAGTACATATTTTATCTAATAATTCTACACAATGCAACGAGTTTCCTGTCAATACATTTTGTTCTTTGTAGCGTTTATAGCTGCTGGCTTTGAATATAATCACTATCGTTTACCGCGCACTCTTCGTCCAGAGATCTACAAAATACGGATTCTGACACATCTGGACGATCCAGACAACTTTGTATTCACAGGTGATGTACAAATACAGCTACATGTGCTTGAGAAGACCAAGAACATAACGCTGCACGTACAGAAATTGATTATCGATGCGGGCGCAATTAAAATTCATAAAAGAAATTCAAGCGAACACATTTTGGTCGTTCAAAGCACTGCCGAAAAGAATGACTTCTATATTATACAACTGAGCGACGAACTTGAATATAACAGGAGTTATGTGCTGACAATGCACTTTGCTGGCAACTTGAATCAAAAGTTACGTGGATATTATGTTAGTTCATACCGGGATAAACTCACTAATGAGGCGAGGTAATTTAAAAGCAGTCTCTTAAATGAGTACTCTTGAATGAGAGTATCATTGCAGATTCCTTGCAGTTACACAATTTGAACCGGCTAGTGCTCGAATGGCATTTCCCTGCTTTGACGAACCGGAGTACAAGGCGAAATTCGTGGTGTCTCTGGGCCATCACATGAAGTATCATGCGATGAGCAATATGCCTCTTAAGGAAAATATACCGATGTAAGTTTGTTTAACCTTCCCATTAGTTTTTGGCCAGATGCATTTGGTGATATTGATGTTTGTAGTTTCGAACGCCAGAATTGGCAATGGAGTGTTTTCGAGGAGTCAGTGCCCATGTCCACCTATCTAGTTGCCTATACTATCAACGATTTTACCTCGATACACACGTTAGACAGTGTACAAAACGTAAAATTTCGTACTTGGGCTCGTCCCGATGCCATTGAACAGTGTGATTATGCTGCGCAAATAGGTCCTAAGATTTTGGCCTACTATGAGCACATATTCGGTATCAAATATCCGCTGCCTAAAATCGATCAGATCGCGATTCCTGATTTTAGTGCAGGCGCCATGGAGAACTGGGGTCTGGTCACCTATCGTGAAACTGCACTGCTTTTCGCCAAGTCAGTTTCCTCACTTTCCGATAAGCAACGTATTGCTGCCATTGTTGCACACGAGTTGGCTCATCAGTGGTTCGGAAACTTGGTCACCATGAAGTGGTGGACCGATCTTTGGTTAAATGAAGGCTTCGCTACCTATGTTGCCAGCTTGGGTGTGGAAAGTTTAAACCCAAAATGGCACAACTTTGATGCAGATTCATTGGAGAATACGCTTACCGTTTTTAATCTGGATGCACTAAGCTGCAGTCATCCTATATCGCAGCCGATTGTGAGGGCTAGTCAAATACCGGAGGTATTCGATTCGATATCATACAAAAAAGGATCTGCTGCTATTCGGATGATGCACACGTTTATGGGCGATGAGGCATTTAGAGCAGGGCTCGAAGAATATCTGAAAAAGCATGCATTTGGAAACGCTGAGCAGGACGACCTTTGGCTAGCTTTGTCACATGCAGCGCACGTGCGGCGTTCAATTCCGGACCATTTGGACATAAAAGTTATAATGGACACGTGGACATTACAAACGGGTTACCCCCTAATAAGGGTACAGCGTGAATACCAAAATAGTTCGCTTAAGTTGTCACAAATGCGCTTTCTTCAGAACGTGCATCCTGAGTGGAGTAATAAACATAACAGTTGCTGGTATGTGCCTCTAAGCTATACAACAGAACGAGCGGGCGACTTTACAGCGACATATCCAAGGTATTGGCTAGAGTGCGGATCCTCGAAAGAGCAGGATTTGCTTACATTACAAAATCTGGTAGACGCGGACGAATGGATTATATTTAATCTTCAGTTGACTGGACTCTATCGCATAAATTACGACGAACGGAACTGGCAAATGATAATTGGTACATTGCGAAGTAACGATTTCCTGCGCATACATACTACAAACCGTGCCCAGCTCATCGATGATTCGCTAAATTTGGCTTGGAGTGGCCATCGAGACTATTCAATCGCGCTGGAACTGATAGAGTATCTGAAACAGGAACGTGCTTATATGCCATGGAAAGCGGCTCTGGAGAATCTCGGCGCAATAAATCGGATATTACGTCAGTCCCCTGACTACGAACCGTTTCAAAAGTATATGCGTCAGCTTCTTCTACCCATCTATATTTATCTAGATGGGCTGAATAGTACTAAACGTAGACATGTGTCCAAGTTTAAAAAGTTCGTGCCACCGACTGCTGTATTGCATAAAGTGCTTATCGCGGGTTGGGCATGTCGTTTTGACCTAGCCGATTGTGTTGCACGTGCACTTGACTACTTCAACACATGGCGCGTGCAGGTCAATCCGGATGAGCACAATAGCATTCCAAACAATCTGCGCACCGTGGTCTACTGCACCGCTATGCGCCATGGTACCGAGGACGATTGGCTTTTTCTTTGGAACCGATATCTGAATTCGAACGTTGCTGGTGAAAAGCGAATCATTATTTCCGCCCTGGGTTGCACGCGAGAAGTATGGCTATTACATCGTTACTTGGCCTCGGCATATGACACTGCACAGTCGTATATACGCCAGCAAGACGCTTCGTTTGTATTTGCTGGAGTGGCTCGCGGGGAGATTGGATATCATCTGGCGCGTGATTTCTTCATGGGCAAGATTGACTTTCTAAGCAAATTGTAAGTTGCTCTTAAGTATTCAGTTGGGATCGTTAACATATATAAATGTAATAATTTTTTTAGCTACGAATCACATGCTACTGATTTGGGTCGTCTGCTCTTGACGCTTGCCAGCCAGATGACTACTGAACATGACCTTGAACAACTAACTACCTTCGTCGCCAATCACTACAAACTACTACAACAGACCGATCCAGGCGTACGACGCGCCCTCGAAACGGTGCTCCTAAATGTGCAGTGGCGCAATGGCAAAGGATACCTTCAGTTCACGCGACGAATGCGCGAACTTTTGTAAATGACAATTCCTGCTTCTCTATATTTTTTTTAAACATTTTTAATGAATAGGTTTTTTTTTTCTTCGTTATAAATATTTCATGTAATAAAATAATTTAACATTATTTACATTATCTATGTACTGTACATACTACATACATATGTGTACACATTTTAGAGTATGTATTATACACAATATATTCAATGATGTATCTATTCTTCGATTAATGCGAAAACTTCAAGGAGTAATTTTAGCACTTGCCTAATACGATAATCTATTTTGTTTCTTTTTTTTTTAATGGGTTAATAGTAAGAGTTAAGTGAAGAACAATTTAGGTTTTTATCATTTTTTCTAATGAAATATGTTAAAACGCAAAATATTTTGTCGAGTAAAAGGTCAAGAATGCAATTTTTATTCCAAATTATCCTTTCCATTTTTATTGGTCACCGGAGCTGGAGCTAGATGAAGCAGCACTAGCGCTACCGCTGCTAGCTGCAAAAACTCTCTGCAGATTTGTCAGAACATTCCAAAGCATTCCCCCAATTGTTCCCAGCAAGTCTAGCAGGTTGAAACTGGTGCTTTCGATAACCGTTTCACGGTCCTCTTCCGTTTCAATAGCCGCTGATTCGGTGGTGTTCGAGTGTCCACCATGATTACCCAACAAGTGATGATGGGGCGAGCTGGTGTGGTTCCAAGTACCGCCACGTACCGTATTCAAGAGATGTTTTACCGGTTCAAGAACGGGAATGCCCTGTTTCTTAACGCGATTCAAGGCTAATGCATTATCGCTAGGCCATATATCGTTCGGTTCTCTCCAACTGAATTCTAGGTTTTCGTTCTTAACATCTTTCATGTCGTTCATATTTTCTATCGTATTTCTATCCGACACCGGCGAATCATCAGTTACTTTAGAGCCAACCAGGCTATTATCAATGTCAGTTTTTATACTTTCCTGCACTAATCGACCGAATAGTCGCTGTAAACGTGCATCTGCTATCGTATAAGAGCTCATATTTGTTCCATTGATATGTTTAAAACCGTATTCTGGATGATCTTCTTGCGTAGTGCTTCGATTCACATAATTCAAAATGTGCTGCGTCGGCGCATCGATTATTGGTATTGCTGTCGTTAATGGTTTTGCTCCAATCTCCTTCAGAAATGACGACAGCTGAAAACCATTAAACAATTAGAATTATTATGGAAATGCTATTCTGGATATAATGAATCGTTTTATATTCAAGCGGACAGCCGACATGAGTCGGACTTTTCGCTTAAATTGGATAATTACAGCAGCTAAACCTTGAAAGTCCCAATAAAGAATAGCAAAAATAAATTAAAAAAAAAAATGAAAAATAATAACTTCTATTCAACTGAAGCTTAAATACCCTTCACACAAAAAATAAGATCGTAGAGGAAGTGAATACATATATCCCAACCAAGTAAATAAAATGCATTTTTTAGTATTTCTCATATTAAGCTCATAACAGGTAAAGCATATATGAAAAAAGATCTACGACGATTCCATGAATGCGTTTCAAACTTGCCGAAACACTTTTAAAACTAGATATGTATGAAGGGTAAACAAAAAGTACATATTTTCAGTCGTCTTTCGATAATTGATTTACGTCCATTTCAAACCCTAATTGCATATACATCAATATAAATTAATTATCATCATCTACATTTTATTTGTGTACATATTTGTACGTAAGTATTTTGGAACCGTACGGCATTAAAACATGTCATAAATTTGTCTTTAATTATTATGAAATTCTTTTTTTCATACTCTGCACTTTTCTCCAATTGATATTTAGCTCATAGTCTTCTTATCGATAGTAACACACTGGAAAGGGGTTTCAAATAGTTGCTGATATATAACAAACTTGACCCACTTTCCTGCTGGACCGAATTTGACCAAACTTCAAATAATTGATCGAGCGCGCCAATGAAGTCAATAAGAAAATGAAAGAAAACTGATTGCATTATTCGTAAATTTTTTTGTTTGTTTCATAGTAGGTCTTGATTTGCGTCCAAATTTAAATTCTACAATAGTACAAAGTAGGCTAAAAAAATATGACAAAACAATTTTTGAGGCAGATGGATATGTACTATAATCTAACTGTATAAAATATTTACGCAAAAACATAGCATAACAACCGATCGCGACCAAATTTCACAATGCATAAAAATTTTACCTCAATCGGTGGTTTGGGAGTCCATAGCATAAGTACAAAGATAAACTCATTTAAATTTTTTTAAATAGTAAATACATACATACATATGTAGGTATACGCATATTGACATATTAACTAATGAAATTGCAAGGTATCTTAAGTTTTCCGCAAACTCATCCAAAATGAACCATTTCAATTCCGCTTTCATTTCGTGCACTGTCTACCTGTGCACTGTGCACCGCTTACAAAAAAAAGTATCGTCGAGATGTACAGTAGATAGCCATTTTCTGGAAAACTTTCCCATCGGTAATGGAAAGATCAGATTTGTTATCAACAACAATTTTTCATTAGAAAATCGATTAGAGTACCGAAATTAATCATATTTTCACCAGTCAGAAATCGGTTGAAATTCTTTAAAGTTATTGGATGATAATTGGGTGAAGCGCCCCAAATACAGTTTTTTACCAATACCTTTAAAATTTTCGGGTGTAAGCAATATCTATGAATTAGACTAAGTCACTTGAAAAGTGCAGAATCCATGTTATAATAAAAACTTATCTCAATTTTTAGAAATTAAAATATGTAAAGCCATGATGTACGTCTCTAAACCCCCCAGCCCGTGGCTACGTCCTTGATGCAACGCCTTGAAGAAATCATCAGAGACTCTTTACATAGACATTCTTGATCCGCCCGAGTTGTACTCATGTCTGTCTGTGTTATGTCGGTTTGAAAATTGGTTTGAACCATAAACAACCCATTTGTGAAAATGACAACGATGTGGCCAATAGAAGGTGTAGCTCTCATTCCAATTTTTATTTTATTGTATTGAAAATGTTTTAATTAAAACCTCTTAAAAAATTAGGTTAAACATTTTTTTTGACATTTACATATATATAATAATATATCAGGAAGTATTAATTTAATATGTAGTTAAACTCAAAATTAAGCAGCATCCAGGGAACTGAAGCGATTCATGTAAAACTAGAGAATTGAACCGTGGTAACTCATTAAATTTAGTGATAGAAATTGAAATGTTAAAGTACACTTAAGTAGAATACTTAGCCACTTCGTCATCAGTGCGCCCACTCTGGGCAAAACCTCGATAGATCTCAATGTGAGGAGCAAAAAACAGTGCCTCTGGTGGTCATGGCTGTAATTTCCATGTTTATGAAAGTCGAAAGTGATTTCGTTAAAAATTGCCGTTTTTCACTTTCAGAACAATTTGAATTAATTTGCAATAGTCAATCGCGAAATTCCTTCTGAACAATTTATTCGGATTTGAAAACCGGAGCGCCATGTTTTAAACTGATATCTACAAAACGGAAGAACTCATTGTCGATACGAGTATTACATACAGACAGACGGACGTGTATAAAAAGTTAAAATGCATATTGATAAGCTGTTTTATAAAATGTTAAAGTTTTCCACTAAGCAATACATAAATATCACTTATGATTTTTAAAAATCCATTCCACTGATTAGCGTTAACTCACAAATAGACAAATTCCAACAAATCTCAAATAATTGTACGAAACAATATTTCGCGTCATTTTTGTTTTCAATATTTCAAAAGGAACATCAAATAACGACCGAATCTATCAACCACACAATTTAAACTAAATAATAAATAAAAATCATAGCCAAACGGAATCTAACCAATAGATTGTATATATGAGTACATTTGATATATAAATTATTAATTAATATGCGAAGCGGGTCTTTGTACGTTTTCAGTTTCGTTTTAAGTTCATGTAAATAAATATATAATTTGTTCTCAAATATTCATGGTGGAGAGTACTTACAATCTACACTGAGCTGAGTTGGAGGAGACATGTTGACCAATATATGAATGCACTCTCATGGCTATTAAAGTCAAACCGTGGCCGTGGAATATATGAATCATACTTAAACCAGACACACATCTATTTTGTATAGAGAAAAAGAAGGCAAAGGGGATTTGTTGATGGTACATTTCAATACGTACATCTCACTGTTGCACCGTAACTTAAGAATGCCGTCAGTCTTAAAGTAGATCAATTTGCACATGCAGCTGATATGTACATATTTATATTGATATGATATATTTTAGATATACATATATGTTAGCAGACGAATCGACCTGAGCGATTTGAATAGCCATTATATTAATGTATATGCTACACAAGCATTATCTATCAGTTTTTATACTATTCACAAAGAGTGTAAATATTATTATAATTTATTCACACTGTTTGCAACGGGTTAAAGAAAGCACCGGATTCCCAAATATATTTTCATGGCGAGTCCTTCTAGCAATATCCGTCTGCTTAAGCAGTTTGATTTATAAATTCGATTGTGAACGCATGAGAGCGGATCATAACATTACAAAACAAGTAATAATGGAGCAGTCGTATATTTATTCCAAAAATGTTGAAAAGTTTTCATAAGTATTCATAAATATTCAATTATAATATAGTTCAGTTACTTCGCTCACTACAAACATTAAATATTAAGATTTAAGAAAGTATAACTTTGTAGTACAATTTTAGAATAAAAATCACCAAAACCACCTCATTTGTTGACGTGTCTGTACGAACATTTTTAATATTTTTGGAATATTTATATTTTTTGTTTTAGTACATTGTAAAAGCATATATATTTTTGAAATTATTTTTTTTACAATTTTATTTTACCCATTTTAGTCGTCTACAAGATGTGATGGGACGCGCTAATTATCATATGTCCATAGAAAGCCACCATATCAAAATTAGAGCTGATTTTCACTGAAACAATGAAGTTTTTATACAAAAACACACTAGCGAGCGGTGAGTTTGTATAGGGGTACCTCAAAAACTGAACTTTGCAATTCAACATGGATACTCCATAGACTTGATGCCAAAAGACGCTTAAATACCGGTATTCAGCCAGTATTCTTTAAAATTAGTCCAAATAAAAGGCTTTGCAATTATCGGGCGGGGGAACGATCAGATAAACATGGCTCGTCTTGACGAGTTTTTCAATAATATGTATACTTTTTGGGGTCTACGATGCCTCCTTTAATGCATTACAAACTTTTTGACAAACTTATAATACCATTTTACACTATGTGTGAATGGTATAAATAGAAACCTGTTCTGCGTATGGTCAAGGAGAATCTTAATGTTCAAGTTTGAAGTTTCTAGCTCTTATAGTTTGAAAAATCGTAGAACGTAGGGCAGGTACCATCGGATCAAGGATGGATTCTTGGCCGAGGTCATGTCGTCGAGCACCGAACACTTTAACTTGTTTACACCAAAATCAACGACAATTTAAAATACCTGATACAGCCACTTGGGCTGGGTTGGACAACCTTTGGCTGCACAAAACTTCTTGTGCAGATCGGTCCGGGGCGTAAACCCAGTCGTCCTCGGGAATTGGGGAGTATGAATATACTTCCGGAAGGGCCCAATTACATAAGGATGCAACTGAGCATGCAATTCGCTCGTTTAGGGACAACATAATATTAGGTGGAAGACCTCCACCTATTCATGAGAGCGAAAAACATCTCCCTCGTAGCACCAGGACTAAACTTGCACAGTTAAGATCCGGATGGAGCGTTATGCTCGAGTGCTACAGGGAAAGAATTGGGATAAGTAATTCAAATTGCTGCCCTGATTGCGGTGAATCACCGCATGACACTTTCCACCTGTTCAGTTGCCCGTCCCATCCTACACAATTGAGCCCTTTAGACCTCTGGTTACGACCAGTGGATGTTGCCTGTTTCCTAGACCTTGACACTTGAGGTTTGCGTTTCGGTTTTTCCTCCTCCTTCACAAACATTGCTTGCACTTTATTTGTTTCTATATATAATGAATTGTACACATATGATTTTTCCTGATATAGTTCACAGGAAGAAGGAGCTGCTACAACAACAACAACAATTTAAAATTAAAATAAATATTTGCACAAACAACAACAATAGATCAATGAAGAATGATACTTTAGAAAAGTGCCCACCCAGCCATGGGCATGTGTCAGTTAACGATTTGTACATTTCTATTTTGCATCTTAATGTAAAGACATTTTCGTGTCACCCAGTATTTTAATAAAAAAATAAAAATAAACGTTAACTTTGGTGGAACCGATGCTTTAAAGCTCTTCTCACTTGCCGCGCACTTAACAAAGAATATATAAAAATTATTTGTGAATTATTAGCGCTTTTAAGTTTTAAGTGTATGGGAGCCATAGCTACAGCTAACCTGTGTTGCTTCTGGTTATAAAAATTCTCCATACCAACTTTCAAACCAATATTTCAAAGATTGAGGGAATACGGCGGGAAGAAACGCACAGACTGACAGACGGACATGGCTGCATCGACTCGTCTTGTCATGCTGATCACGATTGTATACACGTAATGAGGTCTCATATGCTTCCTTTAAGGCACTGCAAACATTGTGTTAATTGTAATACTTTAACACTCTATATGAATACAATAAAATGAAAAATACTATTACATCTGCCTATCTTCCCTAAGGAGGTCATTTTATGTATATGACATGGCTATTCATCACATGGGCGCCTTCATATAAAAAAATTGATTTTTTAAATATTTCATTTCTAGGTACTCTCTTTGCCTCTAACCATTTGGCTCTCTTTGAAACGAGTACCTGGCAAGAGTTTCTGGTCATACTCCAATTCATTTCCTGTAGCTCGAACGGGATATGATGCTACTTATCCATCCTTTTTCTGATTTAATGGTAGTACAGTGCTGCCGGCGTTGATCGATTAAGCCAACCGATGACACTCGTGATCTGAAAGATACCCTGTGCACGATCCTAGGAATGTCGACACTTAATCCTCTATCGACTAAATCCTCCTACACTGAAGTGACACACTATTTGTCACTAATAATAACGGACGGTCCCGATAAATAACACGTTACATCAATGAACAACAAATGCAACAAGTTCCTGAGATATGTTGTTTCATAATGCCAGACGGACGAGGCTACATCTACTCATCTTACGATGCTGATCAAGAATATATCCACTTTATAGGGTCTACCAAGCCTCTTTTTGCTTGTTACATACAATCGCACAAACTTATTAGATGCCTGACTCTTTGGATTCCGGGTATATATATTCATCAGCTATGCAGTCAGCTTCAATAAAAAATATAATAATGTTGGAAAACGTAAATAAAACCATTTTATGATAAACATTTTCACTAGTAAAATGATAATGATGTGGTCACTGGAAGATATAACTTCCTAAGAAAAACTTACAATATTTTTGATTGTATTGAACATTTTTTAATTTAAGATTAATCCCTGTATACATAGAATAAAGGGGCTAATACTTCAAGTTTGGATATTTAGACGCACATATTCTCTCAGAAAAAGATTTGAGGCCTCGATAGGTCATCTGTCTAACGTACTGGCTAACATTTTAGAGGTCGTAAGTTCCCTATTTATAGATAATTATTTTCCATTTTTTCACATATCACGTAGCATAAAAGGGGGTAAGTATGGCTTCGAATATGGCTTCGAAATGTACCCCCTCCAAAGTCGTTGATTTTAATGCCGTGTTCACATTGCATTGAAAACAAAAGAGAAGAAAAAAAAACAATTCTTCGGAAGTGACTCAAGCAAATTCAACTAAACCTGATATTGTAGCACAAGATATTTCATAGCCATACCGAGGCGTTATGCACTAT
Organism: Leucophenga montana; assembly: GCA_035044765.1. Taxonomy (NCBI): domain Eukaryota; kingdom Metazoa; phylum Arthropoda; class Insecta; order Diptera; family Drosophilidae; genus Leucophenga; species Leucophenga montana. Next base: position 462,211 of record JAWNNQ010001512.1, read on the forward strand.
TTAAACCTGTTATTACATTGAAACAAATGTTCAGCTCAGTACAGACCTGGCAATAAATGCTCTAGTACAGAAATTCGTCATATATACTCGGAAAAGCAACCCTTGAAAATTTAAAAAAGTTTGTTTTAGTTTTTCTTGAATTTTGTCGTCAGTTTCTTACGAGCTTTAAAAAATGAATTTAGTTTCAACTGAGTAAGCAATCAGTTTAGGTTCTTAGTTTTTATTTTACTTCGAATGACGATTGTCTCACAAAATTTCAGTCTACGGGTACACATCATACAGAAAATATCAGTTTTTGGGTCGAAAAATTAATTTAAAAAAAATAAAATCTTTCTCTTCTGGTTTAATATTTTCCATATATTCTTCTAAATTTATTGTGTTAAATTCAGAAAAATGCGTTTGTTCGGCAAAATTTCGCATATACTGAAGGTATTTATTTATGCGCTGCGCGAATGGTGGAAAAATAAAAAAAATATTTGAAAGGAAAATTTTGATGTGCATAATTATTTAATTTTTTTTTTTTGCAGATCTCTCGAAATGTCGGCTGCCCAGCTACATCGTACCGGCCTATGCTATATGGACGTCTGCAGTCATGGCAGGTTGGGATTGATCCGTCGCATAGTCGTTTCTACACACAGAAGTCGTCGAACGTGTTCACGCTGAACGCCGGAACGAATATGCTTAGAAAGCGGATTAGTTTTTCCGGAACTCCAGGTATTATAAAAAACGAAAACGATAATCTTCTCCCCGTTGGCGTTATACACACTTCTGATGGGGGAATGAAACTGTTGCTCATACCGCTGAACATGGTTGGGACCGACGACCAGGTTTTGAGGAACACGCTCAATACGCTGCACGTTGTAAGTAAGCACGCTGTTGAAATCGAGGCATTTACGGAGATGGTAAGTAATGCCGAGATCACCGAGTTCGTCGAGAAAAACGAGACCCTGCCGGAGGCTGATATTGCGGTGATTGAGGAGACCGCAACTCGAGACGAAGTACCGGATTATGTTGTGCCGCCGGAAATAGACAAACAAGATGAAGTGAATTTTTGGGAGGCCTACAAAAATAAACCTGCCGATTTAGACGCCGTAGGCACCATAGCCGAGACCGGACCGATTTTGCAAGAGATGGTTGCACAGGCGAGAGGTGCTGAGACTGTATGCGGTGCAACCGAGGGTACGACTGTGCAGGACATGGTAAATAGTGCTCTAAGTCCGGCTCAAATTGAGTGGTCGCCGGCAAATGCACCGAATCCGTCAGTTCAGCAAATACCAGAATCGCCAGTATCTCCTATAATGCCCATTACACAACCCAACCCGCCGTTTCCATCAAAAATCCCTTTGCCAATCGGAGAACCAGAGGTTGTTCCCCATGTGAATGCCGGTGTACCACAAACTAGTTTCGAAGAAGCTGATGAGACTGTACAGGAAATATACACTGTTGTGCCTGATGGGCTAGAAGAGAGGCTCAATCAGTTGGCCATCTCGTCGATGCAATTAGCTTTTGAAATGGATATGACCAACATTAGAGATGCCATAATGCGCGATGCCAAAGAGAGGAACATAAGTTTGACGGATAAAAGCAGTGGGGACATCAATGATTCAACTATGTCGGTGTCCACAAATGTTGAAGTTGACGCGGGAGATTCACCCGAACATACGGTGCCACTGAACTTTAATGCACTTATTAAGGGGACCGTAGAAATCGACACATCGAAGATAGCACCGGAAGCGCTGGACAATCTAAAAATACCAGAGTTCAACGACAATGTCACCTCAATAGCTGCCAATATTTGCAGTACCGCGCTCCAGCGTGGATTTCCCTCAGAGTTAAGCCAAAAATCATATTCCACTCAACCCGATGAAATCATGTGCTCTGCCGAAAATAAGGGGCAGAAAGGGAAGAATGATGGTAAGTGTCCAGAATCCGCAGCAGTTTCCGCAGAAAGACGTCGCATAGCCTTGCAGAAATGTAAGGCCTTAAAGCGAATTAATCCCTGCGCCGAGAATCAATGCGTTGAAATCGACGAACAAGCTATGGCCCAGGATAAATCGACGATGGCTGTGCGCGCTAAGAAGCGTTCATTGTGTACGGCACAGGCTACCGTTCCGAATGTGGATGATGAATCGACAATGAAATTAAAAGAACAGATGCGTGATGGCTGCAAGAACCCTCCGATGAAACAGAAAAAGAAATGCAAAAAGACGTGTCCACTAGATGACCCCTGCAAGGAGAACGAGTGTGAAAAACCGCGGCCTACAAAAAAAGAAAACAAAAAAAACCAGTCTACAAAGTCAATGCACACGACTGCTCCGATTACTGCGAAAGGAGGTAAGGAAAATAAAGAAGATCCTTGTGATCCTTGTGCAAAATATAGGAAAGAAGAAAAAGGTAAAAAGGATGGTTGCACTGATACCGAAGATGGTAAAAAGGACGACCGCTGCGCAATGTATAAGAACAAAGACAAAGATCCGTGCGCCTGTTATGATAAAGACGGCAAAAGCACTAAGGATATCAAATGCGATAAAGGCTATAAAGGAGATAAAAAAGGTAAAGCTGACAAAGGCGATAAAGGCGATAAAGGGAAAAAAGCGGATCCTTGTGCTAAGGTCAACAAAGAAAAAGAGGACAAGTGTGCCAAATATAAGAAAGAAAAAAAGCCTGATCCATGCTCGATTGAAAAGGATGGCGGAAAAGACAAAAGCAAGGACCCTTGTGCGAAAATAACAAAAGATGATAAATGCGGAAAAGGAGATGGTAAGGACAAAAAGGACACCTGTGCGAAATTCAAGAAGGATAAAGATGGAAAAAAAGGAAAAGACGGAAAAGATGACAAATGCGGTAAGGATGGTAAAGATGGCAAGGGCAAAGATGGAAAAGGCAAAGAAAAGGATCCATGCGCAAAATTCAAGAAAGACAAAGATGGAAAGGACGGGAAAGACGGAAAGGACCCCTGCGCCAAGTTTAAAAAGGATAAAGATGGAAAGGGCGGTAAAGATGGAAAAGGCGGTAAAGATGGGAAGGATGGAAAGGACCCCTGCGCAAAGTTTAAAAAGGACAAAGACGGAAAGGGCGGTAAAGATGGAAAAGTCGGCAAAGATGGAAAGGACCCCTGCGCCAAATTTAAAAAGGATAAAGACGGAAAGGGCGGTAAAGATGGAAAAGGCGGCAAAGATGGAAAAGGCGGCAAAGATGGAAAAGACCCCTGCGCCAAGTTTAAAAAGGAGAAAGACATAAAGGGTAAAGATGGAAAAGGCGGTAAAGATGGGAAGGACGTAAAAGATCCATGCGCTAAGTTTAAAAAGAATAAAGACGGTAAAGATGGGAAAGACAAGAAGGACCCCTGCGCCAAGTTTAAAAAGGACAAAGACGGAAAAGGCGGTAAAGATGGAAAAGACGGAAAGGACCCATGCGCCAAGTTTAAAAAGGGCAAAGACGGTAAAGATGGGAAAGACAAGAAGGACCCTTGCGCCAAGTTTAAAAAGGACAAAGACGGAAAGAGCAGTAAAGATGGAAAAGGCAAGGATAAAGATCCTTGTGCCAAGTTTAAAAATAACAAGGATAAGGGCGGTAAGGGCAAGAAAGACTGCAGCAGCGACGCAAACACTCCAAGGATTGCTAAGTCAGATATGTGTTTTAACAAAAAGATTATCGCTGGTGGCCCCTGCCGAAACAATCCTAAAAAGTGCTTCAGCACAATGGCTCTAGGGCGTATTTTTACTGAAGTGCTGCCTATCCGTAGAGAATATGTCCTTAATACTGCATTAAGGCCAAAATTTACTACTTACTCGATGCGCGTAGTTCGTAGTTATGCCTCCAAAAAAAAGAAGGGCAATGCTAAGTGCAATGCTCTGGGTGTAAAACATCCTAAAAATCGAAGGCCAGACATTAAAGGTCGTTCGTCGCCGAAGACGGATTGCTATTCGAACGACGATAGCCAATGTACAGAGGCGAAATGTGGAGGCGAATGCAAGCCACTTCCAAGAAGGCGCAAGAAGTGCGAGCGTGAACCGCGTTCTAAAGGTAAGCAGCTGCGACCTCAACTACAACAAATTCACAATTCTTTTTTTTTCCACATATTATCTCTTTTAAGATAGAAAATAAGTTCTTAAATATTGTCTCGCTCAGCGAACAACGCCGCTACATGAGTGAAGTAGCGAGGAGTAAGTGTCGTATGTCCGCATGTGCATGCATCCCGAAAAAACAGACGGATAGGTGCGAGCAATTAAAAAACCAGAATGAAAAAATAGAAATACCCGACTCATACACGATTAAAAGAACCTACCGCAATATACCAATCGAGAAGGACTATGGTAAGTGCCAGTTCGTTAAATTGATATGAACGTGATATAATGATTACTCTCCTGCCTTTGCAGATGTGCTGATAAGCACGGGATCAATTGCCATCACTGGATCAGACATACATGTATTCGAGAATGGGACCAAGGACTGCGAGGGTATGACTCTGGGCCACGACGCTACGGGGTTTGTTGAAAAGGTATGCACAGAGCAAAGCCAGCATTTATGTTTGATGAATTAATAACATTCCTATGGTTTTTCTTAGGTCGGCCGTTGCATACACCATCTACGTGTCGGTGATCGCGTTGTTATGGAGTCAGCGTTATCCTGTGGAATATGTCACTTTTGCAAACGCGGTGTTTATAACATGTGTGCCCAATTAGTTTATAACGGATTCTTTGCCACACATCAAGTGCATCCAGCTGATCTCTGCCATAAGCTGCCCGACTCTATTAGTATGGAAGAGGGAGCGCTAACTCAGACGCTCGCGCTTGGTTGTCAGGCGTGTTTTAAAGCAAACATTGCGCCGACTACCAATGTGCTTGTGATCGGTTCTTGCCCCACAGCTTTGGCTGTTGCACTCTGCGCCAATGCCATTGGCGCCAGGAATGTTATTATCGCCGGCACAATGCAAACGACACTGGAGGGCATTAAGAATGAGTTTGGAATTGACTTCGTTCATTTTGATTCAAATGCCTTATTTTGCGAAGTACTCGAGGACATCTACGCTAAGTTTAAGGACTGGCCTAATTCGGTCATAAACTGTTCCATCTCTGCCATGACGATGAATCTTGCTGTGATGGCCCTGCAGCAATGCGGCGTTTGCGTTCTTGCCGAGTGCGAGTCCGAGTGTGCAAGTTTTAATGCGCTCGATATTCTCATGAAGAATATACGGCTAGTGCCAAGCTTCCGTTCAACAAATATGTGAGTGTATGAGAGTAGGTCGTATAAGATTGTAATTAATTTTTCTATGTATGGATAGGTTCCCAACGGCACTTCAACTGATGAAATCGGGTCGAGCGCCAATGTATCGATTCATATCGGAAACATACCCTTGGCACTCATTGGAGGATGCCTTTAAAAGTGCCCAGCATGAGTCCAATACTGGTACGAAAAAAGTTATTATTAACTGCAGCAATGAAGACGAATTCGAGAGAAAACGGAGAAGATAGGTTTACGAAGAAATAGATATCCACAACATAAAATTTAACAAGGCAATCAAATCACATATTCATAGTTTACACTTCAAAAATATATATTTTTTATTAAACATATTGAATATATAGTGGCTTTATGCATATATATAAAAGCTCTACTTTTAATTTAATTTATTTGCTAACAAAATTTTAAGTTATCCCTTCTCCTCTATTATCTATACATATTATATATACATATTAGTCGCAAACAAAAAACTTGACAAGAGCTTGACTAATCGCTCAAGGAGACACACAAAAAAAAGAAAAAGTAACTGTAGTTAATTTTTATACTAATCTATGTATATATATATATCTTTTATATACAAATTTGACCCGGACTGGTTAAAAAAAAAAAACATTTTTATGCATTTTAATACAAATCTTTAATATCGTCTTCAAAATAGGCTCCTTTTGAGTCAACACAAGCTTGCCAAAGGTTAACCCAGTCTCCATACACTTGTCATACGCTTCGGTTGGGATATCCTTTAGTTTTGTTTTTGTATTATTTATTGGTCTGCTGCAAAATGCTGAAGAGGTGGACAATAAATTCATTTGCACAAATGTAAATCCATGAATGTAATATGCACCTTTGCATTTCAAATTTTAAAACAGAATTTTAATATTGTTTGTTTTCATTTTGCTTTGGTTTGTGATCGAAATTGTAAACGCAAGTTGGCAACTAACTTTTAAATAAATTTATTGGTTCATTTATTGTGGCATTGAAAACTACTACATAGCGTGAAAAAATTAACTATGAAGTTTTATGCAATACAACTAACTTAATAGATTTGCAGATCTACCCCCATGATTAGAGATGAGCTAATCAGTGATTTTTTAGTAGCAGTATTCTTGGTGACTGATACTTTCGAATCATCGTGATTTTTAACTGCTACTGCGATCTCGACAAAAAAAGAAAAATGAAAAGAAAAAAAAAACAAAACTAATGTCTCCTTACTATTACTTTGTGAAAGGTACAGACGACCCCAGACAACATAGCTTTTCACGTGCGACTTTAATGTTTGGGTATTTATACCCATTACCATGCCACCACTTTCAGGGGTCGGAGTTTCGTCGAATAATATTTTCACTAAAATATCGTTCCACCTCAACCAATCCGCGTGAGGTTCCTGTGACCTTAGGTTTATACGTTGCAGCCATACCATCAAAATTACTCCAAAGCGTCTTCTCATTTGTATTGACGGGTTTTGGATGAAGTATATATTGCAACGGCTGTAGTCTTTTGTTAACGGCTGCTACCAGCTTTTCTTTTGCGGTTTCCATTAAGGTTGAATCGCTAAAAGCTATCACGCTTGGATACTAAGAAAACGTTTAAAAAAAAACACTTGGTGTTTTCAAAATTATGCTTTGTAATGCCATTTTCTGGAGAGCATTAGCTTAAAATGGTAGAAAAAACCATTCGAGAGTGTGGCACATGGTCGAAATCATTGGGCTCCCGCAACAGGATATGGGCTCCTTACAAAAATCAGGGGAACTGAGCCGGGAATAGGGTATTTTAGGTGGTCACCTGATTTGTATATATTCCAAGTGGCATATCATCATATTTCTTTGAGACTAATTCCATACTTCAGGAAACCGCCATCAGTTGGACAAAAATGGACAATTTTTCATGCACTTTTTCGTAAAAAGTTTAGATCTTTCGAAATTAATATAAACGACTTACAATTTTTTCATGCTTCCGTGTGACCACCATTTCCATTGTAAATACCGTCTGTACAATGCGATCAGTTCAATTGGTTTCAATTTATTTTCATATATTGTTTCATATATTTTCGTCTACTTGGAAAACGAATATAATACGACATATAATTTGTTCATGCTTCCGTGGGACTGCCATTTATATTGTAAATACAGTTGGGAACCGTGCAATATGTCAATTTAAAGCCACTGATCTCAGCTATATATTGGTGGTTTCAATTTTGGCCCATATATTTTCGTCGACTCGGCAATGAACAACAAACGGACGGACAATTTTTTGATGCTTCCGTGCGCAAGCAACAACTACTAAGGTTTGCCGTGCGCATCGTATGGGTCAACTAAATCCACTTTTTCGTGGAAAGTTTAGATCGTTGAGATATATCAATTTAAAGCCACTGATCAGCTATATGTTGGTGGTTTCAGTTTTGGCCCATATATTTTGGTCGCCCGGGTAAGGGTATCCGAGGGACGGACACTACGGATTTTTTCAATTCTTCCAGTGTTTTTGACTTAATTTTTATTGCAATTGATGCAAAAGTAAATAAATAAAGTTGCTCTTTCTCTTTATTAAAATTGTAAGGAATTCTTGCAAATTTTAAATAAATAAATTTTTTATAAACAACGCCACCTTGTGCAGCATATCTGTGCATGAGCGATCCTGTGTTGCTGGGAATTCGTTGCTATCTTCACGCAGGTAAAACCATTCAATACGCATGAAATGATTCCGCGTATCGGGCGATCTCTAACTAATGAGTACTAAAATACTCACTGTATGAGCAGAAAGTTTGTATCTGTCCAGCACTAGCACAGCTGATTCTTCACGTGCTGAACGAATAATTTTGTTGATTTATTTTGCGTGCTCAAGAAAAACGATAGTTTCCTGTCGAAATGGGAAAACTTAATGTGACTGTATTACGTTATCTTACAAAAGAGGACTTTCGTGTGCTGACTGCGGTAAATAAATATTGGATTTGACGCATGCTATACGTAATTGTTGAATTTTATTGCAATTGAATTTTGTCGTATTTCAGATCGAAATGGGAATGAAGAACCACGAGTTGGTTCCAGGTCCATTGGCAGCGTCTATAGCGAATCTAAAGACGGGTGGCGTACATAAGTTGCTTAAGGAGCTGTGCAAGCACAAGCTGGTTTCGTACGAACGCGGCAAAAAGTGTTAGTATCCCTGCTACGTATTAATAAAAATGATTCTAACTTTTATTTATCCAATGGCAGATGATGGGTATCGCTTAACCAACACAGGGTATGATTATCTAGCGCTGAAATCTTTAACGCTGCGTGGCTCAGTTTCATCTTTTGGCAACCAAATTGGTGTTGGCAAGGAATCTAATATTTACGTAGTCGCCGATGAGGATGCGAAGCCGATTTGCCTGAAGCTGCACCGGCTAGGCCGCACCTGCTTCCGGAATATAAAGTCAAAGCGTGATTACCACGGCAGACGGCATAAGGCTTCCTGGCTCTATTTATCGCGCATTTCAGCGACGCGAGAGTTTGCCTATATGTCGGCGCTGTATGACCGAGGATTCCCAGTGCCAAAGCCCATAGATTTTAACCGTCATTGTGTTCTAATGGAATTAGTCAACGGTTGGCCAATGTCAGTATATATACGTTATATAGAATTATTACATTGGGAAAATCGGGCAAACCATGATGTATATATAGGCTTTTTCAATAGGGACTTAAAATTGTATTTTAATAATAACGCACACTTATTTTTTTCAGGATCTGTCAAGGTTTACATTTTTAGTTTGATGAAATTCACGAATGAGCAACGTTTGGAAATTATTAAAAATAACTACTGAAATTCTGATTTAATGGTCGCAACATCAAGAGCGCTTACTTAAATTTTCGGGCAAATTAAACCTCCACACCACGCGGTCACTTTTTGTGGATGCAATGAAGTTTCTTAAACCCCATGTGGGTCTGTTGCTATCCAATATTGGCAAAGCCACTAATCGAAAAGTGAGCATCGCTGAAGATGATATTTATTAAAGGTTCCGCTTTTTAAGTTGCCAACTCAGAGTTTCGGTATTAATTTTCAATAATTTCCAAACGTAGCTCGTTCGGGTATTTTACACTGATATAAGTGTGAACATTGACTGACGTTGACAGATCCTGAAAAAATGTAAGGGTGCCTTCGTATTAAAATACAAAATTGTTATGTCCCTATTGTAGAACCCTATACATACGTCATCAACACGAAGACACGAATCGATCTAGCCTCGACTGGCCGATAGATTACATATATATATATATATATATATTTTTTTTATAGGACTCAAGTGAATGAACTCGTCGCTACTGAGCAGGTATATGACGATCTTATGAATTTAATTGTTCGACTAGGCAACTCTGGCGTCATTCACGGCGATTTCAATGAGTTTAATTTAATGCTAACTGATGCAGGCAGACCCATCCTTATCGATTTTCCACAAATGATGTCTACATCACACGAAAATGCCCAATTGTGAGTACCTATTTCCCAACATAATCGCATATATATATATATATATATATATATATATATATATATATATATATATATATATATATATATATATATATATATATATATATATATATATATATATATATGTATATCAGTGCGTCTAATTTCTGTACAATTTTGTAGCTTCTTTGAACGAGATGTAAACTGTGTGCGTGAAATGTTTCGACGTAAGTTTGGTTATGAAAGTGAAGAATATCCAAAATTCAACGACTTGGTGCGAGAGGACGATTTAGATGCAGAGGTACATTGCACTGGATATGGCTTTACAAAAGAAATGGAAAAGGATTTGCTTCAGGAGTATGGTATGATTGATGAAGATTCTAACGATGGTGATACCAAAAACTGCCACGGTGAAATCAAAGACGTTCCAGATCTAGTAAAAGTAAATGAAGCTACAGCATCTGAAATCGATGAGTATCGAAAACAACTCGAAAACGAAGTCACTTTTAGTGAAACAAAGTATACTACAAAATCTGACGTTGCTATCAGAGAGTATATTGAATCGTGTACTCAATATCTGGTTAATGTTAGCATTGAGCCTTCTGCAGAAAAGTTGGATAATGATCCTACGCCCCAAGTGGTTCTCGAAGAGTATGCATCAGACAATGGCGTAGAACTAGCCAAACTAAATAACGCTAAACTGTCGATGCAAACAAATGTGGACGCCGATATCGAGACAAGATCCATTAGTTCAAACGATTTGGAAACTGATGAAATGGCCGAATTATGTAATCTCGATCCCAGCTCACGTATGTATCGTCTAAAAATGGTTGAAAAGCTATTAAACGATACGCGCAGCCAGCGCTCCTATTCCACCAATGCAAGTACAATTGCTCCGTCAGTTATAACCGACCGCACCAAGCGGAACATGGACGTTCGAGAGAAGCGCGAACATCGCAAGCGTTGTGTGGCCAAAGGTGAGGCGAGTTCAGTGCATCGTCATCGCAAAGAGAACAAGGATGTGGTGAAGGAGTACGCCGGTTGGGATTTTTAAACGTATCCTACCTGTTTAGTTGTACCTATAAGTGTAAAAATATATTAACATGCATCTATACACATTTATGTTTGAGTGTACCAAATTATTCGAAGTACAATGGAAACTGACGAAATTTTGCACTTAGTGTCTTTTTGTAATAATTTGTTTACACCATATACTCGTAATGTGAAAATAGTATAAGCAGTATGTATGTCTAAAAGTGTGTAACTCATTTTATGAGTCAACATGAGTCGATCTAGCCATGTCCACCTGTCTGATAGTTGCTGCGAATTTTTATTTATTTTAATCAGTGTTTTTGAAATATTCAGCTGAATTCCTGTAATTAGTTAGTTATGTATATGTGTTGCTGTCATGTACATATTTTGTCCATTTGGACACACCACGGCCACTTTTCTGGTAGCTCCTACGCAAACACACCGCCCAATTTGTTTCTTATATGTAAATCTTTATTATGAGCTGACTATTTAAAACATGAAATGAAAAGTGCTTGTGTAAAGTATTAAAGCTTCGGCTCTACTTAAGTTAACATTTACGTTCTTGAAGTTGAAAGAGCCTTTGGTTGTGTGACCAAGCCTAGATCACTGTATTTGGTAGTCCACGCAAGTACTTGTAAAAGGGTATGTTAGGTAACAGTCAGAAGATGGCGTCGCAGACCCCATAAAGTATATCTATTCAAGATCAGCATCGGAAGTCGAGTCGATATAGACATATCTGTCTGTTTGATCGTCTGTGTGAAAGAAAATATCTCAAAGACTAAGTGACTTGAAGTTTGGGTTTTTAGACTCCTTTTTCCTCTTCAAAGAAGTCTATTTAACGAACGTACTTACCCCAGGGGTAGCTCCATACAAACCTGACCCCAATTTTTACTTTTTATATGAACATTTTTAAGTTTTTATGCCATTCACATTTTAATTTGAATTCTAACTTTTCGTCAATTCTAATATAATATCCTGGACCACTAAAGGATATAGCCAGATACTAATCTATGGTTCATACAAATTGCATTAAACAAGGTAGAGGTTACATTTACAGTTCTAACCAAACACTTCATTCATCTTCTCTATTAAAAATAATGATATCAAATAAAAAAACTTGATGAGGTAAAAACCAAGTGACAAAAACTTACTTGCAACTCACAAAATTTCGGATATCTATTTTTGTGACGTAAGATTTATATTTACATAATGAAACACACTTTATGTGTTGTTCACCAAGAGTCTCGCCCAGAGTGATCTTCAAAGTGTTCTGTCAATATGAAATAATTAAAACGATGTTAAATTAACTAAGATATTAATTTTGTCTCATTGAATTAATATTCAAATTCGGACGTGTTTTATATCACGCCACGCCGAAGATATACTTGGCAAAAGTAGCAGTGGCGGGAGAAGCAGTCACTGCTGATCCTGACTTGCAACGTGCACATTTATAAAAAAAAAAATAAAAAATTTGGTTCACCTGAGAGCTTACTTTCAAGCAATAAATTTAGTACACTTGATGATGATAATGATGAAGCTATCCTTTCTGAAATTGAGGAGCCGGTAGGCACTAGTGCATCTAGATATGATCCCAAAGAAATGCAAGTTTCGGTAAGCAAGGCTCTCAAGCCAACACCTATATTTGTTTCAGGCGAAGCAAACGGCAATGGGCTATGGAAAACTGTCGATAAGGTTACCAGCGCGGACACTACTAAAACAGGCACTAACGGCTCAGTCAGAGTTATGGCTAAGGACTCTAATACTGTCAGAGCAATAGTTAAACGGCTTGAAAGCAAAAAACAATCAATTTTCACACTTACCAACTGAAAGAAGAGATCTTAAAAAGTGGTTATTAAAGGGTTACATCACTCCACCACTATTAATGACATAAATCAACACCTTTTGCGCCAGGGTCACGAATTAAGAAATGTACACAATCCAAAAAGTCGTGCTAATGGGTCATCGCTTGACATGTTCTTCGTGGAGCTAGAGCAAAAATACAATAATAAAGATGTCTATGATATTACCACTGTTTGCCGTCAGAAGGTGAAAATTGAGCCTCCACGCCGATTTGATGATCTGGTCCAGTGCCATAGATGTCAGGATGCGTTGATAATCATGCTACTATAGATTATCTCAAATCTATCCCACAATCAGCTAAGGGTGCTCTTTGTCAAGAGGCGCATACATGTAATTATAGAGGGTGCGTTATATATCAGGAAATGGTCTCCAAGCGTGCTCCCTATTAACCTAAATCAAGACCGGTTCCACTTTCGTGTCTTACGATTCTAAAAAATTTCCTCCTAGACCATCGCTTCCAATTGGAAATAGTAATAAATGCATCTTCTGACAATTCTGGTGTCTAATTCCCAGAAATAGGAGTACGCATTGGTATCTGGAATGCAAATGGATTGACAACTCAAGCCAATGATTTTGAAGTATTCATACGCCAATATCATATTGATATTATGCTGCTGAGCGAGAGGCATCTCTGCAGTAGATCCTATTACAAGCTGTTGGGATATGATCTACATTCAGCTAACCACCCTAATGAGAACCATATGCGGGGTGGAGCTGCCGTGCTCAATCGTTCGCCGCTCAATCATCATCCTCTGGGCTCTGTGCGCACTCTGCGTTAAAGTGTCTAGTGATCATGGAGACTTTATCTTTGCTGCCGTTTACTGCCCTCCTCGGTAAAATTTATCTGAGAGGCAGTTTAAAGACTGTTTTTATAAGCTTGTTCCTAAATTCCTGGCCGCTGATGACTGGAACGCTAAGCATCGCCTCTGGGGATCCAGACTCAACGCCGAAGGGTCGCGCGCTGTTTGACTGTATTGTCAACTTAAATTTTGAGGTGCTTGCAACTGGAGGGCCGACTTACTACCCTTATGATAGCACTCGTCATCCTGATGCTCTTGTTTTTGAAGTATATACTGGCATTTCATCAATCCGACTGCGTATCTTTGATTCTAGGGATCTCAACTCTGATCATTTACCCCTTATTGTAGATGCCAGTTCTTCTGCGTGCATCTACGCCCCTAAGCCGAGGCTGTTGCCAAGGCAAGCTAACTTGCTGATTTTCCAACAGCGTCAGCTTCTCAACATTGAACTTTGCTCTGCTGAGGACGTGGATGATGCTACAGAATTGTTCACTGGACATAACTTTGAAGCGGCTGAATTTGCAACTCAAAATCAATCACTATTTTTAGTCTTCCTGATTTAAATAGGTCTCCTTTAAATGCTGAGATCTTGGACTTGGTTAAGCTTAAGCGCAGACTTCGTCGTCGTTTTATGCGAAGCCGTAATGAGTGTGATCGTTTGGCTTGGAAAACAGCTGCTGATGAGTTGAAAAAGTTGCTGTACGATAATGACATGCTACGCAATGCAGACCCCAACAAGAACTATGGGTTTAACTTATGGAAAGCAACATGTTGCGCAAAGAGGCAATCTTTGAGACACGTGCCTATCAAAAATCTGAAAGCGTAACATAAAGGACTCTTCACACCATTCGATCTAGCTGAATTAGATGATGTGCGAGACACCACTAATTTTCTGGAAAACAGCTGCACAAATATGCAGTCTATCAAGCCTATCTTTCCGCAAGAGGTTCGTCTGAAGATAAAAATGCTTAAAAAAAAGCAAGCCCCGGGGTATGACGGAATTGACGGCAGAGTAGAACAGGCGCTTCCTAATAAAGCAATATTTTTGATCCTACTCTTCAATACCATAATTCGCATCCATCACTTCCCCTCCCAATGGAAGTACGCTGCGATTATGATACCGAAACCTTGCAAACCAGAAAACCTTGTTGCGTCTTATAGACCAATTAGTTTACTACCGACTTTCTCAAAAATATTTGAAAGGATTTTTCTTAGTAGAATGTTACCTGCTTTGGTCGTCCAGAGTGCCATACCCATTCATCAGTTTGGCTTTAGGCATCACCATGGTACCCCAGAACAAGTGCCCAGAATTTTCCAACATATTATTAAGGCCTATGAGAATAGGCAAAATCGCTCTGCTGTTTTTCTTGAGGTACAGCAAACCTTTGATAGAGTCTGGATTTAAGGCCTTCTCTTCAAAATTAAATCGCAATTCCTTCTTTTGAAGTCGTACTTGCTTAACCGAGCCTTCACAGTCGAGGTGAAAGATTTGCGCTCAGGGATCCGCCGCATTGCAACTGGTGTACCACAAGGCAGTGTGCTTGGTCCTGTCCTTTATACTTTGTATACTGCTGATATGCCAGTTCTAGTAAATGAGAACACGCTTCTGGCTACATACAAGGTGTGTCGGAAGAGAAACAGGACTGTTCGAAAAAAACAAAAATTAAAATTTTGCAAAAGTGATTTTTTTTTATTCAAAATAGTTCCCTTGTGCTACAGCGTTTTGCACGGTCAATAAGCATTTCGAATGAGTATTTTAGATCATTTTTCGGAATGTCCTTGAGAATGCCGTTCGACGCCTTTTGGTTGGCTTCAATGTCCTTATACCGGTGTCCTTTCATCGGCAAATGAACTTTTTCCAAATAGATAAAAGTAACACGGTGCCAAATCCGGCGAGTACGCTGAATGATGTACCTTTCCAATGCATGTACCTACCAATAGGTTGCGCACCGGAAAGAGCTATTTTTAAAAAGTTGTGTTTCTTTTGCGACAGACCTTCTATGCTGACGATACTGCCACACTTGCAAACTCAAACTGTCCACACGAAGTTTCCACTAACATTCAAAACTACCTTGTAGATTTTCAACGTTGGGCCAACCGCTGGAATATAAAAGTCAATAGTGAAAAGTCTAGTCACTGCACATTTTCAATGAAGCAAGGGACCTGACCGCCCGTTTTGCTCAACATTTTGGTCATACCTCACGTTGATCATGAATGCCTCTTAAGTTTTAACTTTGAAAAGCGTGGCACCTGGAGTAAGCATATTCGAAAAACCGCAGTAGTTACGCTAAACTCAAAAAGTTAAACTGGTTACTTCGCCCAAGTAGTAAATTCAGTCTCGAAAATAAACTGCTTGTTTACAAAACAATCATTAGGCAGACCAAGGACAGACCATTCCAGGTGTATATCCGTAAATCATAGTTCTTAAATCGTTTACGGGGATCGTATCCGATGCTTTCTCTGTGTCTTCACTGGTAAATATTGTTTTGGGGTGGCGGGAACAAAGTCTAGCACATCAACCCCTAATTGAGGGGAGTGGGTTGCCTTCTCACAATTTGTTCACCATGGAAGTTCCGTGGCTTACCCAGGGGATACGTGTCCTAACGGACGTTTGTGAGCTGCTTAGGCTCTTAGAGAATGGTAATCAGTACGTCTCCACTTCTGCGAACGACAACATCCCCGCCGTTTGTCTTTAGGTGTGTTAAGTATATGTAACATCTCAATTGTAAAGCTCTTGTTGTAATTGGCGAATGAACGAATGACGCAGGTGTGTCGGAAGAGAAACAGGACTGTTCGAAAAAAACAAAAATTAAAATTTTGCAAAAGTGATTTTTTTTTATTCAAAATAAGAAGCTTGATTAATTATAACAGCGGATTAATTCGTTTATTAATATGTATGTAGTTTTATTCATGAATTGTTAATAACATCATTAATTGTTAACAACTCCAACTGTCTTTGACAATCACATAAATAATGACAACTAACTCATTACAAGCTTCTTTCTCTTATGAATAATTAACTTAAAATTATTAACTAATTCTAAATGAACAAATTTAAAGTAAGTATCTTAACAATTATTGCATGGACCAAGCTATCATTCTTGATCATCTTATTGTTTTATGTGATTTTAATCTACCTAATATAAGATGGTAAAATTTTATTGATACCTCTATGCTGATTCCAGCGGGAATGTTTTTCTTGATAGTCTTTTTGAATTGTCCATGCAACAGTGAAATAATGTTTGTAACAGCTCTGGAAGACTTCTTGCTCTTGTTTTTGTTGATGCTGGTTTTGATTTATTTATTATTAGGATTCCTCCTATTACAATGCCAGAAGATAATTACCATCCAACTTTGGAAGTCTCTTTTCAGCTTGACTATATTTGTCGTTCACATGACATAAATAAATCTCTTCGACGTGTCAGACGTTTTAGAAAAACTGACTATGTCAAGTTAAATCATTTGTCTGCTCTCGAGCGCTGTTCAAATATTGAATTGGCAACGAATATATTTTATTCCACCATTCGCAGTTCTTTTGACATATGAATTCCATTCACTACTGTCCCAATCTCAGGAAAAATACAGCCTTTACCGATTAAAAAATAATAAGTCGCGTTTATTTAAAAAATTACAAAACGTAGTGGCTTTAATACTGATTTTCGTAAATATTGTGTCGCACTTTCTGATTTTAATGCATTAAATAAAAGGTGTTATGCTAATTATTTAATAAATTAAATTCTCTTTCCTACCTGGCCCGGATAGTATTCCAAGTTGCATACTAAAACATTGTTCTAGATCCATTTTTTTTCCTTTATCAATTCTTTTCAATCTATCCACAAAGTTATGTAAATTTCCATCTATTTGGAAAGAGTCTTTTATTATCCCTTTACATAAAAAGTGTAGCAAGTCTGATGTATCGAATTATAGAGGTATTGCTAAGCTGAGTGCTACACCAAAGCTCTTTGAAAAAATCATTTGTGACCAATTGCATTAGTCATTAAAGTCTGTTGTTAGTTCTTTAGTCAGTTCTAATCTTTTAGAATTTTCCACTGTTGTAAATAATGGTTTGGAGTCGGGTTGCCAAACTGATGTCATTTATACAGACTTCAGTAAAGCTTTTGATAGTGTGTGTCATAAGAAGCTTTTATTCAAATTAAAAGCATTAGGGTTTCCTCCGTCTCTTGTTACTTGGATTGAGTCTTACTTATGCGATAGAACACAAAAAGTTTTATTTAACAATTGTTTGTCTAAAACTATTTTTGTTTCTTCTGGTGTTCCCCAAGGGTGTCACATAGGTTTAATATTGTTAAACATTTTTATTAATGATCTTCCTTTGTCTATTAATCATGCCCATACACTAATGTATGGAGATGATGTTAAATCATGCTTGTCATATTCTGATGTTTCGCAGCACAGTTTATTGCAGGCTGACTTAAACTCACTACATACATGGTGTCAAAATGCAAATGTATGATGTTTCATCGCAGAAAACCATTTATAGTAATATATTCTTTAAATCAAATTCCCCTCGGTAGAGAGTCCTAGGTATTCATATGGAATCAAAAGTTTTTTATAATAATCACATTTGTTCAATAGTAAATAAAGCAAAAAGTGTCTGTTGGCGCCGGCCAGGCGGGTAAACTAAAAACGAATTATAATAGTCTTTCTGTCTTTATTTCATATTTTATTCTTTAATTTTATTAATCCACAAAAAAGGCGAAGCGAAACAAAGCGAAAAGCTTTAAAAAACTTCGTCCGTTCACTCGACCGATAATTCACCAACTGACATACGAGTGCCCGGTGTTGCCACATCTACAATCGTGCAGGGTTGATTTCCTTACCCTATAATTGGGGTGGTTATGGTTGAGGTTGCCAGATTACTTTATTACTGGACTGTGGCGGTAACATCCCCCTCCGCGTAAACGACCAACGGCCGTTTAACCATATTAATACCAACGTCCAGTACAATCCCTTTAGACGATGGTCGCATCATGACGCCTTGTTGTGTTTAGATAGTTGCTCGACGTACTTGTCCATCTTTTGCCGTTATGACGTCAGTTACGCGACCTTTGGGCCAGAAGTTCCTTGGAATATTTTCATCAATCACGACGACTACGTCGCCGACTCTAATAGGCGTGCCACTTAGAACGTCTGGTGAGGATCTGCGAACAGTTACTATTGACGCCAACGTTGCCTGGGATCTGAGTCGCCAATAGCCACTGGTTTATAGCCGTTTGGTAATCCCATTAGCAGGTGATTTGGAGTTAGCGCGTCGTCTTCTTCTGATTCTACAGAAACGAAGGTTAGTGGGCGGGAGTTGATGACATACTCCGCCTCCATTAGGGCGATTCGAAGGCTCTCGTCATTGAAATTGCTAGTCGGACAAATTGATTTAAGTGTTGATTTGACGGAGCGAATCATTCGCTCCCAGGCTCCTCCCATGTGATGTGCCCCAGGTTGATTAAATTTCCATTTTATGTCATCGTAAGTGATGCTGATTTTGTCGAAGTCGATTTGTCTCAGCTCTTCCTTGACGACCATTTCTGTTTCCTTAAAGTTAGTGCCATTGTCAGAAAAAATATCTTTTGATGTTCCACGTCGGGCCATGAAATTGCGAAGGCACATTATACACGAGCTTGTATCGAGACTATACACCACTTCTATGTGTATTGCTCGTAAGGTAAGACAGGTAAAGAGAATTCCCCAGCGTTTCTCCTTATGCCATCCCACATTGACGAACATCGGACCAAAATTGTCCACGCCGGTGTATGTAAATGGTCTCTCAAAGCTTGCAATTCTGGCAAATGGAAGATGGCAACTGAGGCACTGCTGTGTCGATTGTACATCTTTGGCACTGGTTTCGTACAGATTTGTACAGTATTCGTAATCGTGGTATGTAGTATAAGCCTCTAATAAGATTTATTGGTGCTTCGTGTAATGCATGGTGGTTTCTCTCGTGGTAGTGCTTCACCAGTAAAAAAGCAATATGGCTGTCTTTATACAATACAACTGCATCACTGTTACAATTGATTTGGTGTGTTATGCCCTGGACACGTATGACCCCATTTTCGTGGAGATATACGCTTAAGGCAATTATAAAACTTGATTTCTCGATGAATCCATTGGGCTAAAGCAAAATGTTGCCACAGCTCTGTACAAACGCCTCCAGTCGGAGAAGTAGTCACTATAAGCTTAAGGGGTGTGAACTTCTTTATAACCAGTGCGTGTCTTCGTACTACCGAGTAATAACCGAGTCGCTGCGTTAACCTTGGTGGGAACCCATTGCCACTGATTAAAGCTGGTGGTCTCCGTAATTTCCTTAACTCGATGCATCACGAATGAATTGAAACTCCGTGGATCCATGTTTAGCCAGTGAAGGACGGTTCTAGAGTCCAACCAATAGGTGCAGCAATCAACTGTCAGTCCTCGAGTGTTCAGCACGTTTTTTTCTAAACGTAATCCAATTAACGCTGCCAGTAGTTCCATGATTGGTATAGAAAGCGGCATCAACGGTGCTACTTTACTTTTGGCTGCCACCAACGTCACATCTATATTTTGACGAAGCGGTGGCTACTGATGTTCGAAACATACATTCAGCCGGCAGTTCCAATGTCAGAAACTGGTTGTCCAATTTAACGGCAGTTTTACAAAAGCTGCGAGATGACCATTCTATAACACAACTTTTCAAAGAACTAGGCGATCAGAAAAAAGTTCTTGGTATGTATTGGGACCCATCATCTGTTGTCTTTAGATATATTTCCAGATTAGCATGACTCAAGAGTAACGTTCTGGCTGAAGGTATTGTTCCTACAAAGCACGAAGTATTTCAGGTGCTCATGTCCATATTCGACCCACTAGGCTTGTTGTCATGTCACACTATTGGTTTGAAAGTACTTCTTCAAAATGTGTGGCGTGCTGGAATAGGCTGGGATGACGTATTGCAAGAACCAGTGCTAAAGCTATGGTGACAATGGAAATGTGTTTTACCGCAAGCTTCTTTCAGAGAGATCCTCTTACTACTCGCAAATGTTAAATGCAGCTGAACACATTGATCTCCACACATTTGTGGATGCAAACGAATACCCTTACGCAGCTGCATGTCATCTGCCAATATCTTCATACGCACGTGGGTTTCGGTGTTGATGCTCCTCTGCGTTCTTGTTGCGAACATAATCAGCGATGCACGGTGCGCAAGATATTTCAAATGTCATTGCGCGCATGACAAAACTCTTGGACTTTTTGTCTCTTTGTCGTACCACAAAAAACGTTGAGCATACATGTCAGACTCCTGGATGTTTATTTGGTGAAACATCTCAGCGATGTCACCGCACACGGCGACTGGACCCAAGCGGAATGTCATTAGTACATTCGTAAGAGGATTTAGATAATGCGGGCATGAAGCATGAAGTCGTTCAATGATT
Source organism: Leucophenga montana (assembly GCA_035044765.1). Classification (NCBI taxonomy): domain Eukaryota; kingdom Metazoa; phylum Arthropoda; class Insecta; order Diptera; family Drosophilidae; genus Leucophenga; species Leucophenga montana. The sequence continues at coordinate 483,005 of JAWNNQ010001512.1, forward strand.
TGCCATGTGACTTAGCAGCAGCGTCCCAAACTAATCTTACTGCGGTTTATTGGGGTTAAGAGCGATAAAGATCGGAAGGTACCAAATGCGATTATTCGGTATCTTAATTTCACTATTAGACAGTTCAACAGCATAACCTTTGCTTACCAGATTGTCGATTTGGCTCTGTATTTTATAATACAAGTCTGGCTCTCTATTGATTTTGGCTTTGAGACAGTCGAGACTTTTGAGCGCGTGGGAATTACTTTCAGGCAAAGCTATTTCCTTGTTTCTCTAAAGAAGTCCAACTTGAAAGTGGCCATTAATCTTAGTACAAGGTTCGTCCAGAATTTGAATAGCTTTTTCAACGTCGGTTAATCGTAGGTATTTTGGTGTGACTGGGTCCAAATTAAAACTGTCTTTTATCGCCTTATTGATTTCATCCCAATTGCAGTCGCAATGATGCATCGTGGTTTTCGTTGTACCTTGTATGCCCCACCCCAACATACATTTTGAGGCGATAGGACCTTTCCACTTTCCTACGCGCAGCTTGCGTGGTACGGCTAGTCGCCAATTATTGGTGCCGACTAGTAGCAAAGTTGCAGAGTTACAGTATGAATAAATTGGTAGGCCGTTTAAATGAGCATAATTTTTACATAGCTCAATAATATTGATTGTTTGCTTTGGCAGCGCATGATTTTTGACTGAATGCACATTGTTTAGCTAAAACCTTTTACCACTTTTTGCATCAGATATTTGAATCTGCGCGCATATTGATGTTTCTTCCATTCGAGTGGTATCGCTTGTCCACTGTAGGCAAATGGGCTCCTGGATTCCATGTATATTTAGATGCTTGAAGGCGACTTCATCGATAAGAGTAACGGAAGAATCTTCATCTAAAAATGCGTAATTGTCCAGTGTAGGCCCGTCCCCATATAATTTTACTAGCAAAATGCGAAAGAATTGTTGGTCGTTTTTGTTTTCAGTTTGATGGGCGCTAACAACTCGACTTTGGTTGCTCTTGGGTAGTAGAGGATGATGTTTTAATTTCCACACAGCAATCCTTTTTAGAAAAACATCTGCGGGCGTGGTTTTTTAAACATTTGGAGCATGATCATTTAGGCCTTTAGACTGAGCGTATTGTGTAGCGTGGTGCTCACTATCTTTGCACATCACGTATTTTTGAGTTACGCTGTTTTTGGCATCGTATTTGTGTTCTGATTTTGATTCGGCGTCTCGTTCTGAACTTGCGTATCGCTTCGATTAAATTTTTTTATATGAATCTGTGTTCACACTGCTGGCTTTCGCGTTTGCGCCTGGTATTACAGTAGATGCCTCAATACAATATAGCCAGTCGCTAAATGCCTGCACTACTGGTATGGACTCGTTACGTGGATGCATAGCCCAATTCAATTTTTGTTGTGTTGGTAGCTTGTCGACCAATTCTTTAACGAGCATCGGATTCTCTGTAAAGGACTCCCGGTTGTCGCGGGCCAAAGGCTGGGATAGCTCAGCTTTTCCAGAGTTTGCTTTACATAAATTTGTATTTGTAGACCCTGAGATAAGGAAACACTTTATTTTTATTTTTGTTTACTTATTATTTCCTCCTTTATTTATGTTGGTTTTTTTTATTTATCCTTGCTTATTTCGTTTATCTTTACGTTGTATTCGTTTCTTCTCTCTCTGCTGGTGCGTTTGGTGTGGGTTCCGTTCAGTCTATTTCGGTCCTTCACTGCTACACTCGGCTATGTCATGAATGATCTGTGTGCCAACCAAGTCTCAGCGTCCGTTCCAGCGTCACCTGGTATCCCGCAGTGATGTCTTTTGTGGACTTAAACCCCAAGGACTTCACTGGGCACTGAGTAAGAGTAAGAGTCGTATTCCTCCTCGTGACAGTAAGAGTCGTATTCCTCCTCAAATCACCAAATCCTGCCTCACCACCAATGCTTTTATCATTAGTGCTTTTGCGGCAGTGCAAATACTGAATACCGTTTTAACTTGAATTATTCTTGCTCCACTGCAAGTCCATAATTCTAAATTAATTGCACTTATCCTTAAACTATATCCTTTTTCCAATGCCAACTTAAGATTGAACCACTTATTTTCCTATTCTTATCCTTAGAGCTCTAGTCTCAAATTCTTATGAGACCCAATGCTCAACTTCTGAATTCCTTTCGACACCGAATAATCAAATCCTTTTATTTGATTCCAATGTTCAAATTCATTCCTTAAACATCTGTATTTTTTTGCGACCCACTGCTCACGCCTTTTACTCAAACCTTTTGAACCGAATATTCTCTCAATGAGGACCAAATTCAATATCCTTCGTGGCCCTTCCACCAAGTGCCAATTTGTACTCGGCAAGAGACCAAAATCATACACAACAAGCGTCCAAAACCATTTGACTAAAAGCCAAAACAATACTCAACAAGAGTCCAAAATCCTTTGACTAACAGCCAAACAATACTCAACAAGAGTCCGTAACCCACTGACTAATATCCACGACTATACTCAATAAGAGTCCGCAATACACTCCCACTAATAGCCAAGACTATACTCAACAAGAGCCCGTAATACACTCCCCTACTACGAAAAATGTTGCCCCTTTTATAGCACTGTCCTTAATAACTGGTCCCGTTGTACGGCGCCAGATTGTCGCGCCACTCCTTATTTATACCCCTGCGCGCTGATGATTTTACATTGATTACTTATGCATTTTGGATGTCATTGCCCACAAACTCATACAAAGTACATTGTCCAACAACAAACATATATAAAGTTCATTTCGTTATTTCTTTTGAACTTTTGGCGTTCCGTTAAATTTCGGCAATGTTATTGGCCCATCGATGACGTCATCCCTTCAGCCACATCAGTTGCATACATATTGGCACTGTTACATAATTCGAGCGGCTGCAATAGTTTAAATTATGCCTCTGTAACCATAGCATTCGTTAACATTGTCCGTTTTTGGTACTGTAAACCCTTTAATTCATATCCTGCTCCTTTGACACTCTCAGGATCACTTGCAGGGCAATGCCATCTTCCTTCGCCATGTGTAACCATATACCCCGAGCCTTGCAACCATTTCTCTTGACTTCAATAACCTGTGTCAGTTAAATCACGTTTGTTTCAGCTTAACAATTCTGGGTTTTACAGCTTTCCTGTACTCAAAACCGACAAATTGACCCGCATTGCAATTGTAATGCCCCTTATCATTCATATCCATAATCCTTAGCGTTATAAGTCCTAGAATTGAATTGTAAGCCGCCTTGTAATGGACGGTGACGTCGTCAACCATAACAGCCCTTCATAATTCTGCTACTGCTGTTAACATTTCCCTCTTCTGTAGTATTTACCATCTCTATTTCGCTGTTACCACCATACCAGCTGTTAACACATATCTGTTGTCTCGCTCTGTGACATTCACGATCGCATTGACTCCCTAGTTTTGGCACAGCTGTGACAACATCAGCTGAGCATAAGTTTTTCATTCCCTCACAACTCAAATGCGCATCCAAATTGCTGGCCTGCATGGTGGCACATAGGTTACGCATTGATAATGCATAGTCAATTAAAGATTCAAGTTTGTCCTTGTGCACCTAGATTTTTCTGGCCTTCTCAATCAAACGTTCGAGGATTTGATCTGGTCTACCGAAGAAAGTCTTTAGGGTGCTGATCACATCTGGAACCATCGATGGAACGAATAACTTTTCTCGCACCAGATCATAAGCTTTCCCTTTCACTTCAGAAAAGCCGGCCACTTTTGTACTGTTCTCGTACATACTAATGAACATTGGCCATTGTTCCGAGCTGCCACTGGAACTGGGCAAATCCGGCGGTAAAGCCTGTCTTGCCGCTAATTGGACGTTAGTGGGACCAAAGGTCGTCGGTGCTGCATTTGATTAGTTCTGGTAGCAAGTTGTATTTCTGCTCTATGTTTCAATCGCTCAATTATTTTCAATTGCCCAATTTGAATATCAGTTGCATCTGTCTGTTGTGAAGATAACCCAGTGTGATGGGCTAGTCGAAGTGTTTGCGCTGGTAGAATATTCTGCGCGATACCGCCTGTATTTGGCGCGACTTGTGGTGGTGTGTGTGATGTTGATGCAGTTACAGTGGTAATATCGTCTTCTGAAGTGGGCTGCCGACTCTGGATACAATTCCAGTTGGTGGTTTATGCATTCGAAGTGGTACCACAGATTACATGTATCACAGTGCATCCAATTTTGATCGTCACTGCCAATGCTCAATTCAGTACACGCATTTCATTTTTCTTTGGCGTTATTCATTTTGATGTATAAGAGTACTACTTGCAATCGTCGTTTTTTTTTTTTTTAAAGAAATATTTATCAATCGCTGCTCGTCAATTTGTAGGACCGAGGAAATATTCGTAATAATTCTTTATTTTTTTCTGCGCGTCGTGTGTACGCTGCACAACACAAGCTATTACCGAACAGACGCTACGCTCACATACGTTGCTTATATGTATGCAATCAAGTATGTGATAAAGCCGTTACTTTTGGAGCTTGTTAGATTCACATACATATACGTATACGTATGCCCGTGCGAAATACTTGAACATTCGTTGCCAGTCGATCCTTTTTTATACGCATACGCCTGAAAACACAAGCAAATCCCCACAGACGCTCACACTCACACACGTTGCTTATGTATATGCAATCAAGTATGAGATAGAGTCGTTGATATCGTCGTTATGCACGCGCGATTATACCATAACCACCCCCATTATTGGGGGTGGTTTTGGTTGAGGTTGCCAGATGACTTTCTGACTGGACTGTGGCGGTAACAGTGACCTTGGCTTTGTTAAGCGTTGGTCTAAGGAATTTAATGACCCTTATACCACTAAACTCCTATATACTTCTCTTGTCCGCTTTTAGAATTTGGCTCTTGTATTTGGAACCTATATTATTCTATTCACGAGGATCGTATTGAGTCAGTCCAAAAACAGTTTCTTCTGTTTGCTCAATTGGGATCCCGATATAAATCTTCCACTCTATCATGACAGGTTAAAATTAATTGATCTCCCAACCCTCTTGTCACGCCGTTGTATGCTCTCAGTTGCTTTTCTTCATAAAATTCTTATTGGGGAGATTGATTCTCCCTACTTACTTCAGTCCATATTACTAAATGTTCCCATTCGGTCAACTCGCCACTTCGTGCCAATAAAATTGCCTTTTTGTACGACAAATTACGGGCTCAATAATTCACTCCGAGCTCTTTGTTCTATCTACAATAAGTTTCACCTTATTTTTCTTATAACTCTTCCTTACACTATGTAAGAGATTCTGTACTAATATATCACTATTCAATAAATTTATAAATTTCATTTAGCATCTTCTATTTTCTTTATTTTTGTAATTGCGCCCGCTTGGCCCACCTCCCAGGCTGTGAGTAGGGGCACAGTCGGTCAACCTGGCGCGCCAAACAAAAATCCTCCAACGGGTCTGAGTGTCAGCAACTTCCTTCTTCTAGCTTCAAGTTAGTTTAGTTACATTTTTATATTTTATTAAGCGACTGTTTTATATACGTAGTTGCAAATTTTTAAATTTATAAATAAATAAATACCTTTCAAGAGGTTTTATGATCCGACCGCTTAGTGAAGTCGGCCCTATAATTACTTCAGAGTCATCTGAGATTGTTTCTGGCGCTTAACCATAACCAGTGCTTGTGAGCGTAGTGTCTGGGCCGGAGCCGCATGACAAGCAACTGGTCACTGCAAATCAGGCTCGATCAGCCAGTAACGCTACCTAAGACTCATTGTCAGAGCTAGAAGGTATGAGGGCCATCTTACCGGAAACGAGCACTGCGACATAAAGTGTTGTCTTTTGTACCCTAGCCCGGATATGGTTAAGTTAATTTATCTACGATCTTCTCTGTAATGAAACGGAGAATGTCCTTAGACGAGGTGTTTCTGATCTCATCAGATGTAATAAAAGGTCTGTTCATCTGTACAATTCTGAGCCTGGCCAAGGCCGGGCAATCGCATAGCAGATGTAAACTAGTTTCGTCATCCTCAAGATAAAGTCTGCACTCTGTTTCTGAGGAGAGACCTAGTTTATTTAAGTGATATCTCAGTGGATGATGGCCGGTGAGGTAGCCCAAAAGCAACCTCAGATCAGATCTATTAAGATGTGCGTTGGCTTTAGGGTTAAACCAATCTACTATGAAAGATTTAGAAGTAGCCCTGCTAAGTCGGCAAAAAGGCTCCGGTCCTATGAAGGAAGTTGCCGAACCAGTCCTGACTAGTTCATCAGCAATTTTATTGCCCTCGATTCCCTTATGGGCAGCTACCCAACAAATATCGACTTTTCGGTCGATTGACAGTTGTTGGAGGATGTCGTAACATCGAAGAACCACCTAGCGCGTGACTGTCTACAGTCTGAAGTCTCAGAGCCTCTAATGTAGCTTAGGATTGAATAAAAATGTGCAGCGGAGGTAGACCGATGATCGCCTCCATTGCAGCAGTGGGACATGTTCGCATGGCGCCCGACATGCTAAGGCAGGTGAGCCGTTGCAGTTTGTCGCACTGCCTTATTGCACATGTCTGCAGCAGTTTAGTCCACCATACAAGGGCGGCATAAGTTACTATAGGTCTCACCATTGAAGTGTAGATCCACAGGATCATCTTTGACGAGAGACCCCACTTTCGGTTAAACATTATTTTGCAAGACCATAGAGCTATTGCTGCCCTGTTGAGGGCATTTTTAAGGTGGGTATTCCAATTCAATCATTTGTCAAGAGTGACTTCCAAGAATTTTACATCATCGGAAAGACTCAAAAGAGAGCTTTGGATGTACACTGGACCCAGATCCAATTTGTACTTCCTTGAGAAGGTTACCAAGACCGCCTTTTATGGTTTAATCCTGTGGCCCTCCTTGGCACTCCAGTTGGTCACAATCCGAAGAGCTGAACACATTATGTTCTAGACAGTATTCGCAAATCTCCCCGAGACCAGGATCGCCAGGATTGTCTATCACTAGGGACCAAAGAAGAAGACTCCTCTTTGAGGACACCCCTTGATCGTCCTAACACTGACAGTCACATTACCAAGAGAAGAATATAAGTCACGTTGATTTAACATGGCTTCAACCCAGGCAATAGTGAGGCTATCTATACCCCTCTGCGTAAGGGTGATAGAGCCATAGCCCGTATTATAAAAAGCACCCTCAACATCAAGAAAAGCAAGTAGCGCTATTTCTTTTGAACGAAAGGTTCCTTCTATTATACCGACCAGATTATGAAGTGCGCCTACCTTTCCCTTCATATAGGCGAATTGGTGTTCAGGGGGTGCGAAATGCTGATTGATTGCCTAATATGGTAATCAATAAGACGTTCAATTGTCTTTAGAAGGAAGGAGGTAAGATTCATAGGTCTATAAGATTTCACCAGTTCCATGGGTCTATTGCATTACTTTGGTATAAAGACGACGGACACCTTCCTCCATGACCGAGGTATATAACCCAAGTTGAGACTGGCCCTCATGAGAAGTAGTAAAGGGTCGATCAAGACATCTAAGCAGTTCTGAAGCAGAGCCGGAAAGATGCCATCTCCCCCTGGGGACTTAAATGGCTGAAAGGACATGATCGCACATCGAACTTTATCCTTGTCAAGAATGGGGCCAGAAAGGCTGCAATTCCGTCTGTTTATTATATGTGTGTCTATAATGGGAGAGTTCAACGATAATTGTAGAAGTATATACCCAGGAAAATGTACTTGAAGCAGGTGTTCAAGTTTTTCCTGTCTACTATTGGTGTAAAGACCGTTCTCTTTAAGAGACCGATGTCATTGTGTCTGTCTTTGAGATTACCTTATGGAGACGGACTGCTTCCGGTAGCGTTTGCAAACCATTACAGTACCTTCTCTAGGATTCACGCTTGGAATGACGTATAAGCTTGTTATATTCGGTTAGGGATGGCCTATATTCATCCCACCTACCGAATCTTTTCGCACTGTTGAAAAGCTTCCTTACCGTTCGTCGCATGGCCGCTAACTTATCAGTCCACCATGGAACATTCTGTTTCATGCGGACTGGACGTGTAGCAGTGCTATCGTGGTACGAGCTCACGTTTCTCGTATAGCAGGTCCGCGGCCAGCTCCAGATAATGAGCTAATGCTGCGCCGAACTCCGCCAACTTTAGATGTTACCAGCTGTTGCCAGTTTGTCTTCATAGAAAGGTAGACCTTAGAGAGAATATCAGAGGCCCCCGGAATTTCAAAGCGAATATGTTGGAGGTCTGAGAGAGAAACTTCGTTTGAAACTCGCCAATTCCAAACGAAGTTCGTAACCCTGTTGCCAGTTAGGGTGAGATCTAGAACATCTTGTTTAACTGCTGTTATAAATGTAGGTTTACAACCTATATTTGCAAATTCGAGCTGGGATCTCATTAAATAATTTAAGAGGTACTCACCTCTGTGGTTGGTGTCATTGCTGCCCCAGACGGTGTGGTGTGTATTAGCATCACAGCCAACAATGATCTGCCTGCTGTGGGTGCGGCAGTGCTCCACTAGCCGCTGCCGCTGTTTGGTTCATCCCCTGGGAAGTAGGCTGTGGAAATATTCACTAACACAGCTGTTAAATCTCTGGAAATAAAGTTTGTGGAAAGGAATTAATCTTTTTATCAATTAGAATTGCCTTGCGGGTCAGTGCTGCAGAGTGGTCGTAGATTAACTTACTAGTTTTGCAGTTAAATCCACGAATTTTGCCACACACCACCCAAGGCTCTTGAATTAGAGCGAGGGTGGTCTCCTTCTCGACAAAGAGATTGCACACTGTGGCCGTTGAACCTTTGGCGTGGTGCAGGTTTGCCTGGACCACCCTTATGGTGCTCACTTGTTTTCTCGGAGGTTTTTGCGGAAAAGGCTCTCCTTCTTGCCCGCTCGGGACCCCTTTCCCCGAGTCCCTCTAGGTGAGGGAGCCTGCTTTGGCGTCGCCTTCCTTGTTGGGCCAGATGCCGGTGAGGACGTAGCTGTAGGCTGCTTGGTCAGCCTTTTGGAAGGTCCTTCCATCCTCCGTGAAACCTGGTTAACAGTAGTGCCGACTGCCGATGGCACCCATACTGGCCCCATTGCCGGCAACTTCCCTATTAGTGGAAGGCTGGCGTTCCGTCGCTGGCAACTGCACAACCGGTTGTTGCGGGTACGTATGCTGCTGTGCCGGCTCGGAAGGGCCCAAATGGCCGAGACTATTTCCTTTTATGTTCAGTTTAATATGGCTGAACCCATATGCAATAATACCTTTTAAGTTATTTAGGGCCGCATATGCCCATATGCAGATGGAGTTGCGGGCCCTGTACACTACGTTGTACCACACGCCACAGCGCGGTTGCCCCAGATGGTCGCCAGATCCTTCGCATTTGTGATAATTGCACTATGGGGAAAATAGCCACGAACCAAATGTGTCTGTGGAAACTCATTTCCCTCCAATAGTTTTAAGTTAAAGTTCACCGTTGCCCTAATATGACTGAGGTTACCTTTAACCCATGTTGATGACTCGTTCGAACAGACCTTAAAAAGCCAGCTCGTACGGGGAATACACCTCTCGAATTCTGGCTTCACCTCATCTGACGAACGTTCGATTGTGAAATCGATAATTGCCTCTTGCAGTAGTGCCATATGCTCTACTGTAAGAGAACAGTTTTTAATGTCAGCCGAAAAGAAACCCAGCTTAACGCTACTCGCTACACGGCTATATGAAGGTTTCGCTGACCCTTTGGTCGACCTGGACTTTTGTTGTGCGGTGAATTCCAAGGGAATTCTCCTCCGAACGGACTCTCTTTAGAGCCCGTCCATCTGTATCTTTGGCATACTCGATGGCTTTTTCCCTCGAGTAGCCGTTAGCCAGCGCTTATTTAAAGCGACGCCTCTTTTTAAAGGAGAAAATAGTGAAACCTGGACCAGAGCCAGGTTTATTAGTGTGCTGGGGTGCACTGTCGTCTGGATTAACGATTTGGGGTACGGTCACAATCGTCCTGTCTGAATCGGAGTCAGAGAACAGAATTTCCTCTAATGCCTCTCCACTGACACTAGGGAGTGCCGTCCCCGAAGGCTGCATGACTGAGTCCATATTGACCTCAGTCACCATGCGTTTGTTGATGCATTAAGAGCTGCATCAGGCTCGTTTAAATTGGTTGGTTCCATATGAATTTCCACGAGCAGACGGGAAAGGAGGTCACCTGTACCAGAGCTGAAAAACTGAAGGGCGCCAGGTATCCAGAGTTCGCATATTATCGGTTAGATTACCCTCTAACCATTCATCTCTCGGCATATGCTTTTCCACCTTAGATTTGGGGATTTGTTAGCTTGAAATTGAAGAAACACAGCTACATTTTGAGAACCACACCAGTGGAAGCTCACACTGTACGATTTTATCCAACTTTGAAGGGAATTTACTTTCCCTCGCCCGACTATGTCAGCCAAGCTATCAGCAGAGACATGACCGTACTGATAACTTGTTTCCACCACTCTGGAGGTTATAGTCGCACTTTCCAAATTACCCAACAGTTACGGCCCGTGCACCAAAATTGTGCAACATGTGATCTCCCTGTTGGACTTTGGACCGACCCTTGCTACCAGCGCTTTCATATTCTGATTCCGAATCATTGGATACGTTTCCGACTGGGAACTCGTTTCCATTATTTTGAATTACATTTTCCTTGACGGGGTTAACAATATGTATCTCTGGCATTGATTCAGAGTAATCGTAATCGGCGATTACGTCTGAAATGATTTTCAAACGCGTCTTTAACAATATATGAACGGCCATTAACAATTCTAAAAATTTTTCTACACTATTCATGTTTAATATAACCAAATCTCCCACCTTCAAGGATGGTAGCGACTTAGCACTTCTATCAAAATAAAATTTTTGCTTTTTCTTTTTCCTGGAATAACTTCTTCTGATACACTATTTCTGATACACTATATTTTCCCGATACTGGCAACCTTGTTTTCACTAACCGACAAAAGAATAGTTCTGATGGTGAATACTCTAGAATCCTGAACTGATATTTATCCACCTCATTAGTAGCATAACATCGTTTTAATATATTTTTAGCAATGGCTACTCCCTTTTCCGCCAGACCATTACTTTGTGGATATCCCGGACTTGAGTATTTAATTCAGATATTACATTCTTTTGCAATTTTCTCAAATTCAGCTGAATTAAATTTACTATTATCACATTTAGTTTCCGATGGAAATCCGATTTTGTTAAGAACAACGCAAATTACCTCAAGTTTGTCGCTAAGTAATTTGAATACGATAACAATAAAATCATGACCTGCATATTCAAATAAATCCATGGAAATAAATTGAAATGGATATTTTGGATTTTGTACATATCTTTAATTTGAATCGTCATTCAACTTCATCATACAAATTCCTAGCTCTTGCAAGTGTTTTTAAAATTCTCATATGAGGCTCATGGAGCCACTTAATCAATTTTTTCTGCAATTCAATTGGAATAACTATTCTGTTATTTACAAACAATAAATCATTTTAAAAATGCAACTCCGATTTGAATTTATGAAATTTTTGACAAAACTCATTGACTTGATGAAACTTGATACACTACATAATGACAAATACGTTTGTACTCGAAACCCTCATCCGATTCTAATGTTTTATTATAATAATTATAGTTGTCTTCAGACAGACCAACAGATTTCCTTTTTGCGCCCACTTTTGTACACTCTTACTAACAGTCCGAGAAGGAAAGGCATTTGGATGACCATCTTGATCATAGTCCATCTTTTGATGCATCAGTTTGAAAGACAATTGTCTTTTTAGGGTCATATGCCATTAAAACAGGCTCCAAAGTAATTATTGATACTAATTATGAATTTCATTCCATTCAAATCGTTCCTAGTTAATCTTCGCATCTCCGCAGTTAATTTTGATAAATTTGGAATAAAACGAGCCAAATATTTGAAAAGTCCCAATAAACGCTTAACTCCGGCTTCTGTATTTCCAAGATAGAATTTTTGTATTTCTCCGCATTAGTACCACTAGAAAGAATATGCCCCATGAACTTAACTTCTGCTTTACGATACTGAGTTTTCTTAGAATTGAATACAACATTGTTCAAATGAGCACGCTCAAGCACCATTGACAAAATTTTATCATGATCCCTGTTATCTTCTGCAATAATTATACTATCATCAAAATATACTAAAACACCTGGTACCATAAGTTTTTTATATTTCTGGTGCACATTTTAATCCGAATGGAAGTCGGTTAAATTTGTATCTTCCAAAAGGAGTCATGCCCGTTGTCAGCTCAGAACTTTTGTCATCCAATTCCATTTGCCAGAACCCATTAGAACAATCAAGCACTGTAAAAACCCTTTTGTTAGCGAGTTCTGATATAAAATTTTCAATTGTAGGAATAAAAAAATGTTCGCTTCTAATACACATTAGGTGCTTTTGGATCTAAACCAACTCGTAAATCACCGTCCGGTATTTCAACTATTTGTAAGTTTGTTGCGTCGATTTTGTTTTTAAATAAATAACGGCGACCAATAACAAAGGATTAGCTGACAAGCCTGGTTTGGGGTCGAGTTGAGTTCAGTATGAAAGGGGCAGATCAAAATGGCGACCCAAAGTACCTAATGAACTCGGTAGAGAGTAACGAGTTGTTAAAATAGTAGAAAAGTTGACAACGCATGCACGAGGAAAAGGAGCAAAAAATATTTAAAAAAAAAAAATTATAAAAAAAAGTTTGAACTTAAAAACTTAAATAAAAGGAAGCGCATTCTGACAGTTTCGAATCAAGGCTTTGATAAGTTAAAGAGTAATTAGTATTGATATACATAAGAATACATAAAAGAAAAAGAACTTAAAACACATGCTTTTTATGTATAGACAAAATTACACCATCGGCAGGCAGCGCGGAACTGATCATAGGGTGTCAGAAAGTTTTGTGGCACAAACAAGTACCAGCACTTCAAGTAAAGACCACCCCAAAAGTAATAAAGGCACCAGCAACAACGCCGGCGAATAATACACGAGGAACCGGCACTGCCAAAGCGAGTTTACAAGCGTTGGCAGAGGACAGCGCCACCTGCCTATCGGTGGTGGAAGGTTTGCTTAGTAGTAAATATTTTTTACGCAACGTGGTTTGATCTTAAAAAAGAAAAAAAAAATCAAAGTGAATTGTGGCAGCCAAAAGTGACGTTATGTTATGCATAACCTCATTGCGACAGAGAATGTATTAAGACCCAACGAATTGATATAAAATACCCAATATCATCTATTTAAATTGATAATACCTCTGACCGATCGAGATGTGCTACTGAAATTATTAAGACTATTGTGCAGCACTAACTTAAATAATATTGAATCTGTAACGCCGATCCGCCGATGCTCCACCGTATTATCTTAGGTGACTTATATTTACGTACCTATATAAAAGGCCTAACGCAAGGTTAATTGCTTCCTCGTGAAAGTTGATGCATTCTCAATGAGTTCAAAAATTAAAAAAAAAAAAATTATATAATCCAACTTGTCAATATTTCCACGTGATATACTCTCAGATATGGTACCTTATATACATACTATATATTATTTTCTACTTTATGTATATATATTTAACATAAAACAGCACCATATTATTTCCAACTTATAACTTAAAATCTTCATACTTAATCTAAATTTAATGAATTAATTAATTTAGAATTTAACGAAAAGTATTTCGAAAATTTAAATTTAACCTATAATAATTGCTACACTTATTTAATAATTTTTGCTCAATCATTCTTATATTGATTAATTGGTATAAAACTGAAATTCTCACCCATATAACCTAAGCTTTGCCATACAAACCGTTTTTTATAGAACATAAGATACATTCGAAACTAAATTAATATGCATTTAGCCAATTAGCCAAAGAAATAACAAATCGAGTAGGATGTAGATGAAAAGAGAGAATATTAGTAATTTGTTTTGTTGACAAGATTAAAGAGTATATATTATTTATACAGTGGTCACTCGCAAGATACTTAAATCGACCCCCATCCCTTAGAACGCTCTGGTAGGAAGGGTCAATGTCTCCGAACAGGCGTAAACCAAGATCAAAAAGTAAAAGGTACATGTATATTATATATTGCTCTCTATTCTTATCAATATCTAATATTGATCAAAAAGTTTAATGTTAGGTCACGTGTTAAAAAAACAAAATGTATTTTATATTTATATGCTAGTGTAAATTAATCATTTTTCCCAATTTAAGTAATTATAAAGCTAGGATAAAATCATTAAATGTTTTGTTAGTTGTAAAAAGAAAATGATTGTATAAATTCGTGATAGTAGGTGGATCGCTCGAACATGATGAATGACGACGGTAAAGAGGATGGTTGGCGAGCGTAATGTTTATATGCATTTTAAAGGGGAGTTGCAACAATAATTCGTAAAAGCAACTTCAGGTAGGGTGGGGCACGGGATATGGATACCAACTAACATCTCATTCCTTCAGTCCACTATGACTCCAGTATCATTATCCTCGTACGAATCGGGATAATTTTTCTTGTACGGCATGAAATTGTGGTCGTTTCCATCCCTGAGAGATACTGAGTCATGGCTGGAGGACCGATTAATAGAGGCAGCTGATTAGTGGCACTCGTATAACAAGTTATGTACCAAGTCAGTTGGGTGAGACACAGGCGAAATAATTCCATCCTGCATCATTGTTTGGTATTAATTTTCTGAAATGTATTTGGAAAACGTTTTCTAAAGTGCACAATTGATTTGTGTCATCCTTCAAATGAATTGTAATTTTTTCGAGGAATTTTTCCAAGTCCATTAAAAACGGTACTGTTTGGCATAAGAAAATCTTCTTTAAAATCTGGTAACCTAATTGAATCAATTTGCAGGCGTTTAACTGATTTAAATCTAATACAATCTTCACGTCACAGTATCGGTTCCATTGCCTCATTAATAATCACAAAAATTTAAATTTAAAATTTATTTTGTAATTACAAGTTGTAACACTTAAGGCCGTTCTGAAGACTTAGAAATACATTAGAAAATACGAATTGGCAAGATATATGCTATTGGTGGAATAATGTTGAGTAGTGCATGTCACTGCTTTGCAATTGTAATAAATCCTTCTGAGTAGCCCTGGAGTATATTTCGATTCGAATTTTTTCTGTTATCGTTCAAAAATCGGTCACTTTTTTGTCTGTTTTAAAAATTCGATTATTTTCGTCTGAAATCGATAATTTTGGTCTCACTTATCGGTCAGCTGCAAAATGCTGAAGAGGTGGACAGTCCATTCTTTTGCAAAAATATAAACGCATAAAAACTATAAATTTGGAAAAAAAAATTGGATGAGAGTGAACGCCGCCGCTTTAGAAATATATGAGCTAATCCATGAATATAATATGTACGTTTGCATTTAAAATTTTAATACAAAATTTGAATTTTGTTTGTTTTCAGTTTGCTTTTGCTTTGGTTTTTGATCGATCGAGTTGACAGGTATCTTTGAAATTAATTTTTAATAAATTTATTGGCTCGCCGAACGCGGCAATACGGTTATAGGCTTACTAACATTGAAAACTAGGATATCTTGAGAAAAATATGAGCTATAAAGATATATGGAAGTCATAAGAACTGCCCTTAGTCTATGTTCTACCTTATCGTTTTCCTTAGCTATTTTACCTTGGTTACTCCAGTTAAGATTGTTGACTCTTGACTTTCCTTGTTCTCTCGGTTCCGGTGTTTTTATATTTGCTTTGTAATTCTTTTCCCGACACTCGCTTTGCTGGCCACGTATTGTAATGAGCTGTACTCCAATCACCACCGCAGTTAAAACAAAATCGGCGGCTAATAAAGTTAACCACATCCGATGCATCATCCACTGGCGATGAAATTGCAGTAACTAATTGTTTTAATTCTAAAATGCTTTTGTTAATATTAACCGCTTCCAAGGTTTTACATACATATGTACATCAATCGCAAAACTCAATTCCTCATCGCGTCCATCCAACAATTTTAATTGAAGATTCTTGTCATATACTCCCGTAATAATAAGATCACGCAACATTCTTTCCTCATATGACGCACCACACTCACAATTAAAGTCACAGTGATCCAGATACGTAGTTCAATCAATAAGTCATAAAACGTTTGACATTCCTTATGAACCATAGTATAGAATTTGTATGACTCCATTGTAACATTTGCTGAGGCAAGCAATGCGCATCAAATTTGGCTAGCACTTCATTTAGTGTTTTTTGACTTCTAACATCTCACACCATATGCTCCGGCACACTTTCTATTGCGACCATTGTTCGCTGAACAACAACCGTACCAAGCAATAATTGCTCAGATCAACCAGAAAAAATCTGCAATTTTTGTTGCCTCTGGTTGTGCATTTTTGTTGTTTGCAATCATGTAAACGAGAAAGTCTCTTTTCCATTTTTTTCAATCAAGTGAGAGGTTTGAGCAGTCTAACTCTCTCAATTCTTTGTTTCTCTCCGCGATTTTTTTTTTATTAAATTGCTTTTTCACAATGTTGTAAATAAATTTTGACGCTTCTGAAATAATGATGTTAATTTACAATAACATCCTAGGAAACTAATTCTCCTTAGCATTTTAAATGCTTCTACTTCTGACACCATATAAGATTAATTCGTTTATTAATATGGCCAACTATGGCCCTATGGACTTGTAAACGCTTGTTTGGTCGGACGAGCCCCACGACCGACTCGCCAATGATGATCCCTTGGATCTAAACCTGAATGGCGAGACCCATAGTATGGTGGCCCAAACTGCTGCAAACAAGTGCAATAAGGCAGTGCGACAAACTACAACGGCTTACTTGCCTGTGAACATTTCCTATGTAACCCCTGCACATTTTTATTCAATCCTCAGCAGCAATAGAGCCTTTGAGACTTCAGACTGTATATAGTATGATGTATGATGCTAAGTGAACTGGTACTAGTATCCTTAAACGAACTAGTATCCTTAAACGTGTCCCTGGCATCTGCAACGTTTTAGATTGTTTGACCACGGAACTGAGTTTCTGTAGGCGCTTCTCAGTTTTCTTTCCCAGTCGCGCAGACTGGGAGGAGGGCAGCCCAGATACTGGACCATCTACTTTTATATGATTCACTAATGGTTTACTTACCGATACTGGTACAGGTGCGGGTGTCTTCGGACCCAACACCAGGATCTATGTTGCCATGTTGAGATCTGCACACGACATATTTTAGATAAAGTCCTAAGGGACCAACATAACCATCCCTTCAGATAGTCAAGCGGTTATTCAACCACGAACTTCTTTGAATTTGTCCTCGATGCTGGTTCTTCGCTGATGACATATCCTTCAACAAATCCCAATCAAATAAAATTTCTTAAAAAATTAATAAAAATCGGTCAGATAGTTTCCGAAGACAGAAACTTTCTTGCCGCACCTGATACTGAGAGCGCTACAGTATGACGACCAGGAAACCTTCAAAATTTTAATAGGATGATAACTTCATTCTTTAAAAAGTTGTTTCAATTGGACCAATAATTTTTATAGACTTGCGATTCCATCAGCAACTCGGTAAGATATGATTTGATAATTGCTCAAAATTGAAGGGACAATGTAGTATTTTGTTATATAGTCTATTAATTACGCTACACCTTCTGACAAATGGCGATTAATATCCCTCGCTATCGTACGCTTTTCGGGTTTCGGTTCCATCCATATATACGCAATCTGGATACAAATATTTTATAAATGCAAGAACAGAAGAAGAATGGCGAACATTGGATACCATACGAATTAAAACCAAGAGTCGTGAAAGGTGTTTTTTTTACCTGTGAACTGGTGCTTGAACGACAGGAAAGGTAGGAATTTTTGCATCAAATTGTGACTGGGAAAAAGTTTTCATACAAAATTCCAAAATTGGGCGATTAGTTTCTATGTTGTGCATGGAGATTGAAATCTGTTCAATTTTGAAATTGATAGCGCAAGAAATAAGAAAAATTTCCGTACAAAGCGGATGGTACAGTTATGTCTTAGCTACACCATATTACTAGCTCAAGTAACCTAAGGAAAATTCTATACATATTCGAAAAAAAGTGGGCGTGATACGTCCCTTGATATTTATTCGAAGCATCTGTCCATTACAAAATCTATCTATATTAAATGTCATTTTGGATAACCGTATAGAAAAACTTGGAAATAAAGAGTAAAAGTGAGTACATATTTATAATTCATAGTAGGCAATTATAATATTATACATACGTGTGAGCGTTGATTAAAATTAGTGAATATAATTCTGTTTATTAGATATTATAAGTATTATAATATTAAGCTGTGTGAGTCGTGTAGCAAAGATTAAATGTATTTTATCGCTTTATTGTAAAGCTTTGCGTTTTGTTATCACATGAACCGACTGAATATAAAGCGATGACACGAGCGCAGTTAGGGGTGCCGTCTTCAGAAGAAGTAGTGAATTTAAGTTAGACCTATATGAAGACTCGTTAGTTTCAATTGAAAGCTGCACAGCATGTCACGTCAAGTGGAAGTGCAGGAGTACCATTCCGTACCAAAGTGGATGACCATCGAATATGTTCAGAATGTACTGCGAAAATATCTCAAAGATAATCGAATAAGTGTATTGAAGATGGTGGGAAAACCAGCCACGGCGGTGGGTGAGAACTATGCTAGCGTTATGTCGCGAATATTTGTCGACTACTCAAGTCCTGAGTTATGCGACAATCTCAAAACAACGTTTCTTGTCAAGACCACTTATCGGTCGGATGATCCGGTGTCCGAGCTATTTGAACCGTATGGCATATACATGCGTGAAATGGATATGTACGAGTTTATATTGCCGAAGCTAACAGAATTAATGCGAGAAATCGGCAGTACGGAAAAGTTATTTGCTGACACGATGCACGTTGATCGTACTAACTCTTCGATCATTTTCGAGGATCTCTCCCTAGAAAACTACGTGACAGCCGATCGCATTAAACGCTTTGACATGGATCATGCGCATTTGGCTTTGCGAAAATTGGCGAAGCTGCATGCGACTGCAGCTGTGCTCAACGAACGCTCGCCAGGCGTATTTTCTAAAAATTTTGATCGTGGATTCTTTAATCGGCACACTGATGTCTACAGTGAAGTTCATTTATCCATATTAAGAGCGTTACTTCGTTATATCGAAAAAGATCCAAAACTTAAGGTAAAGTATCATAAAAAACTCGTTTGTCTACTTGACAATCATATGGAGTACGGTACACGTGTGTACGATGTTAAGGAGGGTGATTTTATGACGCTTATTCATGGAGACTATTGGACCACGAATATAATGTTTAGATACGACGACAAAAGATTGCCGCGTGATGTCATTCCGATCGATTTTCAGTTTAGCACCTGGTGTTCGGCGGCAATCGATCTTCACTATCTCTTTAATTCGTCCTTACGTGAAGAACTTAGAATGAATCAACAAGAAGAGTTGGTTCAATACTACTATTACATATTGGCTGATACTTTGCATCAGTTGAAATACAAAGGTCAGATTCCTACTTTGCAGAAATTTAATTTGGAATTTCACGACCGATATTATATGGGTAAGTACGATTTCTTTTAAAGTTTTGTTACTCTTTAGTGTATTCAAATTTTCTGTCTTTCATTAGCCTTTTTTACATCCTTTGTTTTTCAACCCGTAATGGTTTACAACGCCACAGAAGAATATACTATAAGCAGTATTATCTCAGAGGACGAAGTTGGAATGCGCTTGAAAGACTCATATTTTGAAAATGAAGATGTGCAAAAGTATGTTCACAATTTGTTACCCTTTTTCGATCGAAAGGGTCTTTTTGATCCGATGGATTAAACAATATGCAATAAATCAAGTAAAAAATGTTGCAGCAATGAGTCCACGACTTCGAAATACCCCTCTCCCTCACTGAAATAATAAATATTATTATCGGAGCAATTACTCTTATAATAATATGTAATAATAAACATAAAAAAAGAAAAAGCTAAATTTGTAAAAATTTAATAAACAATATTTAAAAAAAGGAAACAAGATAAAACGTTAACGGGTATACCGAATATACCATTCATATAACTTGAATATATAATATCTATAATATCTACAACTAGTAACACTAAAAAAATATAGGAAAACAGGTTTTTATTATAATAATTTAATATCTTGGTACTATTGTCTGTCTTGGCACTGTTTGAAAGTATCAAAATTTTTTAGTCAGAAGGCGCTTAAAAAGTTATATATTTTATAAGCAAAAAGTGGATTAAAGATGTCCAAAAATAGAAAAATTCGCAGAGAATATAATTCTATAATTATATTCTCTGCTTAGTGGTAATATCAAGCTATTTTATTCAATAGAACATTTTTTACTTTGTAAAGAAGGAGGAACAGTTAAAACTATATTTTACAGTTCACATAAAAAAATCAAAAGCATGAAAACAACAACAACAAAAAGACAATTACAATATAAAGATTTTAACTAGTTTAAGATAAGCATTCCCTTCATCTTAGAGCGCTAAGGAGAGAGGGCAGATCTAGATTTTCTGCTAATTTACAGTAACTGTAATAACAGAAAAAGTTTTTAGTTATTGCGAAAAGAAAAAGACGCGAGCTGCGGTATCATATCAGCTTTTCGAATCTGACCCTAGCTACTTATTATAATATATCTATATATATAAAACCGAAAGTATGTATATACCAATGTATATTTGTACGTTCGTTATAGACAGATACAAGTACAAACATTCGCCGTGAAAATTGGTGTGTATTAAAGTTGAGCGATATTTCACAACCTGAGATTCAATGACGGCGACTGAAAAATCACGAATATCACACGTGCTGGAATAGGCTGAGATGACATATTGCAAGAACCACTGCTAAAGCTATGGCGACAATGGAAATGTGTTTTACCGCAAGCTACTTCCTTAGAGATCCCCCGTTACTACTCGCAAATGTTAAATGCAGCTGAACACATTGATCTCCACACATTTGTGGATGCAAACGAATACTCTAACGCAGCTGCATGTTATCTGCGAGTGCCAAAAAGGTCAAAATGAAGATGTGACGTTGGTAGCAGCCAAAAGTAAAGTAGCACCGTTGAATCCGCTTTCTATACCACGCATGGAACTACTGGCAGCGTTAATTAGAGTACGTTTAGAAAAAAACGTGCTGAACACTCGAGGATTTGATTGCTGCACCTATTGGTCGGACTCTAGAACCGTCCTTCACTGGCTAAACATGGATCCACGGAGTTTCAATTCATTCGTGATGCATCGAGTTGAAGAAATTACGGAGACCACCAGCTTTAATCAGTGGCAATGGGTTCCCACCAAGGTTAACGCAGCGGGCACAGCCACGAAGTTTAGTACTAAACCTAATGTAGAGCAGTGGCGCTACGGGCCAAATTTTCTGCGATAATTGGAAGACGAGTGGCCAGTATCAAAACAAAACATTCATCCCGGTGAAATTGATTACTCGGAAGTACGAAGACATGCACTGGTTATAAAGAAGTGCACACCCCTTAAGCTTATAGTGACTACTTCTCCGACTGGAGGCGTTTGTACAGAGCTGTGGCAACATTCTTACTGTACGTGAAGAAGCTGCGCGCTAAGTGCACTAGCCAAAAACTGCCTATGAGGCTGACGCCCGAACTAATATATAAGTACGTTCAAATGGAGTCATTCTCATCAGAAGTAAATGCGCTTTAGCCCAATGGATTCATCGAGAAATCAAGTTTTCTAATTGCCTTAAGCGTATATCTCCACGAAAATGGGGTCATACGTGTCCAGGGCATAACACACCAAATCAATTGTAACAGTGATGCAGTTGTATTGTATAAAGACAGCCATATTGCTTTTTTACTGGTGAAGCACTACCACGAGAGAAACCACCATGCATTACACGAAGCACCAATAAATCTTATTAGAGGCTTATACTACATACCACGATTACGAATACTGTACAAATCTGTACGAAACCAGTGCCAAAGATGTACAATCGACACAGCAGTGCCTCAGTTGCCATCTTCCATTTGCCAGAATTGCAAGCTTTGAGAGACCATTTACATACACCGGCGTGGACAATTTTGGTCCGATGTTCGTCAATGTGGGATGGCATAAGGAGAAACGCTGGGGAATTCTCTTTACCTGTCTTACCTTACGAGCAATACACATAGAAGTGGTGTATAGTCTCGATACAAGCTCGTGTATAATGTGCCTTCATCAAAAGATATTTTTTCTGACAATGGCACTAACTTTAAGGAAACAGAAATGGTCGTCAAGGAAGAGCTGAGACAAATCGACTTCGACAAAATCAGCATCACTTACGATGGCATAAAATGGAAATTTAATCAACCTGGGGCACATCACATGGGAGGAGCCTGGGAGCGAATGATTCGCTCCGTCAAATCAACACTTAAATCAATTTGTCCGACTAGCAATTTCAATGACGAGAGCCTTCGAAGCGCCCTAATGGAGGCGGAGTATGTTATCAACTCCCGCCCACTAACCTTCGTTTCTGTAGAATCAGAAGACGACGACGCGCTAACTCCAAATCACCTGCTAATGGGATTACCAAACGGCTATTAACCAGTGGCTATTGGCGACTCAGATCCCAGGCAACGTTGGCGCCAATAGTAACTGTTCGCAGATCGTTTTTGGAAATGATTGGTGAAGGAATACACCCCAATCCTCACCAGACGTTCTAAGTGGCACGCCTGTTAGAGTCGCCGACGTAGTCGTCGTGATTGATGAAAATATTCCAAGGAACTTCTGGCCCAAAGGTCGCGTAACCGACGTCATAACGGCAAAAGATGGACAAGTACGTCGAGCAACTATCAAAACACAACGAGGCGTCATGATGCGACCAGCGTCTAAGTGGCTGTACTGGACGTTGGTATTAATATGGGTTTCGTTTACGCGGAGGGGGATGTTACTGCCGCAGTCCAGTCAGAAAGTCATCTGGCAACCTCAACTACCCCCATTAATGGGGTAATGAAATCAACCCTGCACCGACTGTAGTCAACGTCAACGTGCACTCTCTCAAATGGTTTTTTAGCCAGATGCCATCTATGCGTTGTAACTTTCTTCGGGTCTTCGCGCGTAACTTGACGAGCGCTGCAGTTCGATACCATATTTTCAATTTCTTTGTCCATTTGATACCACCAACAATAGCCTCTTGCTAAAGTTTTCATTTTAGTTATGGCGAAATGAGCAGTGTGCAGTATAGCTCATCCAAAACTCTTTGCCGTAACGATTCTGGCACGTACACTCGTATGCCGCGCATAACACACCCGTTGTGTAGGCTGAATTCTGTTGCTGCAATTCCGAATCGATCTTTCGGTGAAGCTTCTCGCCCAAACTTGAGACAATTGAACAACACTTTGATTTCTTTATCCTTCATGGTTGCCTATCTTAATTCCGCAACCGTTACTGGTAAATTATCCAATATCTCTTCTTCAATTATGTCGACCTCTTCTCTGAACCTGTACTCGTCTTTACTTGGTAGAAGGGATAACGCATCTGCACTTGCGTTCTCCTTTGATCGTTTGAATTCGTAGTCAAAATGTTCCAGATAAATCGCATAATGTTGCATACTTGTAGCTGACAATATTGGTAGACCTTTATCTGGAGCAAAAATTTGAGCTATGGCTTTATTGTCCGTTACTAATGTAAACTTTTTTCCGTACAGGTATTGATAAAATTTACGAACGCCATAAATTACTGCGTATGCCTCCTTGTCAATTTGACTGTACCTTTGTTGCACCTTACTCAATGTCTGTGATGCGAACTGTAATGGTTTCTCAGTGCCACGAGGATACTCATGACTGAGCACTGCTCCAACTCCAATTGGGCTTGCATCTACTGCCAAAACTACAGGTACCTTTGGGTCGTAGTGCGTTAGAACCAGGTTACTTAGCATTTGCTGTTTTATCTCACGAACCGCCTGTTCGCATTGCTTATTAAACACAAATTTAACTCCATCTTGTAGAAGTTGATTTAATGGATACGTTATCGTGCTTAAATTCTTCACGAATCTGCCGTAGTAGTTAATCAGACCAAGAAATGCACGAACTTCCTCTTTGTTGGTCGGCATCTTCATGTCTTGTATGGCATCGACTTTGCTTTGTAATCGATGGATGCCATCTTTGTCAATCAAGTAACCACAATACTCGATACTGTTCTTCATTATTTCGCATTTAGCCCAGTTTACACGCATGTTGTGTTTGTCCAAACGACGAAATACTTCCTCCAGTCGCTGTATATGAATCTTATCATTTTCTGCCGTGATTTTGATATCATCCAAAAATACCGATACCCCAGGTATGTCACCAAATACCTGTTTCATTAAGCGCTGCCATTTTGCTGGAGCACTTGCCACACCATACATCAAACGAGTGGGTTGATATAGCCCTTTATGCGTATTCAATGTCAGCAAATGTCTGTCCTCAGAATGCACCTCTAACTGTAAATACGCTTGCGATAAATCAATTTTAGAAAAATTTTCACCTCCTGATACCTTGCTAGACAGCTCGTCGATTGTAGATATAGGATGTTTGTCTATAAACAATTCCGGGTTTAATGTAACCTTGTAATCGCCACATATGCGCACAGCTCCGTTGCGTTTACACACCACCACAATCGGCGTGGCCCATTCGCTCTTGTCTACTTTCACCAATAGACCGTCTGCCATCTGATTGTTGAGCTCTTTTTCTATAGCTTCGCACAAAGGAAATGCTACATGCCTTGTTTTAAGGAACTTTGGAACAGATAAAGATGAGCTTGCATATCTTCAATTTTTCCCATAGACTCTGAAAATACTCTAGGATGCTTTTCTCTCAGCATTCGCTCAATCGAAATCTGTGTACAATTTGTTGCGACACAGTTTATCTTTTGATTAACTTGCAGTTGATTGTTGAGAACCTTAGACCAATCCAATTTTAACTCACACAGCCATTCGCGTCCTAGCAATGGTTTGCGACTTGCCCGGTTACATACCCTACACTGTCTAACGCCACTCCGCAGTAGCATACCAACTCTATATCAGCCTTGCTGAGTTTTGTTTTTGGAAAATACTTCTTTGCTTCCTCCAAGTTGATAATTGATACCGGCGAGCCCGTGTCGACTTCGAATAGTATAGTTTGGCCGTTTACGTTGCAATTGTAAACCACTTTAGCCCTTTTTGTTCTCTGATCGTCAATATTGCTTATCTGCAATATTTCATCCATGCCTAAATCGCTGTCAGCATTGTCATTTATTTGATTTAATTGTTTCCTTTCGTAATGGCATTTTGCTTCTTTAAATTTGCACTCATTCACTGAATGATTAGCATTACCACAACGAAAACATTTCTTTGTATTTTGTTTTTGCTTTTTATCGCATTCTTTTTGACATAATTTCCTTTTAGTCTGCATTCTGTGCACACTTGTTGTCTCTTTTGCACCTTCTTGCATACACGTTTTAGGTTCTTCACCTCCTCTTTCCGCTGCTTCGAACACGATCGCTATGTTGACTGCTTCGTCCAAGGTCAACGTTGTCTTTTCCAACAATCGACTCTGCATGCGCCGATTTGTTAAACCAAACACAAATTGATTACGTAGTGCAGTATTCAAATAGTTACCAAAGTTACAATTTGTAGATAGGCGTCTCAATGCCGTCAAAAACTCACCGCATGACTCGCTGTCCTTTTGTTTGCACATTTTGAAACGGTAGTTTTCAAAATATTTCGTTTGGCTTGGGGCTGCGGCTAGACATCTTTGACATACATGAGTGTGAGAGAGAGAAAGCTCAAAGCTCAAAACTAAACTTTTCACGGTGCAAGTAAAGTTTGATGAGAAGCTTTTTTGCTCTCTCCCACGCAATATCTTTCATAAGTGGATGAACAGTATGAACTAAAACAAAATGCACTCTTTTGAAATTCAAAAATTGGCCGTTATTCAAATAAGTTTTTTTAATTAATTCTTTCTTTATAATAAATCAAAATTACAGTCTTCACCAATAGTGTGGACGTGACAAGGTGACTATGGCACACAATGTCAAAAGCTTTTACCAAGGTTAACCTCCCAGTTCCATCTTGTACAGTAGTCTTCCAATCTGTTTAACATTCGCTATAATATTGCTGTTTCATTCGCCAATATGGCAATGTTGCCTGCTCTTACAGTAATAACCGTTCCATTCATCTATATATAAACCATCTCCCAAGATCATCAAGGTATAGCGTGTAAAGCAATGGCGACAGCAAAATATCCTTGGTGCACTCCCGAATTAGTAACGAAGTAGTTAGATATCTGTTTACCATTTATATATATATATATATATATATATATATATATATATATATATATATATATATATATATATATATATATATATATATATATATATATATATATATATATATATATATATATTTATATATATATATATATATATATATATATATATATATATATATATATATATAAATGGTAAACAGATATCTAACTACTTCGCTACTAATTCGGGAGTGCACCAAGGATATTTTGCTGTCGCCATATATATATATATATATATATATATATATATATATATATATATATATATATATATATATATATATATATATATATATATATATATATATATATATATATATATATATATATATATATATATATATATATATATTGATTTCAAAGTTTGTATGGATAGTTTTTATAACTATAACAAACATACTTATCAAAATGACTATGATGTGGTCACTAGAAGGTGTATCTTCCATACAAAAACGCGTTACATTTATTTTGTATTGATTAAGTTTTAATATTAATAGCTGATTTTGTATAACTTTATTACGTATGTACATAAATTAAATATTTTACGTTTCGATGCTCAACTGTCCAGAGTGCTGCTTAACGTTCCAGATTATGTATGCTCAGAACTCTCTCGGACGAAAATTTCATAAATTTAATTACCAATTACTTCCAATTATTTCATACGAAAAAAAAATTCTACAACCCTCCCATCCACAACCGCAAAAAAGGCGAAATTCATTCCAAACACGCATATGAATATATTTTATTATATGAAAAATTATTATATCATTCAAAATTATAAACTCCAGTATTATTGAGCAAAAATGGCAAATGTGAAAAGTATTAACGCTTTGGTTCCACTGAAGTTAGTTTTTCTCTTTCAGCTTGTGTGCTGTACCAGGATAAATGTACATTTAGGTCATTATATAAGTATCATTACGAGTATTAGCTAATGCATGGTAATAAGTAATGGAAGGGAAAGACAAACCGTAACGAAACAATAGGGGCGAATCCCAGGACCGACACTACCTCGATTGGACGCATCCATGGATACACAGGGCTCTATTGCGTCGGACGTGAAGCACAGTTGAAGAGGTGATTCGTATTATGTGGCGATTGACCACATTCAGGACAGAAATCATTGGTGTTCATCCCGATTCGTTCCCTGTAACACTCGAGCATGTTCTCCACCCTAATCTTAATTATGCTAATTTAGTCGTGGTGCTTCGAGGGAGATATTTTTCACTATCATCAATAGGAACAGTCCTGCCACCAAGCATTGTTTATTGACTCAACTAACTTTACTTGACTTAACTGCATCTTTGTACAATTGAGCCCAACCGTATATGTAAATGGACCCCTCTATTTGGTCTAGAGGTGCTAATCGAGATGTACTCGTTTTGTAAAGCCGATTATTCCTCAGCGGGGCGAGCGCGAAAAATTTAAGCAAGGGATCGAAATTTGCACTAGAGATGGGCGCAGGACGGGAATCCGCGGGACCCGATAATTTCTTCAGAATCGGGAAACTTTTAATAGTTCCGAAAGTTCGCTCGGGATCCGAAATTGCTCTCGGGACTCAAAAATATAATATTATTTTAATTAAATGTGCATGTGCATTAGTGTGTCCCAGGCTGTAAGGGCACATTTTTTTTCCGAATAGAGTTACGCATACCCCTTATTTTTTTCCATTTAACCCTAATGACTTAAATAATAAATATTATGGCGATCGGATAACGATAACCCGTGCCGACTTGATGTCAAACTTTAGAATGAAAAGTTAGTATGGAAGCTATAGAGAGGTTTTAGAACTTAATACGTATTTCTGTAAATAAAACACTGTTTTACCCGTGTATAATATTTATTAAGTATTTATCATTAAAATAACATTATTTACTACATTTTCTTTTTAAAGTTTCCTTTTTGCAGTCCGGCTATAACTGTCTGTGTTCTTGTACGCAACGTAATAAAAATTGCTTTTGTTCCTCTTACACAGTAATTAAGCCATGGAAGTCTTGCATTAACTTAACCGCTCTTTCAGCCGTATCGTTAAATGCTCTCAGTGCCAGCACCTTTTTCTTAGCATGTTGAAACGAGGTATTATTCGACCATGAAGCAGGACACTTGTTGAGGAAACTGTCATCAATTTTGAGTCGATTGAATACGGCTTTGCTTTTATTGAAAGAAAATCATCAATGCTTTTCTCTGAAATTGAAAAAGATAGAAATAAGTTACCTAAGCAAGGTGATAAAAGAAAACAAATATTTTTACTAGTTCTACTAACCGAAAAGTGGGCCACATAGTTCTTCCTTCGGTGGGATGTAGCGTTTACCGTGGTCTGATGAGTTTTCTTTGGCTAAGTTAGCAACCATTTTTACTTTTGTTTCCTGGTCTACATTATCATCAAATATAGACAAGACAGATACTTCATCTATTAAATACCATAAATGCTGGCAGAACTTCTGTAAAGCTGCTTTTGTCGATTCTTTCGAAAGCCTTCATGGTCTTCAAAAAGCATAAATCCTGGTATGGTGCCTAAAGTCTAATAGAGCTACCTTGTCCTTGTTTGAAATTCTGAATTGAGAGCTAAGTAAAGTTATTTTTAATGAATAAATTGCTCTCGCCATCCATCGAGCTTGGTGCATGGCACCTTGAGGCCAAATATTAAATTTCTTCTCTCTATCTCCGCCGAGAAATATTATTGAAAGGTCTATTAGCTCTGTATCCTGTCGGGATCAACTGTTCGAGAAGCACACAGACACCATTAATACGACCAATATTGGAAGCAGAAGTATCACAACAGAGAATCTGCAGTTTATCTTCAAGATTCCAATCAATCATAGCGTTCCAAACTGCCTGTGCCTGTTTGCTTCTTCCGACACATTTCGATGCAAGTCGGCACGGGTTGCTGTGGTTCTAAATACGTGAAACTTTATTTATAATATTTTTGACATCATTGAAACAAAATTAGAGGGTATACGTTGGAAAAAAAAATACTCTTATTTTTTTGGGACACCCTAATGTGCATACACATTAACAAATAGTAGTTTTGTGTGTTAAAAACAGTACTTTTTGCGTTGTAAATGCAATTCTGCATGGTATTGCATTTTTTTCAACGATCTTGAAATTATGAGCTATAATAGCGATTGCTGAGTGCAATTTTAAATGAAATAATTCAAAAAGACAGAAGTGTAAAACTTAAACCATCCACATTACAGGCCTTTCAGTCTTCTCCCTGCACTGGCAAAAATGTTTGAGAGGATCATTCTGGACCGGATCATGCAGATAGAGGGTGTGGCGCAGGCTATCCCAAAATGGCAGTTCGGCTTTCAGAAACGTCATGGAACCCCGGAGCAGCTCCACCGTGTGGTCAACTTCGCCCTGGAAGCCATGGAACAAAAAGAGTATGCTGTGGCGGTGTTCATGGACATCCAGCAAGCCTTCGGCAGGGTGTGGCACGCTTGCCTCCGGTGTAAGTTAAAGAATTTACTAACACCCCAGCTCTCACAAATAGTTAGCAGCTTTCTGGACGAGAGATCCTTTTGCGTTGTTGTAGATGGCACCAAATCGACAAGAAGACCAATATGCGATGAAGTACCACAAGACAGTGTCCTAGGTCCCACTCTCTACACAATATACACCGCAGACACGCCGACACCTGCAAGTGTAACTGCAGTAGAGACGGACGACGTACTTGTAGCCACATACGCTGACGATACGGCCGTGCCCACTCGGAGCCCACTGATATGCACTGCGTGGAACATAGGCATCAACAGCAGCAAATGCGCAAGCGTAACATTCAAGAACAGAAGAGGCTCTTGTCCAGGCATATCAATGCTAGGCTCTCCTCTCTAATTTTTTTACATAATTTAATTTTTTTTTTATTTGTTATTTTTAAGTAACTAAATATATGTATATAAAAACTAGTAACAATTAGCCGTATGAGCAGAAGTTCCCTTGTCAAGATATTTAATTAATTGTTAATCTAAACATACTTAAACTATTGTAATTCAATTATTCAAATACTATTATCATTAACTATTATAAACTATTTTATATTTGTTTGTTGCATGCCGTGGAACACACAAAATCAAAAAACTAGGCACTGAATTCCACGAGATTAAAGTTTTTCCGGTGAGAATTTTGGAAAAGGCGAGAAATCCCTAAAATTCCCGAAAATTTTAAAAGATGGGCACGGGATGGGAATCCTGCAGGTCCCGCGGGATTCTGCAGGATTCCCGTCCCGTGCCCATCTCTAATCGAAAGTATCTGTACGCTGTAAACTAGTGTAAGTGTTATCATAATATGCGTTTTATTAAATCGCAGATGACAAAAGATTAGATAAAATGAGTTTCAAGACGAACATAAAGAAAGCTTTAACTAGTTTTCATTGTCGTGGTCGCCGACGATCATATAAGTGTACAGTATTTAATTTACGAAGGCAGACTATTGCATTCATAGAGCTCAATTAATCTTAATCATTTCGTTTTATGGTATATGCGCACTTGGTTTAATTTTTCTTTTCACATATTTATGCATGTGTAGAAAGAGTACATTTGTATTTGAAATGTAATTAGGGTATCCATGATATTGTACGTATCATGGTGCAATTAGAGAAGGTGAGTTAATCCCCAGTATTTCTAAATGAGCGAGTGTCTAAAAAAATTATCAAAAAGACCTGTAACCAGTGTATACAGAAGTGACCGGCTACTTTAGAGGCACCGCCGTGATGGTCAAAAATAGAGAGAAAGAAAGTTTATGTCGCAAGTTTGTTTTTAAATTGTTTTAAAATAATATTGATTGTATTTTCTTTAGATCCTTGTTGTTTATTGCAAAATGCAAAAAAAAAAACAATAATACCGAAGTTTTAATTCAATTTCACATGAAGTTTTAAGCTGTGATTTAACAGGTGTAAAAAACTTTGAAAAAAATAACAACCTAAACGTGGGATGTAAGTTTGGTACAGCATATCCCTAAAAGTGGGTGTGGCACGCCCCTTGATAATTATGCGAGGCGTACGTTCATATGAAGCCACCATATCAAATGTCATGTTGATTTTGCCTGAAATGATACAGTTTTTCATGAAAAGTGCCAAAAGTTGTTGGTGGGGTTGTATGGCGACTTCCCCTAAAATGGAGAAATCACGATTATTTATCTATATGTGAGGCGTTCGTCCATAAGAAGTCACTATATTCAATTTTAAGTTGGTATTTACTGTAATAAAACTTTCATACAAAATACCAAGAGTGGGTAAGTTTCTATAGAGGATACCCCTAAAAGTAGGCGTGAGACGCCCCTTGATATTTATGTGAAACACCTTTCCGTAAGAAGCCGTCAAATTTCTCGTAGATATTGGCTGCAGTAAAAATACTGCATTCTATACAAAAAGGAAAAAGTGGACGTGTGGTTTGGGTGGGGGCTACCTCAAAAGGTGGTGGGATCACACCCATTGATATATATGTGAAGAGTCCTTTCATAAGAAGCCACCATGTCATTTTTTAAAGTGATATTGACATCAATAAAAAAATCCTTACAAAAAGTCGAAAGTGGGATTGTAGTTTATATGGTGGCTACCTTAAAAAGCGGACGTAGTCTTTCAATTTTGATATTCGAATAAATTGCAATAAAAAGATGTGCCAACTTGGATAACTTTAAGATTCTTCCCCAAAAATTGCGCAAAAACGTTCATACAGATATTGACCATTTTACACTCTGTGCGAATAGTATTAAAATTAATACACATAAAAGAAAAACATATTTTTCACGGTATAAAAACAGCTTTGCGGGCACCAAATTTTCTTCGATCATTGCGGACGTTACGTTGCACACGTTGTTTTTTTACAACTATTGTACATTTATTGTTTTTATACAATACTCGCATATAGTATGCATAAAAAAATTGTTTCAAAATTTGTTGGAAAGTCACTAAAAAGAGGAACTGCGTCACTACTTTTTACATCACAATAAGGCACCAGCTCACATTGCTGAAAGAACCTGTAACTTCATTGCAGTCTATATGTAACACTATATTCTTCGGATCTAACGCCTTGTGATTTCTGGTTATATCCATTAAATGAATTGAAATTAATGATAATTATACATACATAAGTATAACGAGACAGTGTGTCTGTGTTCTTCTAAATATTATTCCGCGTGCGTGACCGACACTGTGTGTGGGTTTTCACACTTCTAACTAAGAAATGGACGAACTATCCTCCGACATCCCTCAACCAAACAAGACAGCCTAAACGGGCTTTTATAAAACGCAAGGTGTGTGGAATAAAAAATATGCGTAAATTGGACTCAGTGAACAAAACTAATCCTATAAACAAGAAGCAAATGGACGATCAATTTACACCTGTTAAAATAAAAGCTACACATCAACTATTGCTTCGATCTGAAACATTGCATTTATCCGAAATTACAAGCAAAGTTGCAAAGGAAATGTTGGCCAGGATACACAATCACAATTTGGATAACTTACCATCAACATCAGCTGAAAATTACGTTGGCTCATCTAACCGGTTTTGTCTTTAGCCGATGACGTGGCAACCCGCTTTATGAAAGTTTTGATAAAAAACCCGTAGGCCAGCCTATATTAGCTGTTGGTTCACACACTCTCATTCCTAATAATGATAATGTTGCTCATACAAATTTGCAACAGAACAAGACTTTGAAGCCTCTGCCAATTGTCGTGGAAGGAATTTTAAATATTAATGCATTGATATGTGTTGAGCCAGCAGACAACAATAAGAAGACCCTTGATTTTACATCCATCAGCCACCAGAGGTTTTAGATTGAGTCTCCTCGCCGAAATAACGATGTTTCGCAATGTCATCGCTGCTAATATTATGGACACATGATGTGGTTTTACAAGAAGGACTTCAGATTTGTAAAATATGGCCACAAACACGCCACAGTTGACTGCTCAAAGTTAAAAGATGTTCCTTCTAAATGTGCTGTATCTCAGGAAGCACATACGGCATATTATAAGGACTGTTACGTATATAAGCATATCCTGAGTAAACATACGTCTTCTACTAACCCACCCACATGGTTCCAGCAGCAGCTCTATCTCTTGAGCCAACACCAGTGTCGATGTGTGATCCAGTTGTCGGTTTTGCGGATGTAGTTCGGTGTGGAAAGCACAGCGCAAGTCTCAGCAGATGCCGTCAAATAAGCGTAAAATAAACCAGCAACAACAAATAATTGAGCCACGGCAGCAGCGATCAAAACAACACCGAAATCAAAAACACGAAAATCAGCAACAACAAACAGAGCATCTTCCTCAGCTGAATCAGACCGAACCAAAGTTTGAGGCACTGGTGGCCAAATTGGATAAACTCTTCGATATGCTGTAATGAGTAAGACAAGACGCATATCAACACAATTTATAAATAAACTTACATACAGGGTGGGGCAAAAGCAACCCGATGTTCTTTTGCTGCAATTTTTTTTATAATGAAAAACTTTGGTTCTGCTTGTGAAATTTATTTATTTAATTCATTAGAATTTATTCCATCATGTTGAGAAAATGATATCGGCCAAGTGGCCGGCGCCAGAGTTGATGACCATACGGGCCCGTTTTGTGGCATTTTCCATCATCTTGCCAGAACTTCGGGCGACAGGTTCTCGCATTCGTGGCGAATATTCGGTTATCATGGCTCTGTAGCGCGCGCCGTCCACAGTCGTCGTTTGGCCCGCGGCGTTCTCAAAGAAAAATGGCCCGGTGACTCCTCCAGCGTAAACAGCACACCACGCAGTAACTTTGAGCGG
This sequence comes from Leucophenga montana, assembly GCA_035044765.1. NCBI lineage: Eukaryota > Metazoa > Arthropoda > Insecta > Diptera > Drosophilidae > Leucophenga > Leucophenga montana. Next base: position 517,054 of record JAWNNQ010001512.1, read on the forward strand.
ATGTAATGGGTCTTCGTGGGTGATAGACGGATTTTCGGTGCCCCAGAAACGATTATTTTGTTTATTCACGTAACCGCTAAGATGGAAATGAGCCTCATCACTCATGATAACTTTCGATGAAAAATCGTCCTCCTCTTCTTTGAGATTCAGGATGGCTTGAGCGTAGGTTAGACGCGTTTGGCGGCCAACCGCTAACAGCTGATGCACTGTTTGCACTTTGTAAGGGAACATTTTCAAATCTTTCACCAAAATTCTGCGTAGGGACCGCCGGCTAATGCTCAATTGCGTGGCACGTCTTCTGGTCGATTTTCCGGGCTTCGACATATTGGGCAACAACAGCGATATTTACTCACATCTCTTGTTGCCCCAGTCTCTTCAAGGCGAGTGGCCATACGCCGCAGTGTTTGTCCAATTGGTGTCGGACAGCCAGGAAATCTGCGACCAAATTTACGATGCGCCAACACAACCTACTATTGTTGCGCAAAAAAATGGAAACAATTATTCCGCGTTTTTGCGGAGTAAACCGATTCATGGCTTATCGATGTTTATTCTGCGTTTGTTTACTTCACAAACGTCAAAACCGAATTGACATTTGGCGCCATTTGCAAAAGTTATAGCGTTTTCCATTGAATTAATTCTTTGTTGCTAAATTAATAAGCTTCTTATATTGGAAATACACTGAGGTGAATTTGGAATGCAAGGAAGTTATTGTAAATTAACATTGCAGAAGCATCGCTATTTATTTACAACATTGTGAAATATCAATTGACAAAATGGCAAAGAGACGTAAATAATTGAGTGAGTTAGTGTGCTCAAACCTCTTACTTGATTGGAAACATTGGAAAAGAGACTTTTTTGTATACATGATTGCAAACAACACAAATACACAACCAGAGGCAACAAAAATTGCAATTTTCCTCTGGTTGGTTGGCACCAAAGCTTCAAATATTTACAACTCGCTGTTCCCTAACGATGGATATTTGACTTTAATAAAGAAGAAGCCGTCATGTAAAATTTTACGTCGATTACAAAAAAGCAGAAGTGGGCGGGTGGTTTGTATGGGAGCATCTCAAAAAAAGGGGATCGAACCCGTTGATACATATGTGAAGAGTACCTTCATAAGAAGCCACCATGACAAATTTTAAGTTGATATTGACAGCAATAAAAAATTATTCAATGTGGTTTGTTTGGGGGCAACCTAAAAAGTGGGCGTCGCATGTCAATTGTGCTACCAAAAAATGTGCAACAACATCCAGACAGACAAACAGACAGACGGACATGGCTACATCGAGGAATCAATGCTTGGTACGGTTGTTGGTCAGTGAAAGGTGGCCGCAACAGAAGGTATGCCGGCACATGTGGTGTATGAAGTTAGAAATCAAAGAACTCTAAGTGAAGTACTATTCAAATTTGATGCGCATTGTTTGCCTAAAGTGATGGAATCATACAAATTCAATAATATGGTTCAAAAGAAATATCAAACGTTCTTGACGAAACTACGTAAGCAGCTGGATAACTGTGACTTTCAATGCGAGTGTGGTGCGTCATATGAGAAAAGAATGCTGCGTGATCGTATTATTACGGGAGTGTAAAATTGTTGGATCGAGGCATATGTAAAACCTTGGAAGCGGCTAAAAATAACAAAAGCATTTTAGAATTAAAAAAAAAAAATGTTTAAGCGGAATAATAAAAAATAACCATTAATTCAGGCAAATCGAAAAAAAAATTTAAATTTATTTCAATGGATTATTTCAATACAGGTCATGATTTTATTATTCTCATCGATGCGTTTTCAAATTACTTATTATATTATATTATACATTATGTTATTTGCGGTGTTTTTAACAAAATCGGTAAGTAAATGTGAAAATAGTTTCTTTAACTCAGCTGAAGTTCGAATATTTGCAAAAGAATGTATGAGAGAATGCATATGGCTACAGAATGCCATGGCTACATCGACACGTTTCGTCGAGCTGATCGAGAACATATATACTTTATGGGGTCTAAGATGTCTCCTTTAATGCGTTACAAACATTCAGACAAACTGATAATACCATTTCACATTATGTGTGAATGGTATTATAATACGATTTAAAATTTCGTATGAATGGTATTAGAGCTTCGGTTCAACCGAAGTTAACGATTTTTGTTTATTGTTGATGTAGAAATAAAAATCAGTTGCTGAGCCAAAACTAATTGTTTTAGCAAGATTTTTTTAAATAAAACTTGTAATTGTTTCGGTTCCTGAAGAAAATCCTAAATACTCTTCACATTCAAGTTGGAAATCTGACCCGTACAACTGAATTTATGCATCATTATTTTGTACAATTTATTTGTAAGCCTATAGTACAATAAAATATCCAAGTGGTTACGAAATTTGCACTATTATTGGTAAATAACTATTAACAAGTTTGATTAATTTCCAAAAGACCTTTGTGATCAAAAACGGGTAAAAGCTGTTTTAAATTTTGCTGAACAATGGGATTATTGTATAATCTATTTTTGAAATTAACACCACGTTCATCGCCGTTCATGAGAGCATTGAAATCGGCATCTGTAGGATCTTCGTTGATCATGACCGGCTGAACAACAACTGTGCTGTGTACAGCTGAAAAATGTAGTATTTTATTAAACCATTTTTTTAATATTGTTCAAAACAACTTACCGAAAAATCGTTTTTGCTCCACATTCAAATAAAATTGATGAAGACTGGGAATAGAATTTTGTCGATAGTTTAACTTTTTTAAGATGCGTTTAAAATCGCTATGATACATCTGAAGGAGCGTGCTCTGTTGTTGACGCCTCAACGGTTCAACCAGCGATGTATTGAAAAAGTGGTGAAGATCAATGGTGGGTGAACCCCAAAATGAATATTGAAAATCTATAAGTAGGACATCGACGGGCTTTCCACTTTCAGCGTCGTACTTAAACATTACATTATTTGTCCAAACATCGCCATGGGCTAACACATTGACATGTCCAGGAGTTGGCTCAAAACATCGCTTGCCGATTTCCATATAGTGCGGCGCCAGGGCTTCTAATTTCTTTGCATATTGACTGCACTCCGGAACTTGGGACATCCACCGTGCACAGGCCAGCAGACTGCCAACGAAATAGCCACTGTAATTGTCTGTATATCGATTGAAAAAGCCGCGATCGTATCCTTCCAGGCAGCCCATTTGGCGTTCGTTAAGAACCGCTGAGGACGCGTGCATCTTTGCCAGCTTACGAAGAACCATTCGAACGTGTTCTATATCTAAGCGCTTTACACGATCTGCCATTATAAAGCCGTCAACGACTAGGTCTTCAAAGATGATCGCTTGACGTTCCTTGTCCACATGCACTGCGATGGGAAAGATTTGTTCGTTCTCGTTTATTTCTTGCAACAAATCATTAAGCTTTGGCAATACCCCTTTGTAAATTGACATCTCACGATTGAATATATCATAGGGTGCCATTACTTCCTTTGAAAATGGATCGTCATCCAGTGAAGTTTTCATTATAAGCCTCTTTAGTATTATCTTTTTGTCAATCGGTAATTGGTATTTTACTAAAAGCCGAGTCAGCACTCCTCCATAGTTTTCGCCTGGACTCAGTGCCGGATTCATTTCAAAGTTAAAGATCTTTACATCGTTTACTTTGTGAAAGCCACAAAGCGCTTGCTCCACATATGCTTGCGTCAACCATTCCGGTGCCGCCATATTTTACCTTTATTTTCTCAACTCGCTAACCGTAACCTACTGCAGTTAAATATTGTCTGGATTTTATTCTAATAATATGCGACCTGCTTTTATAGCAGTTAGGATCGTGTGTTTATGAATGCAATTTTCTGTTCTCTGTCATTATCGTATCCTCCCTCTCTTTCTCACTCATTTCAATACGGATATCTCTTACGATCTGTAAATAATATTATTTCAGCAGTAAGTAGGGTGTTATTTATTATGACGCGTGTTATTTTATAAGTTAAATACTCATAGTATCTCCAAGTGAAAATTCTTAAGGAAATATTTATTTTCTTATCTTATTGTTTCAGACAATTATGATTCTATTGTATAGACTAATTTAATATAGGATTAAAAAGGTAACACAAGTTCATGAATGAAATTCATTGATAGTACATTAAATAGCAAAATTAAAGTTTCGCGTACATGGATTTTACTGTACGTCTAGAAACAGCAAAAACAGTTTATCCTTTCGTCCACATTTGAGTACAAGGAGAAAAAAATAGAGTAAAATCGATAATTGCATTAAGAACTGAAACAAAAATTAACCAATTACATAAGCTTAGGAGAATAGAAATATTCAATTGAACAAGTCGGATATATATATAAATAATTATATATGTATATATACAAGTATATACTATCTGGTACCCGGCGCGATGCTGTCCTTCCCCTTCCCTCTCCTTCCCCTTGCCAAACCTTTCTCTGTCCCTTTTCCTACCACCACCACCCCTATCACATCTTCCCCTATCTCCACGCCCCACACCACTTCTTCCGCTGCCCTTCCCCTAACTCCTTTCCTATGACTCCAACTTCTCCCTGCACTCTTTCCTAAAACCTAGTTGTTTAAAACTTTGAGATGATTTAATTAAAAACATTGCTAATTATAAAACAGCACACTCTGAATTTAAATTTTACGAAATAAAATAAGAAAAATCAATTTGACAAAAAAATCATTTGATCATCATCATTTTTGTCGGACTATAAATACAGTTATTCTTTTTTCTCGACCAAAGCGCCACCTATCGGGTATAAAAAACCGGAAACCGGTTCTCGACTGATAAGAAGAGCAACGTATTGTCCTAAGCAGAAAGAGTGTCTATGTCGATGGGTAGCCCCCATACCACCCCCTATTGGGTTTTTGGAGAAAAACTTTTTTATTAAGGTTACTGTTAGAGGTAACTCCATTACAAACCCACTAACCTCTTTTGTGATGGTGTATGAAAAACTTGTTCATTCTTATATATTTCAATGGGTGTGATCCCTCAGATCTAAACAATTTTTTCTTTATTCTTTCTTTATAGCTGCTATACAATTTGAAACTTTGTATGAATGGTGTTAAAACCGGGAGTATATAAATTGGAAGGAGTAGGAAAAAATGCGCAAATTTCCTTAGACAATTTATTTTTTAAAAGCAACAGCTACACGATTTTAATTTTCGATTTATACTTATAACAATTTGTAATTTTATTTGAAGGAGTCGCACGCCGCTAGTGAACAAGGCGGTTGGTTTAATTAGCCCATGAAACGCTTTACAAAAATAGCGAATGGATTTTAAAAAGTGGATCGTAGCTGATAATAATCGCAGGTATCGATTATCAATTTAATGTCAGCTGACATGAATTCAAGTAACGACAATTTAAGATCAAGTTAAGTAGTTGCGTTATACAATATTATGTTTGAACAAATTAGGAATATAAAATGCTCTATGTTATTTGTTAACAGTACGACGACAAATGGTATTAAAGTATTTACCAAAGTTTGAGATTTATCTAATTTATATTTAATTTTTTACACTATTCACACGTGTGTGAAATGATATTATCAATTTGTCAAAAATTTTCTGGTGTATTAAATCGTTGACCTCATGAGGCTTATAAATTCTTGATCAGCTCATCTCCACGAGTCGATCTAATCATGCCTGTCTGTCCGTCTGGTAGTTGTTGCTTATTTTTTGGGGATCTATTCTTAAGACATCCAGCTGTTAAACAATTTTTTTTTTCAGTTTGTAGAATATCTATATTGACATGCGACGGTAATAAATATCAACATAAAAATGCATTGTGTCTTCTTATGAACTATGTACAGGTAATCAAAAGAAAGTTCACTTTTGAGTTGCTATTCCGAGGGGCGCGGGGGTATGTCAATCGGTAGCCTAGCTTTTGGGAATTTAGTCGCTATGGAGCGTTTCTCGGGAGCGGACCGTGGGTTATGCGTACGTCAGTTCTACAAAAACGGTAATTCAGCGACTATAGCGCGTAGAAAATTCTGCAGTATTCGACATGTTCGTCATTTAAATGATGCGACTCATTGGAAAATGTGTCGAGAAGTTTGAAGAGACTGGTACAACGCTGAAAAAATCAAAATTCGAGAACGTTCGAAAACGTGGAGAGTGTTACTCAGTCTGTTCGTGACAACCTGGACCTTTCGATTCGGAAGCGTGCTGTTGCTTTAAACGTGCATATATAATCATTGTTCCGCATTTTTAGCAACTTCACACACGTCCAACAGGTCTTTATGAAATTTTTCCTTTCAAATTGATCTCCAGGAGAGGTGACATAAATTGGTCTCCACGAAGTACCGATTTAACCCCTATGGACTTTTTCCTGTGGGGTTACGTCAAATCTAAAGTTTACGGCAACAAACCGACTTCCCTGGTACAATTAAAAGGAAATATCCGACACGAAATGGCAGCCATCACGGAGAATACCTGCCAAGCCGTCATAGGAAATTTTAGTGCTCGATTAAATGAATGCCGTGAACGCAATGGTTTACATTTGTACAATATCATTTTTAAAAAATAAATTCCCACAGTGTGTATTTTAATATGTAATAAACAATTTTTCAATAAACTACTTACTTCTTTTTTTATCGATTTTTTAAATGTGAACTTTCTTTTGAGATACCCTCTATAAATAGGAGCGATCCGTCGCCCCCTTTTAGAGTAGCTCCTACCCCAAAAAGTGGGCGAGGTGGGTCAATCTTGATAATCTATTAAACTGCAATAAAAAGGAGTGTATGTGAAAATTTTCAACTTGATACCATATAAATTTTGTCCAAAAATGCACATCAACATATAGACGGACAGATGGTCAGACGGACAGACAGACGGACATAGCTAGATCGACTCGACTTGTCCAAACATAATGGCATCACGTCGATCTAGCCATGTCTGTCCGTCTGTATGTTGTTGCGAATTTTTTGGGGGGTCAATTTTTATGCAATCCAGTTGAAAATTGGCATATACGTATTTTTTATTCCAGTCTACGTTTTGGGGTAGCCCCCAAACAAACACACCGCCCACTTTTGACTTTTAGTATGAAAAAAAATTTTTTTGTAGTCAATATCAACTTACTAATTGATATTGGTAGCTTCTACTGGGCGGACGCCTCACATATGCAATAATAAGTGGGACCCGCCCACTTTTTGGGGTAGCCCTCATGCAAACCTACCGCCCATTTTTGTGTTTTGTATGAAAAACTTCTTTATTATAGTCAATATTAGGTTGAAATTCAATTTGGTGTACCGTTCTATAGAAGTTAACGTTTTCATTGTTATCTTTAAAGCTGCGAAGTACATAATTTGAAATTTCGTATGAATGGTATTAAAATTTCGGTTTTTATGCCTTCATGAGTCAGCATTCATAGTTGATTGATTTATCTTTACTTTTAGCAGTATACGCTAGCTTATTCTCTTCATTGCAAACTTTTAGACAAACTGAATCACTTTTCACACTGTGTGCAGGGTATAATACCGAGCAAAACACCCAGACAGACAGACAGACAGATAGACGGACCTGGCTTCACATCAAGTTTACAATTTTGCTTATGGACATTAATCAAATATTTACTGGGTAAATCAAATCTCATCACTCAATTTTTATACACTTAGAAATGCAAAATTTATTTCTACTTCAAGATTGCTATACGTCACTTTGTATAATAGTTGCACTTAGTTGCAGTAAAACTAATTAATTTATTGTATTTTTAACTTTATTTCATCTTATTTGTGCTAACCGAAGTGCGTACTCAAAAAATATTCTAGGGTGTTAAGAAGTTTTCAATCCAAAATACATTTATACACTAAAATATGCTTCGGCAGTAGTAATATTTAATTACCGTTTGAAATCTACTTGAATATCCGTACTCAATCATATTGTTTAATTAGACTAAAATATGGAAGTCGGGGGAAAAATTCAAAAGTTTTGAAAATTGGAATGAGTGTTAGTTGGTACTGGATGTACCAACATTCATCATTCTAAAATATCTGGAGATTGGTTGTAGGGGAGGGGGGAGGTGAGGTAAAGTTATTTAAAAGGGACTTACCCCTTTTATCTTCTTAACTATCATATGGAAAGGTTTTCTATAGAAAGTTAAAAAAACACAATTACCTACAAAAAAATTCTTCTAAAAATCCTTGTATGAGTAAAACTTTTAAAATTCTAGAACAGAAGCATTAAAAAAACTTTTCTTGTCATTTTATAGAATTATATAAGTCACGAAAACCCAAGCGAGTTGACTAGATTGAATAAATGGATAACTTATACAATAACGACTTGGGCCATTTTCACGACTTGCCTACATCTTTATAGGTAATTTTTTCACGCTATTTCACACTATTTAACGTATAAACGTATTGCCTAGTTCGAACAACCAATATATATATTTCAAAGACAGCTGCCAACTCGACTTTACAATTTCGATAACAAAGCAAAGAAAAAGCCAAAATAAAAAAAAAATTATTTTTATTTAGATTTAGATTTGGAATGCAAACGTGCATATTATATTCATGTATTAGCTCGTTTTATTCTACTTTATACTTTTTATGCGTTTACATTTGTGCATGTGCAATTTATACTTTTTATGCGTTTACATTTGTGCAATTGAATGGACTGTCCACCTCTTCAGCACTTTGAAGCTAACTGATAAATAAAACAAAACTAACCGATTTTCAACCGACAAGAAATCAGTTTATACTGCAGGGCTACACGATTCGATTTATTACAACTATGAAGTCGTGAAATACACTACTCAATATTATCCCCCAATAGCATATCTTCGAAGTTCGTATTCTCTAATGAATTTCTAAGACGTGAAAATGGCCCTTAAACATATATTTTAAAATTTATCAATAGTAAACGTAAACAAATGAATTATTGATAATAACAGAACATAACCAGAGAAAATGATAACTTCGGTGTAACTCTTGCTCTCTTTGCACTCTTGTTGGGACAATTTTTAATTTTTGTTAATTTTGTTAAATAATATTTGCCTAAACTCAAATAGGTTCGTTACAACAAAATAAACTCAAAGTGTTTATGTATGGAAGCACACATCTTTAAGTATATTTGTTATAATAGTTACAAAAATTCACTATACCAACTTTAAAACCAATATTTAAGAATTGTGCTGCAATATAACGCATACAAACACAGATACAAGTACACAGACTGACCGACAGGGCTAGATCTAAACGTCTTGTCATTCTTATTACAAATATATACACTTTATAGGCTAGCTGATGCTTCTATTAGGGCGTTGCACACATTGTGACTAAATTATAATATAGAACTAATCACACTCTATCTGACGAGTATAAAATGTTGAGCTATTAAAAATTTAACTATTATTTACCTATTATTTATAGTCCAGTCATTTGGTATTTTTACCTGGAAAGTTTTCCGGGAGTTTTGCAAATTGGTGATTTTATAGATTTCGACATGCTCTTTCCGAATTTCAACTTTGCAACATCGTATTTTTGACGCTCGTGCAGCTATTTTGGAAAAATGGTGCCTAAAAACAGTTTTTTTTTTATAATATCTCCTTTCCGACTCATTTTACGATGAAAATAGTTATGTAATGAATTAAACTAGAGAAAATTTCCTACAATTTTTGTAGTAACCTTTTTTTTTGGAAAATGAATAGTTTTAGCGTACCAGCGGCGAAGTCTACTCGAACACGAGTTTTGGCCAAAAAACTCATTTTCACACCACCATGAGTTAGAGTAATTGGCTCGTTTTTTTTATTGTGGTATCCCCAGTAGACCTAACCTACTCGCAGTGCACTATTGCAAAATTTAGTGCATGCTCATTCGCTTCGATCTTCTTGATGGACCAGGTGTTGCAAGTTCATCGTCTTTAGTACCGATCGAAACGTCACAGATAGAAATTTCTTCCACATCATCCGCGGTGGGATTTTCAGCTTCGTAATCCTCTTCTTCCTCGCTTGCTCGAGAACAGTCTCCGTTTCATCTTCTTCATCGGTATCTTGTGAGTTATAGCTCATTCTTCTTTCTTTTCCATTCACATCGTTCTGCCTTTTGTTCAACTCCTTACCACTGCTGAACTTGGTGATAGGTTCGGAACGAATGTTGTCGTGCTGCTGCTTCTGTCGGTGGTAGCGATGCAATATTAAATTTATTTTATATGCTGATTTTGTGAAGCATACACATCTATAATTATTTAACGACGTAGTTTTTACGCCATTGTAACCGTACAATGCAAGAAGGAAGCGTTCTCCACCTTTAGCAATGATCTCTGGATCAGCATTTGGGTTTTTGAAAACCAGGACAACTTCGTTTAATTCTTTGTTTTTTTTTTTTTGGAGTACATTAACAGATTTTGTTTTTCCATTATTAAAGAGTGCTGATGTATCACAGCCACTAAAGGCGTGCAAGAACAAGATGTGATCTTTGGCTATTTTATCTGTGATACTCTTTGTTGAATATATTTATTTGCGGAATTTTTCCTTTTTCTGGTTTGCGAATATATTGTGCAGCACAAATTGCACACTCATGTACAAATAATAAAAAGTTGTGCACACGAGCGTGCATATAAAAATTGCACGTTTAAAATTGAAGACACGTACATGTGCACATAGTGTTGTTACTTAATATTTTCCAACATACGTGTTTTGATAGGTACCCCGTTATTATTTTTTAGGTATTTTTATTTTTTTGTTGGTTTTTGTATAGTATTTTTTTTTTGTTTGTTTTTTTTAATAAAATTTTTGCGTGGCTTGTTCGACCATGAAGTTCGCAGCTTCAAATCTTGTCTTTATAAGACGTTATCACGTCAAAAAGGTTACTACATAAATTATAGGAAATTTTCTCTAGTTTAATTTATTACAAAACTATTTTCATCATAAAATGAGTCGGAAAGGAGATATTATCAAAAAAACTGTTTTTAGGCGCCATTTTCCCAAAAATGGCGGCGCGAGCGGCAAAAATACAAGGTGGCAAAGTTGAAATTCGGAAAGAGCATGTCGAAATATATAAAATCACTAATGTGCAAGACTCCCGGAAAACTTTCCAGGTAACCTCTTATTTGAGCCCCAAATGACTGGACTATTAGTAAAGTAAATGTAAAGTTTGTATTACTTACGGCCATTCTCATGATTTACCTATATCTTTATAGCTCATATTTTTCACGCTATCACGCCTACTTATCAATGTCACAACTGTTATTAAGCCTATAATCGTATTGCGGAATAAGTTTATTTCAAAGATACCTGCCAACCAGTCCTAACAATTTCGATCAAAAACCAAAGCAAAAGCAAATGAAATCAAACAAAATTGAAATTTTGTATTAAAATTTAGAATGCAAACGTGCATATTATATTCATGGATTGGCTGTTAGAAAAGGGAGATAGCCATTTACGATTTTTCTAGTCGATACTAACCTAACACGGTCAGATGCCGTGGTTCCCCATGTTGTTCTAAGCGCCGTAATTGCTGACGGAGACTTTGACAATTATATTTTGTAGGTACATAGATACAGATGTCACTATGACGCACGTGATCTTTCATGCAGCTGTTTAGAGCATCATAAAAGTCGTCGAATATTTAGGATGCGAATATTTATTAATACTGCATTATTTTGCCACATGCTTTGATTTTTCAAACCATCTCGAGTTAGTCATTAGAATGCGTACACTACCGATCTTTCTCCCGATAAGATGAATGTTGTATTGTCGTTCTTTATGCAGAAGTTGACGGTCCACCTGGGAACACTTTGTATGTATAATTTATAGTAAAATCTAAAGCCTAGGGCGCACGACAGTATGATATCTATGAATGTCGCATGTCTTATTTAAACATTGATATTCACCGGCTCTATAGGTGTTTAAGTATAATCGCTACAACGTTAAATATAACAAATGAAGAAAAAAAAACTTTATATCCATAATCTTTTGTTCAAACACATTTAAAATGCCAGATTCAGTTTATGAGTGCATAAATCACAATCATATCGCTACTACAGAATGTGCAACTGGATATAAAAGCTCTATAGAAAACTTTGGCATACATCATTGTGTGCAATAACCTTGAACGCTCAAGTCTCGCCAGACAATTTCTCATCGCTGTCATAAGCACTCAGAAAGTATTATTATAAATATGTCGGTATCGGATTTGATTAGTGCAGTTGAAAGTATACCGAAAATATCGAGGACAGAGAATCATCATTCAAATTTGCTGGATGCACCGAAATGGCTTACTCAAAATTATTTGGAGAACAGTCTGCAAAGTTATTACAATGACAGTAAATTAAAAATTGAGAACATAGACGGCAGGCCGGCGCTAGCACGAGGTGAAAACTACGGTGGTGTTCTTACGCGAATAAAGGTGGATTTCATCACTGGTGAGGGAGTCTTGAAAACTGGACATTATATTGTGAAAACCTCTTTCGAAGCGGATGAGTTTGCAAGGAAAACCATGGAACCCTATGATATATTTAATCGTGAGATGTCCATTTATGAGAATATACTGCCTAAGCTGAAAAAATTGCTTTTTGAGATCGGTGATGATGAGCAGATTTTCGCCGAAACCATGGCCGTGGACTATGACCGTTCTGCATTGGTATTTGAGGATCTGAATGTGCGAGGATTTGTGATGCCCGATAGGTTAGAGGGACTTGACATGCGTCTGACGAGACTGGTGCTTCGTAAATTAGCTAAAATGCACGCTACATCTGCTGTGTTAAATGAACGTGAGAGCGGCATATTAGAGGGTTACGATCGTGGCATGTTCAATCGTCATACCGAGAACTATGCTCCTTGCTTTCTTGGTTTGCTGAAAGCCTGTAGTCATCGTGTGGCACAGTGGGAGGGATACGAGGTTTATGCTAGAAAATTGACTGCTTTGGCACCAATTTACATGGAACTGGGTAAACGTGTTTTTGATGTGTGCGGTGATCATATAAATGTACTCGCCCATGGAGACTTTTGGACTAACAATGTACTCGTAAAATACGACAAAGCTAATATCAAGCCATTGGATGTCATCATAATTGATTTTCAATATGCTGCCTGGGGTTCGCCAGCCATTGATCTCTTCTACTTTTTGAATTCATCGTTGCATCCGGATATCCACTTTCATAGACAGCAGGAGTTAATTCACTACTACTATAAAATCTTCACAGACACATTGCAGAAATTGCGGTACAAGGCGCACATCCCTAGTCTTCACAAATTTAATATTCAGTTGGAGGAGAAGTCGTTCTATGGTAGGCGTTTCCTTTGTTTTTCTCTCATTTATTTTTGAAACATACTTTTAACATAATTTTTGTTTTATTAATGCAGCTTTCCACACAAGTTGCATAGTTCTGCCAGTGCAGCGGAATGTTGATTCTTCAGATGCAGATTTTAATGCTCTTATGGAAACAAATCAACGTGCTATTAAATTTAAGAACACGTGCTACAAGAATCGTTTTTGCCATATCATTTTAAGGCAACTACTTCCTGAATACGATAGTAAAGGATTACTTGACTTGGATCAGTAAATAAGATTGCAGAATATAATTCTATATACATATATGTATTTAAAGTTTTGTACATACATATTTTTAATATTGAATACATATGTACATACATACATGTATATTTGATCTTTATTCTGTGATATGTATACATTTCTTTATGTAGTTATGAATTTATTAGAGCTTGTACCCGCTGTTGCATCGTTTTTTGTACATAAAGATGTAGCGAGAAAAACGAGACCCTCCCCCGCTACCAGATAAGGAAAAATATTGAACAAAAAAGAAAAATGTTTTATAGCATTTTTTTCTAATTTATTATAACAAACAAAATTAATTAATTTATATGAAATTTTAACTTACAAAATAATAAAAATAAAAATTTAAAAAAATGAAAAATTAATGAAATGATATGAAAAAAATGAAAAAAAAATTAATCAAGTAAATCAAAAACAGATTTGAATAAAATAGATTTATTTTTGTTTGATAATTTTCGTTGCCCTGTTAAAAAAGGATCAGAGCTCAATAGTAATCTATTTAGGGAGTCCGTATTTGTTGCTACACGTGAGATCTTACAAGTGTGATGGAGTCGATACATTTTTATGTCCTTGTTCCTAGACTCAGCAGCTTCTTCGGAGAGCTTTCCAATATTGTCGACTGACGGGGGGAGGTAATACCAGTAATACACTTCTTTTTCAGTTTTCTAAATTTTTCAACATTTATTGAATACTCTGAAGCCAAGGCTTGCAATAATGTTGCACAAGTTTCAATCAAATTTTTCTCAATGCCTGTTATTTCGGCAGACAAGTGAGTATTATTAAAAAATGTTCTTGCCGTGTTTCCATCATTGGATGATCCACTACCACCTGTTTTGTGTTTATCGACTTTTAGCCCCATTTTTTTCCGATATTTCACTTGAATACTTTTTTTTTCTTCTTAGAAATTGTTCTTAATCTTGTTTGCCATTATTTGATTTCAAGTCTGTACGAAACATGAAGAAAGTATTAAAAAAATCTAATATAGGCTTGTAGAGGAGACAATCCAAACTCATAGTGGTCTTTTTCAACTTTTTTTTGCAAACATTTATCAATATCATTCATCTCAGTGGGTTTTGCACCGCAAATGATGCATTTTGCCGAGGAAGTCTGCGTTAATGCATATAACACAAACACGGGCAAAAACGAGAAAATTGGGTGACCAGCTGGCAGGGCTACTTTTGGCGTAATAAATCCATTGTAACGCAAGCTGCGTGGTAAAGTATAATGCGCCAACTTGCTCAAAATCAAAGTAGTCCCCACCGTTTTCATCAAAGAAATGGTCCGATATCATGACGATATCTGCAGAACGACGAAATCGGAAACGGATAAATTTTGATCGGCTTCGACACTGGCTTCTACCATGGCGATTCTTACATGTTAATTTCTAGTAGGTTTCTGGACGTATAGAGTAAATTATAATCGAATTAGAAATTAAATTTGGACAATTTTTAAACGATTTGGCAACGTGAATTCGTTCAAGTTAAAATGACAAAATTTTCTGAACACAAATGACACTGGGTTAAAATATTGATAAACAAATATTGGCCGCCAGTAGCCAGTAATTCTGAAATCTCTTTTGGTAGACCCTTTACAATATTGGATCGGACCACTAAAGGTTATAGCCTTAAAACAAATTTATGATCGAGCAAATCAATAGATGTGCTGAAAACATTAATATAAGCACAATGACATTATATTTATGATCAAGTTAGATGAGACAGAGCGATAACGAATAACTTTTCGATAATTTATCATTTTAATTTTGAGTTTTGTATATATAAAACTTCCAAATTTGGTCAGAAGCTAATTTACTCTCAAAATTTTTGTTGTTGCATTTATTTAATAGTATTGCAAAATTGCTCAGTGTCTTTTACGAAAAAGACCCAATACCCGAAAAATACTCTAGCAAAATCAAAGTGGGCAGTAGAATTAATGTATGTATTTATTATTACGTGTAATATTTCTACGACAGTCCTCATCTATTTAAGCTTGCCAAAGTGTTACAGTTATAGGGTCTACGATACCCCCTTTAATGCGTAACAAACTTTCAGACTAACTGATAATACAATTTCACTCTGTCTGTGAATGGTATAAAAACCGTTAAATTTACAGGCTAGAGTAATTTTTAATGTTCCAGGGGTTAGAGAAAGAATTGCTATACAAATGCAGACAATTATTAAAGCTTCGGTACCTAAATTTTATTGCATAGGTCGATTGCAATTAGAATAATAAAGATTTTTAAGCTAATGTTAATTAATTTCCTTAAAAACGTTTGGTTACGTGTCTAAAAATCCAGACAATTCAAACTCTTTGATGGTTCTCTGTAAAAAGGCCCTATATTTTGGGTTCTCAACGTTTTCACGTCGAATCCGGTCACCATCATCTGTGCGAGAGTTCAAATTCTCCAAGCTTTCGAAACAGTCGGCCTCCATAAATACGAGAGGTGTGAGACAGGTGGCCGCAATAACTCCTGAAATTATAAACCCATTTTTATTTGATTCATAACCGAGTAATATTAAAATGTATCTTACCTTGCAAACTATTCTTGATAAGGTCAATATGTAATTCCTTCAAAGTTGGTTTGTGATCCTGATAGTTCAGTTTTTCCAAAGTTTCCACAAGTATCCGATGGTATTCCCGAATAATGAATTTTGAATGAACTTTGCGCACATTTTCGTTTATTGATCCGTACAGAAAATAGTTTAGGTCTACAGCTGGTGATCCGTAATAGGCCAGTTGATAGTCTAACTGCATTTGGTAAAATATATCAAAGTAAATAATATTATATAACATGAGAAAGTGATTTTTCCATTTTGAAATATTGAAAGTTTCCAGACTTAATATTTAAGTATGTACCATGTACAAAAATGTAATAATTGCTAAATCTATACCCTGCACCTAAAAGAACAAGAGTATAATAAGTTTTTGCGTATGTATGTATGTATAATCTTGAAAAGCATCGGAAACTGATTTGAATTAGCCATGTCCGTCTGTTAGTCTGGATGTATAAAAAAAACAGATCTCAGATACTATAAGAGCTAGAGACTTCAAACTTGGACATTGAGATTCTGCTTGACCATACTTTGTTGTAATACGGCCATATGACCCATCTATGTACACGCAAAGCCGGAAAAAAATTTTTGGTACACGTGGTAGAGCCATAAAGTATATATTGTTCATCAACGTCAAAAGTTGAGTCGATGGAGCTATGTCCGTCCATCTACCTGGCCGTTTGTAGGAACGACCGTGTAACTAACCATTATTTTGCAAGCAATCAGGGTTGTAGCTCAACAAGTATGCTATTTTGGGTTGACGTAAGATACACCAAATTTTTGCGCATTTCACCTCGGAGGTTATGTCAGCAAGCAAAACTTAATGGAGTCTGCCATGACTTCTTCTGCCTGTTACATACATTTGCACAAACTTAATATTCCTTTTTACCATATGGGTACAAGGTATAAAAAAGAGATTTCTTCAGTTAAGTCAATATCAGCTGAAATTGATTGAAAAATATCAATCGGTCAACTTGGCGTGCCAAACAAAATTTCCTCCAACGGGTTTGAGTGTTCGCAACTTCCTTCTTCTAGTTTTAAGTTAGTTTGGTTAATGTATAAAATTAAATTTTTATAATGTATTAAGCGACTGTTTTATATATATAGTTGCAATTTTAAATAAATAAATAAATGATAATTTGAATGGACGCTTCTCATTCATATTCATATACTCTGGGGATTGCCTCGTACATACCCGTTACTCCATTTTAAAGTAATTAAAATATAATTACTTATTACATTTATAGAATTAATCTGTCATAATCTGAAGGTTTCTTCTTCACCTCTACTAAGTTTGAATATTGCATTGGATTAAGGCGTTTAAACATACATACACACTATAATAGAGGTGATCGACTATATTATACCCTGCAGACGACGTATATTTTTCATAGTACGCTTTGATTTGCATTAAATTTTTGCATTCTAAATACTACAGACATAGTTAGATCGACTCATCGAGTGCTGATCACGAAAAACTACAATATACTTTGGTGTACCCTAGTTTTTCCTCGCATTTTCACATGTTTACATCAAATTATCTATATATGAATGTAAAAAACCAAATAAATAATTAATAAAAGAAACGTGCAAGTTTAAATTAAAGGATTGAGCATTAATTTGCAGGAAATTCTAAAGCCAAGTTTTACCTTAAGATATTGTCATTATATATGAAATATGAAAATCACCTTTGTATTTCTTCGTGGCACATTAACCGTATCTAAACGATTTAAAAACTCACCGTCACCACATCGTCTGGCTCCTTTGTTTCATTGTCAACATGAAACATTAAATTATTAATCCATAGATCAGCCAAGTTGAACACTCGAAAGTTCTGATCTTGCAACTCGTACATAGATATTGCACTTTGCAGAACACTCTCCGACAGTTTGAACATTTTTTCAGTGATTTCTTCAAAACCCTTCCAGCGAGCAACTTCTTCAGCGACACACCGAATATTCACTGGAAAGAATCCAAGAAAATCCTTGCGATCAGGATTACGGGAAATCGGTGCCTCATGGAAGAACTCCATTATCTGTGGATTCTCTGCCGCAATGACTACACTGCAGGCATGCATTTTAGCGATTTTCTCAATGGTTGGCAGAACATAGTCCAAATTTAGCAGGCGACCCTTCTCAAAATTGTCATATCCTGTGACTTGCATATCTTCTAGAATAATAAACGGCTCGGGAGTTTCAGTTGTATAGTAACATGCGGGCGCTATTTTTCTCTTGTAACCGATGGACGCCAATAATGATTCCACACGTGGCAAGATTTCCTTGTAAGCGAGAATTTCGCGCTTGAACAATTTGCTCTTGTGCGCTACGGCACCCGTATAACCTGTGGGGTGGTCCTAAAATGAAAAGAAGTACCGCTGATAAATAGAAATAGCTGATGGTTCCCATAATTTACCTTAATTATAACTGAAAATTTGCTGGCAACATCTTTCCGGATTAATTTGAAGGTGGCACGGTGCATAACGCTCGCAAAGCCAGCCGCCGCTCCTTTCACAACCACATCACTTACGGCGATTGTGTCATCCTTGAAATACTCTTTGAGCACATCCTGCAGGAAATCGGCGGTTATCCATTCGGGTGGAATGTAGTTCTTAGCGCCAGTGCCCATCTTATAATAGATACCGGTTTCGCACCAATTCTATTTAATTGACAATACTCGTACATATTATTGTAAATTATTTAAAAATGTATATTTTTTCTTTTAATAACTTAAAACATATTCAGATTACTTGTTTAATTTAGTATTTTCAGTCAACTAACCACAGGTCACCTGACTGCGTGAAAATAATTCGTGGACGGCGGAGGCAAATGTCGCCTTCGTGCGTCAAACGTTCGAAAGAAATGAAAAGTTTTAGATTTTTTGCTCGACGTGACCAAATACTCTCATCGCATTATTGTCGTTGCTCACGTGCGTCTAATTAGGCCTAAGCTCTCTTTATTTTTCAGCTGCTCTGCTCAATGTTTTTAGCTTTGTGCAAGAGCTTAGTGGCTCAGCTGATTTTATAAGTGAGCTTTTTACACAGAAAAAAATGTACATTGGATTTGCTACAATATATAAAAATGTGAATATTAAAAATCATTCAGAACTGAAATATAATTGTAAGTTATGAATTCAATTTGCTATCAGTTCTAGTTGAAATTCCTAGAGTTTTACACTATGGGTATTCCTCTAAGTTCGCAGCTGCCTCGTAAACCATGTAAACATCGTGATTGTACGAAATTCGAGAAAGAACTGTCAACATTTTTATGGGGAATAGTATACCACGTGTGTACTGCTTGTACATTTGTATTACAATTTTGACGACTAAGTTGCTTCATGAATTTATGTTTCAGTGATATCATAGAGCAAAGAGAAAAACATGTTGAGTGTATACCATTGGAAACTATTGATTTTACAGAAATAAAAAAACCTATTAATATTATTGTACTGCAATATATGCTAATTAGTTATTTATTCATTTAATTTATTCTACGAATAGATTAATAAATGATCCCTATGATCCCTTACCCTACCCCCATTCCCATAATACCCAAAAAAACATGTTTTAAATTTTATAAAATTGTTTTTATCTTTGAAAGTTATAAGCGGTAGAATTCAAAAAAAAAACATTGATTTTCTTAACTAAAGGGTGGCAAAATAAGAGGACAATCAGGGAAACAAATTTTCTTTCAAAATAGGGACAAATAGATATTAAGAAAATGAGGTTCGTACGAAAAATCTATGGATAGGTTTCAAAGTTATGATATAAAGAATTTCTTACACTTTTTATATGTATTGTTTGTTAGCAACTACTTTCTCCGAATTCCTTGCTGGTTGGATACGTTTTGCGTTAACCAGCACTCTAAGGGCCGTTCTCACGACTTACCGATAAAAATGAAAATACGAAACGGCAAGATATGCTAAAGGCGGAATAATATTGAGTAGTGCTTTTCACGATATCACAATTATAATAAATCAATTTTGAGTAGCCCTGGTGATTATTTGAAGAGGTGGACAGTCCAATTGCGAAAACGTAAACACAATAAAATTATAAATTAGCAGAAAAAAAATGGATGAGAGTGAGGCGCGCCGCTGTAGAAAAATACGAGCCAACCTATTAATATAATGTGCACGTTTGCATTTAAAATTATAATACAAAATTTCAATTTTGTTTGTTTTCATTTTGGTTTTTTATCGATCGAGTTGGCAGGTCACTTTGCAAAAAATTCTGAATTTATCGGCTCGCCGAACTCGGCGTTACGGTTATAGGCTTAATAAGAGTCGTGACATTGAAAACTAGCATAACGCCTGAAAAATATGAGCGGTAAAGTTAAAGGCAAGTCAAGAAAACGGCCCTAGGTCAGCCATATTTGCTTAAACATGCCCTAGAGAGGCTTTAAAAAGACAAAGACGACACTATTTTCTTTAGTTTTTCTTCTTGTGACGGCTAAGTAACATGTTTTGTATTTTATATGTGAAATCAGTTGCCAAAAAAAAAAACAAAACAAAAAAATGTTTTACATGTTTAATATCTCTCTTAAAGATCTTTAATACTTAATATTATCTAACGCCTAAGTAACTATAATAATTGTAAATAGAAACCAGCTGAGCGCATAAATAGTGAATGTGAAGGCGAACTTAAAGAATAATTATATTAATCATTACATACGAGTATATTTGTTTTGGCAGTGTCAAATCTACATAGTGTCTTAATTAATAATAATCTATATGAGTTTCTTTTCCGCATTAGATTGGCAGTCTTATATTGAGCGAAACAGGCATTTAAACTATCTTGGAATCTTCCCAGAATATCTTCCGCGTACAGATAATCAAACGCAAGTGCATGTTACCGGCCGCATCAATTCAACCATACTAAATTGGCATCAGCATACGTTTGAGTGACACTAGATCTACTCGTATGTATTAACAGGTGAACAAAAGCGATACCAGAAGGAATTCTTACATGCTGAGCGCAACGTCGAGACGCAGCATCTGCTAGGCAGCATACTGTGGTTTTTTTTTGTGATAGTGCAAAACAAAAATATAATATTCGAGAATATAATAGATATAATAAAATCCCAAATAAAATAATAATTATATATAAAATTAGATATGTAAGTGTATTTTTAAACGCTGTACCCATAGTGTAAAAGGGTATATTAAGTTTGTGCAAATGTATGCAAACAGGCAGAAGGACGTGGCAGACACTATAAAATCAGCATCTTGATCACATCTTGACACACTTGATCAGCATCGGAAGACAACTAGTATTAAATGAATAAGCCAACTTACCTTTAAGGGGTAGCATTCATTCATACCTGGGCCCTTATTTCTATTGTTAATTACAATAGAAATGCCAAATGTGGTATATCTTCGGATCGGGTCACTATAAAGGGTAGCCCCATACAAACTTGCCTTCCATTTTTAATTTTTGGCTTTTGTTCTTATTAGGCTGGAAATGCCGTGAAATGGTATTATAAGTTTGTTTGGAAGTTTGTACCTTATTAAAGAAGGCATCGTAGACCTCATAAGGTATATATAATCTTGATCAGCTCGACGAGACGAGTTGATTTAGCTATGTCCGTCTGAGTGTCTGCCCGTCTGTCTAGATGTTGCTGCGCATTTTTTGTAGAAAAAATTTTTAGATATTCGGTTGTAAGGCGGCACATATTTTTATTGCAGTTCAACAGAATATCCATATTAATATGATACGCTCACTTTTTAGGTTAGCCCCCATTTCTCTATTTTCTTCCGTTTCTTGTGTATAATATTTTCTTTCCTGTTTTTTTCTGATTGTAGATTCATTTTTTTTTTTTTTCAGATGCATGCACATTATTGAAAATAATTAATTGTTGGAGTACATGAATAGGCGAATTTAATGCACGGGTATAGAATATCACCGCACTAACCGACGAGCCAGAGCCGGAATCTTGGCTGCCGACCCAAGCAGCGATCAAACACGGCCATAAAGCTTTTTAAGCATGTATGTTGCACATTACGATAAGTATGGTTCAATATACTACATATGCTATTATTAATTTGAGTCACATTTTGTATGTAGTTGACCAATTTTCATGCATGTTCGATAAAATAAAATAAGTACAAAGTTTTTTTTGTAGCCTTTGCATATCTTCTAGTGAATAAATAGCGCTCATGTTTAAACGAGAGTTGCTTCTGGTTATAAAAAGTGTCCATCATCTTTCAACACTTCAAAAATGAGGGAGTAGAACTGGGAGAAACTGGGCACTGGGCACAGACAGAAAGACGGACATTGCTAGATCAACTTGTCTTGTCGTGCTGACCACGAATATATATACTTTATAGGGTCTACGATGCTTCCTTGAAGGAAAATATTGTGACTAAATTATAAATTAAATTAAATTCACTCTGGGTGAAGAAAAAGCTGATATTTGTTGTAATAAAATTGTTTTACTTACAATATTCTTAAAATGGGCTACTTGTATTTTTCTACTTTCATTTATTTAAATGTTAATGTTATTTTACCGAAGCCCAAGAAACTGGTGAGATGGCCTGGGTGTGAACCCAACAAAAACAGAACTAGTGCTTTTTTCTAGGAAATACAAGATTCCGATACTGACTCCATCCAAACTTAACAATAATAGTCTTACTATCAGCGAACGCGTAAAATATCTAGGAGTGATCCTGGATAGTAAGCTCAACTGGAACAAAAACACGGAAGAGCTTATTAAGAAGGCAAATATGTCTCTCTTTGCGTGTAAAAAAGCTATTGGAAGAAGGTGGGGTTTCTCTCCATCTATCGTCCACTGATTATACACGGCAGTAGTTAGGCCCATTCTGCTCTACGGAGTATGTGCTTATTAAGAAGGCAAATATGTCTCTCTTTGCGTGTAAAAAAGCTATTGGAAGAAGGTGGGGTTTCTCTCCATCTATCGTCCACTGATTATACACGGCAGTAGTTAGGCCCATTCTGCTCTACGGAGTATGTGTATGATAGCCGGCACTAGAAAGGGCTTCTACCTCTTAAGTAAATGCATAAGGTGCAAAGGAGTGCAGAACTGCGTATTAGTGGAGCTCTACGTACCACACCGACGGACGAACTAAACGTAATGCTCCATTTGATCCCACTTGATCTCATTGCGAGAGATAGGGCAATAGTTACAGACCTTAGACTGAAGGAATCTTCATCTTGTTATGGTAGCTCCTTCGGTCACTCGAGGATATTACTATTACAAGGAAATTTACCATCAAAAACAGATTACTGCATACCAAACATTAACTTCGGTAAAATGTATGACGTCATAATACCCACTAGAAAAGAATAGGACAGCCTTCCGCATTATAGATAAAACGCTATAAACATTTTCACAGACGGCTCTAAGCTGGATGGTCGGGTAGGAGGAGGTGTATTTTCACCGGATCTGGGGATTAGAGAATCCTTTATACTGCCCGATCATTGTAGCGTTTATCAGGCGGAGATGCTAGCTATTCAGGAACCTACGCTTTTGTAGGTGAAAACCAAGGTAAGACTAATCACAAAGACATAAGTTCTTTCCCTCCCTCAGCTCTCTCAATTTGTAAAAAAAAAATTACAACAAAAACACATAGTGAGTGACGACACAGGAATAAGCAACAGGCGAAAAGTTATGCGTTGTCGCCGCTTTAAATACACAATGCCAATGAGGAATTTGATTTGTCCATTCTCTCATTTGCATCTTTCTATGGACATTAACGTTTAGTCCATGGAAGAATAATGTAAAGTGGCGTAATCCGAATAGGTGCTCTCTTTTTTGTTTCTTTCGGTTCCTTTGTTTTCAGTTGACAGAATAGAGAAAAAAAATACTTGAACTCTATTTTTTGCGCTCTAAATCATGTCGATCGAGCAGCTCGACGTTACCCTACTTGCCAACATGTTGGTGAGCATCAGTTCAGTGTATTTTTGATAGTGATTTTGTCGGTAAAATTTTAAAAGAGAAATCAAATAAATATTACAAACAAAAAAGCGAAAACGCATTCACTCCAAATTTTTATGAACGAAATTTAGCCACTTGGTGCAGGTGTTCTATAGCACGAGTGTGTCCTAGGTCAACATACAGACACACCGACTGACAGACACACCGACCGAACTTAGAAACAGTATAATTACAATACAAAAAAAAAAATGTAAATAGAGCGGCAGTACCCAGCGCACAGTGACATAGCACACCGATACATTCTCACTTTTTGCCACTCTTTTTCTGGGCCGCCCCGATTTAGAGGCGAAAGCGTTTCCGTGACACTCATGTATTATTGTTATTGTTTTGTACTTTTAAGTCAATAGGTCGAAATCGACCAATGATAGAACTATAAAAAAAACATGATATCATATGATATTATACATTCAACTTACTGTACATTTGTATACTTTATGGGGTCTCTACCACGCCTTCTTCTGCATGTTGTATACATTTGCACTAACTTAATACTTCCTTTTTCCTATACGTACAGGGTACAAAAAGTAATAATAAAGAGCAAATAGGAGACCAAATGATACCATTACCAATCAAAGTTCCTTAGTACATGAGTACTATAAAAGGGTGACTGAATAATGGCCGTTTTCCCCTTCATTGCTGTTAGAGCAGATCAGAACATAAACAAAGCGAAAATTCTACAGGTGCGAGAGGTTGAAATATAGTTTCATAAAAAAGTGAAAAGAAAACTAACAGGAAAATAAACAGCAAAAATACCATAATAAAATGAAAATGTATGCGAAAGATAAGGCAACCCTGTACTCAAAAATGACAAAGAAATAAAAGTTCGTCAGAAATTATCTATATTTTTATGGTGTTTTGGATTATTTCTTCATTCGGTCACTCTTTACACAAAATATTAATTAGTGGAAAATAAAACTAGAAAAAAAAGCAACAAGAATAATGCAAAGACAATTACTTTCGCATGTCATGCGCAAATGGTGAATATACTCAATGCATGCATTTTTAATATGCTTTCCTTTATTGATTCTGTATATTTTAAGAGAAACATAAAGAAATGTCAAGTGTGTATATATATATATATATATATATATATATATATATATATATATATATATATATATATATATATATACGAGTCGATGTGAAAAATGTTGCTGTATATAAATAGCAATTCCTTTCGCAAGGTCTGTGTCGTGTTTAAAATCCCAGTGCATTGAAGGGGAAAACAATTTGCTGATTGTTATTCGTGTGTCATAAGGCTATAAGGAATATAAATGTTCTACTAAATCATTTGTTTAGATTTTAATTGTGAATAAGGCACAGACATTTTTAAGAGTAATATTTACAAGAAACAAGTTTAGCTATGAGCAAATAGCTATGTACCTAGCCAATAACAGCTGTTTTTTCAATGCACTACTTAAGTTGCCGAGCTTTATTATCAGGTGGCTTTTGATATATCAAAGCAGTAAAATCTTTTTGCACTTAAAGCCAACAAATAAAAATATTATATTTTTATTAAGACATGAACTAAATAGCGCGATAAACGACATATCTAAGATTATTGTTTACACTACTATCTAATCTAATGCATAACTCTTGATAAAATTTAGAATTGTTTGCTTTTTGTGGTAGTATGA
Source organism: Leucophenga montana (assembly GCA_035044765.1). NCBI lineage: Eukaryota > Metazoa > Arthropoda > Insecta > Diptera > Drosophilidae > Leucophenga > Leucophenga montana. The sequence continues at coordinate 542,703 of JAWNNQ010001512.1, forward strand.
AAACTTTTCAAAAAAATACTGTATGTATTATAATTGGTATTGGTATTTTAATATGATCCAATACAAGTCGATGCGTAATTCAATTAAAGTCGAGTACACCTCGCCTATATAAAAACGGAATTATATCAAGCACGGCACGGACATATAGTGGATTTGTAAAAGCCTTTATGCGAAAACGATCTCCTTCTTCGCCGAGCTGCATCAGTTTGAGCAAACTGGCTTCCTTGTCAGACGGCAGCAGAATTAGGACCAGATGAGTAAAGGTCGTAAAATAGCCCCAAAATCCATGCTTCACCATGCTCATATGAAGTTCCCTGAGCAGCGGGAATGGCTTTCCATAATTAAGAACTTTAAGGCAGTTGGTAAGTTGTGTGTGGTAAATGCGCACAAAGTAATCGAAGTGTTTGATGCGTAAATTGCTCTCAGTTGAGCATATAATCAGTTCCCACAGATCTTGCGCTGGACTACCCCACTTACACATCTGAAAGTCAACAAAGCGGAGCTGATTGACGTCGCCGAGATTCGTATAGTTGATCATTATATTGCTGGACCAGAAATCTCCATGATTAAGAACCTTGAACTCATGTGGATCTGTGTTGAAACAGTGTTTAGAGGAGTTGACGAATTGTTCAGCTGTCGGCTGAAACGAAACATTTCGCACGATTTGATAATTGTAAGATTTTAACTGGGCCTAAACACACATTTTTAATACTTACAATGCAATCGGCGTACTTCTCGTGCTCCAAAAGACCCCAAGTAGCCATGGCCGCTTTAAAGCTCTGTACACGCGCCTGGTACGTTTTCGATTTCTGATAGTTGGCCGGCAAATAGGTTTTTTGAAATTCTTCGGGATAAGCACCATGCCTTTCATTCCAAACTACGCTGGCCGCATGAAATTCGGCTAATTTTTCCAGAACGCGTCTCATATGTCCCAGGTTAAAGCCCTTAAGTCGGTTGATATTTTTGTACTTCTTTGTCCTTAAGTCCTCCAGCACCAAACTGATACGACCATTCTTGTCCTCCAGCCAGTGACACTTTGGCGCGAACTTGACACGCTTATCATACGCCTCATAAAGTTTCTCGAGTTGTGGTAGAATGGTTTTGTACATTTGTTTTTCTTTTGGAAAGATATTCAGCGTGTTAATGAATGTACCGCCTTTGTCATCGTCCAACATTGTCTTCATTATGTACGCCTTCTGCTGTGTAAATCCATCTATTAAAACATTCTAGCACTTCAGTGAATTCTCAAATATAATGCTATATTTATTGTATTAATTTATTGTACCTTTCATTTGAATATCGATAATGACTCGCATTAGTAGTGATGTGTAGTTTTCGCCCGGAGGTGTCGCGGCCACCACGCGAAACTTCAAGGTACGGAGGAAATCCGGCAGTTCCGTTTTGAGCACCTTTTCGAAGTAGTGCTCATTAATCCACTTAGGTATTTCGATATCGATTGATTCACAAAATTTCGTACTGTTATCAGGCATTTCGCGCTTCGCACTGTGTCTTTCTTTATACTTTTTTCCTTTATGATACACACATATATGCGTATGTAGTTATATACAAAAGATAAAGTTTTGCATGTGTACTCTTCAGTCATCAAAACGTAACTGTTTTCTTTCTTATCTAAAATATATTTTCCGGGACCACATATTCTTTTAATTCTCTCAAAAAGTGTTTATTAGCTTTTACCAGGGATGGGAAACACACGTATTGTAATACTTTGCTCAAATATGTTTGCATTGTGTCGCGTGCTGCCATTTTCACTTACTTCTGCCTTTTTCTATTTCAGTAAAGGTTTAATCAGAATTTATATAGTTTGCTGTCACTTTCAGTGGAAGTTAGTTTAGTTTTGAAGTAAAATTGTAATGTAAAATGATAAACTGGCGCATACAATTGAAAGACACCACTTGCATGGACTCACGTCCACAGTGATTTGAATTTAATTTTGTTGTATTTACGTAGATTATAAAAATTATCTCGTTCATCATAGACTACATAAAGTATATATATTCTTGATAACCTCGTCGATCTAGCCACGTACGTGTGTCTGTCCATCTGTTTGTTAGTCCGTCTGTGTGTCTGGTAGTTGTTGCGCATTTTTTGTGGATCAATATTTTAGATATGCAGCTGTAACCAGGAACCAACACTTATTTTTATGGGAGTCAAATATAGTATCCATATTAACATAACACGCACAAGTTTTAGGGTAGCCCCCATTCAAACCACCCGCCTACTTTTGCAGTTTTGTATGAAAAACTTTGTTGCAACAATAACAACTTTGAAATTGACATGGTGGTTTCTTATGTTTGGTCGCTTCACATATATATCAATAGGTGTGATCCCCCCATTTTATAGGGTGACCACCATACAAACCATAAACCCAGTTTTGAGTTTTTTATGAAAAAAGTTGTTAAGTACAGGCAGAATCAACTTGAAATTTAAAATGGTGGCTTCTTATGGACGGACTCTTCATATGTATATGTGGATTTTATCGCCTTATTTTTAGGGGTAGCCCCTTTTTTTGGGGCACCCTAACCTTTTAGGGATAGACGCCATATAAATCTACCATTCACTTTTGTGGAAATATTAACTTGAAATTTGATAGCGTGTTTTCTGAAGGGCCGACGTTTAACATATACTAGAGTCTTCCAGTGGTCGAAATTCAAACTTTTGTCTTAAAAGTACCCACGAATAAAAATATCAATAATATAGGATTGCCACGGACAACGTTCGGCCGCTTGATGCTAAAGAGAAACCAAAGTTTTAATTAGTTACGTTGCATTGTGGTTGTATTTTGGAACACTGTACAAATTCTGACTCAGAAAGATTCGCATCAAATATCGCGCAGTGGAAAACAGACACATACAGTCACACTTTTTGACAGCCCTACTCTAAGTCCCGCCCAGAACGAGAGCTAATTTAGTTGCCATAATTAATATGCAGTTATGCAATAAATTAATTTATTTTATTTATTTATTTAACAACTAACATATCAATATAAAGATGTTGCTTATAGTACTTAACAAAATAATTAAATGAAAATTAAATTAAAAATTAGTTATAATTATTTAATGCATTACGAACAGAATTTATACGTTTTTCTAGTGTAGGCAGATTGATTAAGTTTAATCGACGTGTATAAGGCGGTAAATTTATACAAGGAATCCATCCCAAATTACGAATATTGCGGATTCAAAATACAACAAGCATATTCAAGTATTGGGCGGACCAATGCAGTGAATAAAAGTTTCGTAACGTAAGGATCATTAAATTCCCTCGACCATCGTTTGATAAAGCCAAGCAAACCCATTGCCTTATTACAAATAATATCAATGTGGGAAGAGAACAAAAGTTTTGGGTCAAAAAGAACGCCAAGGTCATTAATTGAAAATATACGCACCAGCGCAGAGCTTTCGATAAGGAATACAGATAAAATACTTTGCATTTATCGCAATTTAGCACTAGGCCATTACGACGACACCAGTTATGAAGTATATTTAAATCAGATTGTATCAAATCATGGCCCTCAGCACCATTGTAACTCAAACATAACTTAACATCATCTGCGTACATCAGTGTATGGCAGTAAGATATGTTATCAGGCAAATCATTAATGAACAGTACAAATAGAAGGGGTCCAAGGTAACTACCCTGAGGTACACCTGAAAAGACAGCAATTCTGTGAGATAAGGTGTTATCAAATACTACACATTGTGAACGGGAATCCCAATAGTATGTGATCCATTTGACTAAAGCTTGAGGAAAACCTAAACATTCAAGTTTGTAAACCAAAATCCGACGATTAACACAATCAAACGCCTTACTAAAATCGGTGTAAATAACGTCAGTCTGTAAACCATTAATAAAGCCTTTGTTAACCAATGTCGTAAGTTCCAATAGATTAGTAGAAATTGATATATTTCTAAGAGAACCATGCTGTGCAGAAGAAAAAAGAGGCTTACAGTAAAATTGTAGTTGATCGGTAATTACCTTTTCAAAAAGTTTAGGAATTGCGCATATCTTTGCAATACCTCTATAATTAAAATATTTGTTTGATCCCTCTTCTTTTAAAATTGTACCACCAACATTATCAAAAACACACTCAAGCGATGCTCGCCCACAACAGTTTCGAGCCCAACGTCGAGCTGTTCGACGGACATGCTCTATTTAGAGCACGACAGAGATTATTTTTCCTCTATTCTTCCAACTGAAAGCATAAGAACCGAAAGAAACAAAAAAGGTAGCAACTATACGGAATTCGCTACATTATTAAATTATTCAACCATTAAAGTGCATAGAAAGAAGATTCCAATTTGGACGCACAATGTGTGACACATTTTTTAAAGAAATAATATAATTTAGCCGCAATGTTTGTAACGCTTTAAAGTATATGTCTGTTGTGAGTTCCTCTTCCCTCAATTTTTGAGATATTGGTTTGACAGTTGGTATGGAGACTTTTTATAATCATAAGCAACATTTTAGTTAACGTGGACGTGATGTGACCGCTAGAAGGTATACCTCACATACAAAAACACTTCGAATTTTTTTTAGCCCATAATCTTCTCCACACACAGACAACAGTTTTATATCGATCGGAAACAATTTTTCACGGATCACACTCACAATATTTATACTTCTGAGTGAAAAATATAGGCAGCAAGAACACTTTTTTAAACATTTTAAATACGTATTTCGATGGTTCTCGTGTTTATTTTCGAACATTTTGGCTTTATTATTTCAAGTAGTATTCATCAATAAGCACTACTTTTTCATTTTGCTAGACAATGGATGGCGTGGATGATTTTTGAAATAATTAGCGATATTGGCTAATATGGGATTTTTGAGCTTGTTGATTACAAATTTCTTGTGAAATTTGAGAATAAAATGGCGAATCTTTCTTAGATGCGGAAGGACTTATGGGAAACATTACCAAATATGTAATAATAATAAAATATTTATACTTCTATTCATGTGGGAATTTGGTTCATATGAAGTTATTAATCAAAATTTTAACTTGGATTATTGCAATGGTTTAGTTGACAAATGATTTAGTGTACAAAGTTTAATTGAATTTGATTAAGCGTTGTTTTTATAAGAAACCTCGTTTCTGCGTCGTAATGTCGTTCAAAAAGTTTCACCTCGTCGTAGGACTATGCTCTTCGGGGTCAACATTCAACTGTATCGTCGATTTTGATATCATAAAAACAAGTTTTAACATTAATGACTTTTTATAGATGTGATTTTTATATAATGTGCTTACTTTAACCAGTCTTATACATCACACCCCAGACACTGCTTTTTTTTCGCAAAATCGACGTTTTTGTTTTAGAATTTTTTTAAGTTTTTTTTTTGTGTGGGAAATGACTACTATTTTTCGTGTGCCTTAAATTGAAGGCCAGTGTATGGTATATATTGTATTAGTGTTGCGACGGCTATCAAAATTCGGATGCGAATAGTTTTAAATCTCCGAAGGTGCACAAGGGGTTTTTCTATCAAATTGTTAGATACGTGATTTTCTTAATATATAAAATCGTTCGTGCCTATGTTGCTGCTCTAATCACATAGTGTGAAATGATATCATCAGTTTTTCTGAAAGTTTGTAATGCATTAAAGGAGGCATCGTAGACCCCATAAAGTATATATATTCTTGATCATCTCGACGATACGAGTTGATCTAGCCATGTCCGTCAGTCCTTCTGTTGGGGACCAATTTTTATGCTATCCAGTTGAAATTTTGCACATACCCTTCTTTTTATTGCAGTTTAATAGAGTATCAAGATTGAGCCGCCACGTCTAATTTTTGGGGTAGCCCCAATACAAACCCCCTCCCACTTTTGACTTTTTGTATGAAAAACTTTTTTTTTGTAGTCAATATCAACATAATAAATGATGTCGTAACTTTTAGTGGACGGATAATTGACATATACATTAATGGGTGGGACCCGCCTACAGTTTGGGGTAGCCTCCATATAAACCTACTGCCCACTTTTGACTTTTTGTATGAAAAACTTCTTTATTAAAGTCAATATTATGTTGATATGCAATATGGTGTTTTTTTATAGACAGCCGCTTAACATAAATAGACTAATGGGCATTACTTGCCCACTTTTTGGGGTAGCCCCCATACAAACCTACCGTCCGAAGTTAACGTTTTTTCTTGTTTTTGTACCCAGTAGGTGGCGCTTTGGACGAGAAAATGAAAAAAATGTATTTATAGGCCGACAACAACTGTTAAATGATTTTTCTGTCAAATTGTTTTTTCTTATTATATTTCGTAAAATTTATATTCAGACTTTGCTGTTTTATAATTAGCAATGGTTTTAATTTTGTTTCATTTCGTCAAATTATTTCTTATTTTATTTCGTAAAATTTAAATTCAGAGTTTGCTGTTTTATAATTTTCAATGTTTTTAATTAAATCATCTCAAAGTTTTAAACTTAGCTTTATCCCGCATGGGAAAGGGGGCAGGGTGAAGTTGGAGTCAAAGGAAAGGAGGTGGGGGGAAGGGCTTAAGAAGAAGAGGTATAAGACGTGGTAGTAGGGGAAAAGGTGGTATGAAAATCTAGTCTACTCTTTCAGCTGAATATTTTAAAAATTTATCCTTTATTCAGTATCATTAAAGGCGACCGAAAACTCATAAATACCGAGTTTTAAAAAAATTGAATGACTTTTTTCAAAATCCTTTCACCCTTTTTGGTCCACGTTTTTATTTTCATATACAATAGTTTAACCTCAGACTCATAATCGTTATTTTGTTTCGATTCATTCTCTTAAATGGGGGTGTGACAATGCCTATTTATCAAGAGGATCAAATTTGTCCTAATGCCTTTTACATATGTAAATCATTCGCCGTAAAAACAACGACTGACAATTCGTTCCAGTTCGCCAATTTAGCTGCAAATTCGCATTGTTACCGTGCCACGAATTTCTTTGTATATTTTTTAATAATATTAGTACTATATATTGAAGATATTTTTGTCGTGTATGTTGCGCATAATAATGTCGAGCACCTCGAATATAGCTACTACTTATATGAGAGTCCTTGTATCAATAAAAAAATAATAATAATAAAACAGCTTATGTAAAATATAATTTTATATTTCATACGCATATTAATATTAAAAGTTCGGTTATTAACGTTTTTCTTGTTACTTTTTCTAAGCTGTTATCGTTTTAGTCAAAATCTAAAAAATTAAATAGTCCTCGTCGACAGAAAAATGGATAAAGTTCTCCCATGATTTTCGTGAAGGCAGGATTTGAGTATAATTTGTTACGGAATTGTTCGGCGGCTTCGTCGTCACCCATGAGGTTATGAAGATTACTTTCCTTATCAGACGGTAATTGTAGAACAGATAAATGATTGAAAATAGCAAAGAACGCTGAAATAATATGCACAATGAGTATTGCAAGGGTATGTATCGAAAAGCTACACTTTTCAAATGTTAATGACATACCATAAAATGTATTATTTTCCTTGTACATTGCCATCTGCAGTTCGCGTAACTTTGGCAGAGGTTTTTTGTAGTTCAAAATCTTCAAGCAATCAATCAGATATCCATAATATATTTCCACAAATCTATCAAACTCTTTTAGATAAATGTCCTTTGATGCGGATAAGGGTATGAAAAATAATAAGTCCTGCGCCGGACTTCCCCATTTGCACAATTGGAAGTCGACGAAAAGAAGTTTGTGTATGCTTCCATCAGAAAAATAGTTGAACATCATGTTGCTTGACCAGAAATCGCCGTGAGTCAATACATTAAAGTCGTTCGAATCTGTTTCTAAGGTTCGTGTACCCATCTTAACATATTGTTCAGCGGTGGGCTGAAATGATAAGAACATAAGAAAGAAAAATTACTTCATAGTGTATAGTATGTTCGAGTACACAACTTACAAAATTATTTTCATATTTTCCAGCACCCCACAATTTCATAGATTTAACGAACGCATTTTTTCGCTTATTAAATCCTGTAAGTGTAAACTCTTCGCAGTTTCGTGTAATAAAGCCCTCATTGAACTCTTTTGGAAAGGGTCCATGCTGTTCGGCATATACAGCACTCGCTGCATGAAATTCAGCCAGCTTCTGTAGCATGCGCTGCATGTGAGGCATGTCTAAGCCCTTAATACGATCCACGTTCACAAATTTTTGGTACGAGAGATCTTCAAAAATAAAGTGGATGCTGTCGTTGCGTGCTTCTGTAAGAAGGCACTTGGGTGCAATTTGAACATCTTTGCCAACAGCCTTGTACAGTGCCTCAAACGCTGGCAGGTACTTCTGATACATTTGCATTTCTTTAGGAAACATTCCAAAATTGCTGATTTCCTTGCCACCTTTCTCATGAGCCAACATCGTCTTGAAAATGTACGTTTTACGTTGCGTACTTCCATCGTTCATCTCTAGATCGATGTAAATTCGCAGCATGATCGAAGTAAAATTTTCTCCGGGTGGAATTGCGGCCACTGGTTGAAACTTTAATACTTTGGCATAGTCAGGCTCATCTTTTTCGAGCACTTTTGTAAAGTACTGCTCACTGATCCACTTAGGAATTTCTATGTGCTCGTTTGGATTAATAATTTCGCTTGCTGAATCCATTTTATCGCATCTAAATTGCACCATTGACGAACTGTTCTGTTCAAAATCTGGTTCACAACTAGCAAAAACAAAAGCCCGTGCGACCAAACTGAAAAGCTTTTCAGTTTGCGTTATCTTTGCAGTTTTTATATGTCGCTTTAATTTTTTACTCTACACACAAATATGTGTAATTTGTATATTGACTATGATTAAAATCCACAACGTGTAGTCGTATACACATATGAATATGCAAATGTTACCAAATTCTAGTTGCAGAATGATTAGGAATTAGATTTGTTGATTTATGGAAACATATTGAATGTCGCTAGATCGATATTTTAAAAAAAGCGATATAATCATATCGTAAAATTTACGAAAAGTTAATTTAGTTGAATTTCCTCGCTTCACATAGATACCCTGCATTTGTTAGTGTTATATTATTTGTTTAACTAATAGTAATCATTTTAAGGACGAGACCTTAACGATATTGTAAAAGTGTCTTCTTCAATCAAATTTGATTTGTTCCATATAAAGACTTAAACGTGGGAGTGGTCAACCCAAAATGGGAGTGGCATGTTCATATGGATACTCTATTTGCTTGCAATAATAATAACTCTGTAGCTTTTATACTATACAATATTTAAAAACTTTAAAACTGCGCAACAACTCAACAAAAAATTTGAAGTCAAAGTTATTAAATAATGTGATGGATTGCTCTGGAATAGTAGATCTCCTAATCGAAGAGGTTGCTTTGAAAATTGCTGTGAGTTTTTGTTGCAGCAATATGTGTACTCTTACGTTCGTTGAAATAGATAATTTTTCTACATGATTTCAGAGTGTCATTGATTTAAAGCAAGCGTTTAGTTAATCTACAAGTGTTTATCTAATAATAACCGGCAATGTTTGGCGGATGTCGCCAGCAAGTATATATAGCTCTTTACTAAATCTGCAGCAAATATTTTTTCCTACTAAGTCTTGAAGTGTCAAATAAAAGCCTCTAGTCCGCTTTTGAGTGCTATTATACCTGGCCCTGATAATATTCCCAGTTGTATACTAAAACAATGTTACACCTCCGTTTGCTTTCCCTAAACAATTCCTATCAATCTATCCACCAAGTTATGTGAATTTCCACCTCTTCGGAAGGAGTCTTATATCATCCCAATTCGTAAAAAGTGCAGTAAGTGACATATCGAATTATAGAGGTACTAGTTAGTACTACCTGGCGCGTTGCTGCCCTTCTCACTGCCCACTTCTCCACTTCACCCTTCTTCATGTCCCCTCGGGTAATAAAATTGTTCATACAAAAATACTAAAATCGCGATTAAAAAATAGGGGGTGGGGGGTAGGACGGTGAAAAATACTTAACGACCTATTCTCATATGTATATATCTATACAGATAAATACAATTGGAGTGTCTGTTTGTAATATTAAAATAACCGCTTTTTACTAAATGCATATGGATGTGTACATATACCAATTTTTACAATTTTTGTCTGTGTGTCTGTCTGTCTGTTTTTTTATATATTTCCTTTTAATTGTGCCAAGGAAGTCGGTTTGTTGCTGTAGACTTTAGATTTGACGAAACACCACAGGAAAAAGTCCATAGGGGTTCGTGGAGGCCAATTTATGTCACCTCTCCTGGAGATCAATTTGGCAGGAAAAATTTCATGAACTCGTGGTAGAGACCTGTTGGACGTGTGTAAAGTTGCTAAAAATGCGGAACAATGATGATGCACGTTTAAAGCAACAGCACGCTTCCGAATCGAAAGGTCCGGGTTGTCACGAACAGACTGAGTAACACTGTCTACGTTTTCGAATGTTCTCGAAGACCTTGGACACCCGGATTTTGATTTCCAGTTGAAATTTTGCACATACACTTCTTTTTATTGCTATTTAATAGAGTTTCAAGAATGACCTGCCACGCCCAGTTCATACAAACCCACCGCCATACTATTTAAAACTGCGTGTGAATGGTATTAGAGCTTCGATTCAACCGAACTTAACGTTAACAAACGAGAAGGTTCTGGCGACCATTGGAGCGCAAAGCAAAATATCAACCACGATGTGGCGTGTGATACAGCGCTATGTACATGACCCGCTCTTCTGCTCTTATTAGTAGATGATGAGGCATATGCGGCTCTTAATACCTTAAAAGGAGTTATTGCTAAAAGGTTCAACCACATAAAGCTGAACATCAAAGGGAATAAACTCAGCCATCAGAGTTGGCACACCAGCAGATGGACCCGCAGCAACTGGATGTGCAGTCGGTAACGGCGGAACCCCAGCCTTCCACCAGTAGATAAGCTGCCAGCGATAGGGCCAGACGGCATTAGGCACACCTAATAAACAGGTCTCACGGAAGGTGGAAGGAACTTCCAAAAGGATGATCAACCAACCTACAACAATGTCCTCGCCGGCATCTGCCCAAACGAGGAAAGAGACGCCAAAACAGCTCTAATTCAAAAGCCTTGGGTTGTGTGTGGCAAAATTCGTGGATATAACTTCAAAACTGGTAAGTTCATCTACGACCACTCTGCAGAACTGCCTCGTATAGCAATTTTAATTGACAAAAAGGTCAATTCCTTTCCACTAATAAACTTTATTTCCATGTATCTAACAGCTGTGTTAGTGGATATCTCCACTGTCGCACCTATAACAGGCAGATCATCGTTAATTGTGATGTTAATGCACATCACATCGTTTGGGGCAGCAATGTCACCAATGACAGAGGTGAGTACCTTTTGAATTACTTAATGAGATCCCAGCTCGAAATTGCAAATATAGGTTGTTTCAAACGAAGTTTCTCCAAATCTTACAGACCTATTAGTCTTACCTTCTTCCTTCTCAAGACAATTGAACGTCTTATTGACTGCCACATTTGGCAATCAATCAACATTTCATAGCCCCTTCATGAACACTAATTTGCCTATATGAAACGTAAATCAACAGTTGGCGCACTTCATAATCTGGTCAGTATAATCGAAAGAAGCTTTCGATCAAAAGAAATAGCACTAGGTGCTTTGGGTCCATCACTCTTTCGCACTTTCGCAAAGGCGTATAGATAGCCTCACTATTGCCATGTTAAATCAACGTGACATATCTTCTTCTCTTTATAATGTGACTGTCAGTGTTAGGACGATCAAGGGGTGTCCTCAAAGAGGAGTCTTCTTCTTTGGTACCTAGTGATAGACAATCCTGGCGATCCTGGTCTCGGGGAGATTTGCGAATACTGTCTAGAACATAATGTGTTCAGCTCTTCGCATTGTGACCAACTGGAGTACCAAGGAGGGCCACAGGATTAAACCACAAAAGGCGGTTTTGGTAACCTTCTCAAGGAAGTACAAATTGGATCTGGGTCCAGTGTCTCGTTTGGGACTTTCCGATGAAGTAAAGTTGTTGGCGGTTACCCTTGACAAAAGACTAAATCTCAAAAATGTCCTCAACAGGTCAACAATGGCTTTATGGACTTGCAAACGTGGAGTCTCTCGCCAAAGATGATCCTTTAGATATATACTTCAATGGTGACACCTATTGTAACATATGTCGCCCTTGTACGGTGGCCTTAACTGCTGCAAACATGTGCAATAAGGCAGTAGTGCCATGCGAATATGTCCCACTGCCGCAATGGAGGCGATCATCGGTGTAACTCCCCTGCACATTTTTATGTAATCCTCAGCAGCAAGAAACGCTCTCAGACTTCAGGCTGTAGACAGTCGGACGCTAAGTGAACTAGGTCCCTCATCCCTGGCATCGAAATCTGCAATGTTTCAGATTGTTTGTCCACGAAACTGCGTTTCGGAAGATGCTTTTCAGGACAGCCCTGGTACTGGACCATCTACGATCAACTGGTTCACTGATGGCTAACTTACCGAAACGGGCACAGGTGAGGGTGTATTCGGACCCAACACCAAGATCTCTATTACCATAGATGCCTGGCCCACGGGTTTTCAATCTGAGGTCCACGCCATTGAGGTTTGCGCCCGACATCTTTTGGAAAAAAGTCCTAAAGGGGCCAAAATAACTATCCTTTCAGATAGCCAAGCTATCCAAAGATAGCCAAAGTACTAACCTTTTGGAATTTCTCCTCGAGACTGGTTGTTCAATGCTACGACATCCTCTAACAACTGTCAATCGGCCGCAAAGTCGCGATTTGTTGGGCACCTGGCCATAAGGGCATGCTGATGAATTAGTCATGACTGGGCAATTTTCTTTATAGTTTCGGAAAATTTTGCAGTCTTAGCTGGGCTAGGTCTAAATCTTTCATAGTACATCGTTTTAAAAGCACTGCACTACTTGATACAATATCCTGGTCTACGGCAGTCCTAGCTAGAAACTCGTCCTATATGCCCAAAAACAAACGCACATCTCAATAGATCTGACCTGAGGTTGCTTTTGGACTACCTCACTGGCCATCATCCACTAAGGTATCACCTAAATAAACTAGGTCTCTCCTCAGAAACAGAGTGCAGACTCTATCTAGAGTATGACGAAACCAGTTTACATCTGCTTTGCGATTGTCCGGAATTGGCCAGGCTCAGAATTGAGCAGATGAATAGACCCTTTCTTACATCTAATAAGATCAGAAACACCTCGTCTAAGGCTGTTCTCCGTTTCAATAAAGAGACGGAGAAGTTCCTAGATAAATTAAAGACATCATTTCCTGTTGCACTGCCCGTTTCCGATAAGATAGCCCTTCGATTGAGCCTAATTCGCAGTGACCACTTGGCCCAGACACTGCGTCATGCACTGGTTATGGTTATGTAACATTGTTATTTATCACATCCATTTTGTGTAGCAGAGATATGAGTATGAACGAGGACAAGACGAAGTAGTTGGTGTCCACTCGCGGACTAATTCTTCAATGTTATAGAAAACATTGTCTATCTGACGAAAACATCAGCATAGAGTTCAGACGAAGCATCACTCTTGCTAATCGCTGCTACTTTGGGCTCACCTAACAAATTAGAAGTAGAGCCCTCTCTCGAAGTACGAAGTTAAATATCTATAAGACACTGATAATCCGGGTCCTGTTGTATGGCGCAGAAGCATGGACTCTGATGTCTACGGATACAGCGTCTTTAGGAGTGTTTGAGAGAAAGATCCTTCGTTCGATTTTTGGTCACTTTATAGTTGGCGTCGAGTTTGAAGAACGAGTTGTATGAGATGTATGATGAGTTTGACATAGTCCTGCGCATTAAATTTCAGCGGCTGCTCTGGTCCGGTCACCTCATCCGGATGATCCCCGAAGCTCCAGCACTAAAGGTTTACGACGGAAACCTGAACTTGATTGGTGGACTGCGTCAGAGTGGACGTCCAAGCTTAAGATGGCAAGATCTGGTCTATGATGACCTGAAGAAGCTCCGGATTCAGAGTGATTGGCGCCGGCGCGCACTTAACGCGCACTAAACGCGCACCGAATTTCCTACGTGGGGCGTTGACCGATAGACAGTTCTAAAGCCAGCTAAGTAAGCAAGTAATCGTTTGTTCGTAGACAATTGTTGAAATAATTGTTGCACTGGAAAAAGTATCCATAGATCGAAATGCTTCCTTGAGAAAGCAAGCATATCATCTATAAAGCGCTGTTCTTAAGAGCGTTTTTGATATACATACGTATTGTGCAGTGATTCTGCAATTTGACCTAGTCTAGTTTGTAGGTCTCGTCAAGTACATTTCTGAATTTTTAAAAAATTTCTTGCAACCTCAAATTTTAAACATATTGCTAAACATTTTTGGTGGCAAATATTCATTCAAAAACTCGGAACAAATTTCTACCGACTTTAGACTTTTCGCCGGTTTTGTGGAAATAAAAAAAAGTAGAATTTTAAATTAAATAGTTTGAAATTGTTAAATTTTTTTACGAAAAAAATTTTTTGTGTACTATATTTTTGGCACCATACAATATTTGGAAAGAACAATAAATTTTCATCTATTGGCTTCCAATAGACCAAAATACCAGAGTAAATATAACTTTTAATATCCCTTAAAAATAATAATTAAATGTTCGGTAGATATAAGGTACGAAATTTGAATTTTTTTTGAATTTAGTTATTTTGTCCAACGTTAGTCCACCCACCAAAAGGAGAAAATTATTTTTGAAACATTAATTATGTTTTGTGAAGCCAGCAGCCCGAAGTGTGAAATTTTAATTTTCTTAAATGCACTTCGTTAGCCCACGTTTGACCAAGTTGGAACTTCATTTACCCACACACCAAAAATTAATAAAAGCAAAAATTAATTTCGTAAACTTAATTATTTTTTTGTGGAGCCAGCACACCGAAGTGGCAAATGTTCATTTTTATAAATGCAGTTGGTGTGTCCAACGTTAGTCCACGTTTGTCCAAGGTTAAACTTCATTTTCCCACCCACCACAAAGTAATGAAAGAGAAAGATTTCAAAATTTTGTTTTGTTTTTTTTTTTGTTTGGCCAGCACTTCGAAGTATGAAATATTAATTTGTTTTAAATTCAATTCTTTTGGCCAGGTTTGGCCTAGATTAAACTTTGTTAGCCCACCCTCCGAAATACATTAAAAATGGTCGGTGTCCATCATCTTATTCCATCCACCATCCCGATGTACTCGTGTGTCTGCAAAAAGTAGGGAACTGATGCAAAGTGTGAGAGATATTACCACTCAATATACAATATAATTTTTTTTTCACAGTTCCGGTGTACAGGGATTTCATCGATCCTAATTTTTTTTAAATTTGAATATTAACGTTAGTCCATTTAAAAAAAGAAAATACCAATCCAAATATTTTATTTAGAGAAGCTTCAAAAGTGGTATGAAAATCTGATTTCAAGTCCTCTCGCATGATTTCACCAATTGTCTTAGTTGTACTGGTTTCTTCATCATATCTAATGTATTAAGCTTTAAAAATTATGTTTTTATAGGTCTCACCATTGAAGATCCAAAGGATCATCTTTGGCGAGATGCCACACGTTCGGCCAAACAGGCAAGTCCATAAGGCCATTGTTTAGTCTTTTGTCAAGGGTAACCCCCAACATCTTTGCTTCATCGGAAGGTCCCAGAACAGAGTTTTGAAGGGTACCAAGACCGCATTGTGTGGATTAATCCTGAGGCCACAACAGTTGGTCACAATCCCAAGAGCTGGACACATTGTGTTCGAGACAGTATTCCCAAATATCTCTGAGACCAGTATCGCCAGGTCATCAGCATAGCATGAAATGAGCTCGATTAGGAGCTCGTCTTTCACTAGAAGTCAAAGAACACTCCTCCTTGAGGACACCACTTGATCGCCCTAATACTGACAGCAAAAGAAGATATGTCACGTTGATAGTACATGGCCTCAACCCAGGCAAAAGTGAGGCTATCTATAGCCTCTGTGAAAGTGCTCGAGTGATGGACCCATAGTATTATCAAAAGCACCCTAAACATGAAACGTCAACCATCAACGAAATGGGCTGCTTCCGGTGGCGTTTCCAAATCATCACAGTACCTTCTCCAGGATTCACTTCCGGTGGCGTTTCCAAATCATCACAGTACCTTCTCCAGGATTCACGCTTAGACTAACATATAAGCTTGTTTTATTCGGTTAATGATTACCTATATTCCTCCCACCTACCGAATCTTTTCGCACAGTTGAAAAGCTTCCTGACCGTACATCGCATGGCGGCTAACTTATCAGTCCACCCTGGAACCTTCTGTTTCATGTGGACTGAACGTGTAGCCATGTTACCGTAGTACGAGCTCAGTAAAATCTCATTTAGCAGGTCCGCGGCCAGCTCCAGTTCACAAGTTGAGCTAATGCCTCGCAGGACACCGCCAACTTTTGAAGCTACCAGCTGGTTGTACGAATGCCAGTTTGTCTTCCTAGGAAGGTAGACCTTAGAGAGGATATTAGGGGCCCCTGGAATTTCGAAGCGAATATGTTGGTGGTCTGAGAGAGAAACTTCGTCTGAAACTCGCCAATTCCAAACGAAGTTCGCCCTCTTGTCTAACTGCTGTTTTAAATGTAGGTTTACAACCTATTTTTACAATTTCGAGCTGAGACCTCATTAAGTAATTCAAAAGGTACTCACCTCTGTCCTTGGTGTCATTGCTGCCCCAGACAATGTGATGTGCATTAGCATTACATTCAACGATGATCTGCCTGTTATAGGTGTAATAGTGCTCCACTAGCTGCTGCCCGGGGAAGTAGGCTGAGGCCAGAACAATTTCCTGGGTGCCTACTCTTGTGGAGATATCCACTAACACAGCTGTTAAATCCCTGTAAATAAAGTTTGTTAGTGGAATAGAATTGACCTTTTTGTCAATTAAAATTGCCGATCGAGGCAGTTCCGCACGAATTTTGCCACACACCACCCAAGGCTTTTGAATTAGAGTAAGGATGGTCTCCTTATTGGCGAAGAGACTGCACACTGTGGCCCTTGCCCCTTTGGAGTGGTCCATGTTCGCCTGAAGCACGCTTATGGAACTTTCTTACTCTCCTGTAGGTTTTCACGGACAAGGCCGTCCTTCTTGCCTGCTAAGCACCCCTTTCCGCGAGTCCCTCTAGGTGAGGGAGACATTTTTGGCATCACCTTCCTCGTTTGGTCAGATACCGACGAGAACGTTGCTGCTTGATCAGCCTTTTTAAAGGCCCTCCACCTTCCGTGATACCTGTTTAACAGGTGTGCCCCGGGTGGAATGCACCCCTAGAATTCTGGCTTCACCTCTTCTGATGGACACTCGATTGTGACATCGATGATTAACTCTTGCAGCAGTGCCAGAGGTAAGAAGAAAATAAGAAAAGAAGAAAAAAGAAAAGAAGCCCAGCTTAACGCGACTCTCTACACTGCTATTTGAAGCTTTCGCTGACCCTTTGATCGACCGGATCTTCTTTGTGGTGTGAATTTCAGGGAAATTCTCCCCGAACGGACTCTCTTTAGAGCGTCCATCTGTAGCTTTGGCATACTTGGTGGCTTTTTAAGGCCACAATCGTCCTGTCCCAATCGGAATCAGAGGATAGAGTCCTCTAATACCTCCTCACTGACATTAGGATGTGCCGTCCCGAAGGGTGCATGAGTCCACATTGACCTCAGTTACCATACTGCCCATTTATTGATTCATTTAGAGCTGCATCAGGCTAGGTTTATTTTAATGGTTTCACACGATTCCCGCGAGCAAACGGGAAAGGAGGTCGCCTGTGACTGAGCTCGGATGCCACAAAACTGCATGACGACAGGTATCCAGAGTTCGCATATATTCGGTTGGATTACCCTCTAACCATTATAACCATTATAAATTGTGCTACATGTGTCGCAATTTTAACTGACTTTCTGGCTCTGTCTATTCGTAGCATGGGCACATATTAAAAAATTAATTACTATTGAAGCCCTACAAAATACAAAAAGTGCCAGATTTAACACTTGCACAAAAGGCAGGTAGAAACCATTGGATGTTTCAACCAGACTCGGCATCCTATAACGACAAAGAAACATTTACAGAGCTACATTTATTTACAACGATGGCGATCATATTCCCCAGACTTAAGCCCAATGGATTTTTTCATATGGTCCATTCTGCAGGCCAAAGTATCAACTAAACAAGAAACAACGTTATTTTCGGTTGAACCGAAGCTCTAATACCATTCACACGAATTTTTAAATCGTATTGTAAAACATAAAAATGAAGGTTTAAATAGAGGCTACTCCGCGTGTACCGCCGGTATGAAGTGACCATCAATAAGATGCCATCATATCGAATTTCCAGTTGATAATGATGTTTTCCATACAAATGCAAAAAAGTGAGCTGTGGGTTTGTGTGGGACTACCTCAACAAGTGAGCGTATATGTATTATATGAAGCGGTTGTCCACTAAAATCCACCAAATCAAATTTCAAGCTAATATTGATTTTAAAAAAGAATTAAAAACATAAAAATTATGTGTGAGTTCACACCCGGTAGAAGTGAATCTTTGCATTCCGGTTAATCTGTAAGAGAATGATATGAATAACTTTATAGGTGGTAAACAGAGATAGAGAGAGAAAGAGAGAAATAAAATCACTTGAAGTAACATTTTATTAAAGATAAAGAAGTTAGATTCAATAAAAATAATTTTTTATTATATATTTTTACAATATTGACTACAATAAAAAAGCTTTTGTATGGGGCTACCCCAAAAACTGTTTGTGGCGTGCCAATCTTGATACTCTATTAAACTACAATAAAAATAAGTGTATTTACAAAATTGCAACTAGATAGCATAAAAATTGGTCCCCAAAAAATGCGCAACAACATACAGACGGACAGACAGACAGACGGACATGGCTAGATCGACTCGTCCCGTCGATCTGATCAAGAATATATATACTTTGGGGTATCTACGATGCCTCCTTTGATGAGTTACAAACTTTCAGACAAACTGATAATACCGTTTCACACTATGTGTGAATGGTATAAAAATATGAGACGGTCAACGGGACTATGTGTGAATGGTATAAAAATATGAGACGGTCAACGGGACTATGTTTGAATGGTATAAAAATATGAGACGGTCAACGCCATAAAGATTGCTATTCACCGTAAATGCGCACAAAATACCACCACACCACATTCGTGCAGCGTGTGAAGCCTCGATGATATTGTCTAAATAAAATTATGAAATAATATATACATTTGCAAACCTCTAAACACTTGCTTGAATCGATGCAAGTTTGTGTGATCCTTAATATTGATCCTTTAATATACCAATGGAAAGGTATTGAGACAAAAATCATTTAACTTTTGAAATAGACTGCTTGGTTCAAAAGATATTCAAAATTGATTTTTATTTTCAACTTTAAAAATAAAAATCAAAAAATAACTTTTATTTCTTACTGTTAAAATAAAAGTTGCCAAATAGTTTCATTATTATCAATTTTTATTATAAAAGTTAAAAAATAAGAGTTATTTTGAGATTTTTATATTGGGTCCTTCAATTAATAATGACCGTTTCACACAAGAGGCCGCCACTAGTATATGAACCAATATTCAATTAATTATTGGGTGTTCATGTGAAAGCCGACTTCATAAGCTTCAATTTTCAGTATGTGTCATTCCAATGTAGTGTAAATATTGTAAATATTTTTTTTGCTCTTTGAACATGTCGACTTTTATTCCAACAAAATGCAATTTGCGAGAAGGTTTGCTTTTGAGCTTTAATTTGAAGCAAAAAGCAGCTGCAGTCCATCGTACGCTTTGTGAGGCTTACGCGTAGTCCCCGCTCGTTCGAATTCAACTTGTGAGTACTGATTTCGTCGGTTTAAAAGTGGCGATTTTGATACGGAGGACAAAGAACGTTCGGGCCAGCCCAAAATGTTTGAAGATGATGAATTGGAAACATTAATCGATGGAGATCCCTGTCAAACCATTCAAGAATTGTCAGAATCATTGGGAGTTGACTTGTCAACAGTTGGTAAACGCCTCAAAGCCATGGGAATGATTCAAAAGTAAGGAAATTGGGTGCCGTACAAATTGAAGCCATGAGACGTCGAAAGGAGATTTTTAACTTGCGAACAGTTGCTTCAACGCTGTAAGATCAAGTTGGTAGGGGTACAATCGAGATCGTGTTTAGTTTGTCTGTATAAAGCAATGACTTATAACTTATGACTCTCAAAACATAGCAAATAGAAAAAAAACTCAAGAGAATAACTGATCTTTCGAAACTTATAGAGAACAATAAAATAAATACATTGTTTAACATGAAATCTGACCCAACAAACGCCATAATCGGAAGAGTTTTTTGCATCGTATTGTTACTGGCGGTGAAAAGTGGATCCATTACGACAACCCAAAGCGACAAAAATCATGTTGACCACCCGGCCACGCATCAACATCGACGGCCAAGCCCTATATTCATGGTGCCAAGCTCATGTTCTGTATTTGGTGGGATCAGAAGGGTGTTGTGTACTCTGAGCTGCTGCAATCTAACCAAACCATCACTGGTGAATGTTACAAACAACAATTGATGCAAATGAGCCGAGCATTGAAGCAAAAACGGCCGGAATATGCCAAAAGCCACGACAAGGTGGTTTTTCAATATGGCAACGCTCGGGCACATATTGCAAGATCTGTCAAGGAAACGTTGGAGGAGTTGAATTGGGATGTGCTACCCCACCCATCTTATAGCCCAGACATAGCCCTTCTGACTAGTACTTGTTCAGATCGATGATCCACTCCCTGGTTGAGCAGCGCTTTACTTCTTACGAGGATACCAAAAAATGGGTCGATTCGTGGATTGCCTCAAAAGACGAGCCGTTCTTCCGACGTGGAATCCATATGCTGCTAAAAAGATGGGAAAATGTTGTAGCTGCCGATGGACAATACTTTGAATAATTTATTTGTAATCGTTTTTGCACAATAATTCCGTAAAATTCGAAAAAAGGTCATTATTAATTCAAGGACCCAATATAAAAATTGCATTTTAATGATTATTTCATAATTTTATCTATCTAATCAAAAATAAGAGTTATTTGCCAATTTAAATGAAACAAATCAATTAATAATTCTTAATTCATAGTTTTTATATATAAAAATTATAACCGTTACGGCCCCTGGATTTTACTCATTATTAATTGTAAGTTTCAACTTACCACTTTTAAATAGGTTTAAATAATTCTTAATATCTTTAGATAAATATTTTACTTAAAATTGAAATTTCTGTGATATACATACCCGTACATGTGTATGTAATCATTTCCACTTGAGTATTTTCTGAAGTAAACGCTGCTAAAACGTTCTAATTCTTTAGCTTCTATTTAATTTTTTTAATTTTACAATAACAATTATACGTAAACAAACCGATGCGAGAGCGTTCTTTGTTGCGTTCTGTTTTTGACCGGCACGGCGTTGCACCATCAGTAGCTTGAAAAGGGATTGACCTCCACTTCTCAATTCACCATGTGGTCACTTGTCACTGGCCGAACTAGAGGGTTGTCGGTTCCAATAACAGTGGTAAAAGCAAGGTGGATTTATTTATAAGGTGACGTATTACACTGTGGTGACTTTGAACGTGAAACAAAAACCGAAATGCCCAATCAGCAACAAATGAAAAAGAGTAAGACAAAAAATACATAAAAAATGAAAAAGACCACTGTTGAGGGGAATACGTCACCTTTAGTATAAATTCACCTTGGGTCAAAAGTCCCCACATTCACTTGATTTGATCCGAAATAAGCCGGATTTCTGACATGGATCTCAATAATTGATTATGAGTAAGAAAATGGTTATTCAATAGAAACGGGTAGTTTTTTGACCATGTTGTATCTGTTCTTAAATTTTTTTTTCTTTATTTTTCAGACATTAAAGACAAATCACCACGGAAAGTTACAGCGTCGTGCAAATGATAAAACTGATCAAAATGATTAAAAGAATTAAAAAAAAAATATGATTAAAAATATATAAATGATAAAACCTGACGTGAACTGGCCACCGAGATAGTAAGATTTTTCTTGTATGGTTTTCTTAAGTCGCTGGTCTATGCCCATAATCCCCAACAACCGCTACCATCACAGTCAACATAACGCGTGCCATTGCTCCAATTCAGCCTTATCCATGCACCAGGGTCATCTAAAATTGGATCTCTCGGATGCACGCCACCCAGCGATGCTTGGAGGCAATTTGAACTGTGTCATATTCCACACATAATGTTGATACCTCCATCACATAAATAAAACAATTCATTGATATCTCACACATAACTTGTTTTATTATATACCCGACCCTATTGGATAACCCTATATGAATGCTCTAACATAAAGTTTAAATTTTTCTGTTGGTACTCTTTTCATAAAGCATGCCACGCCCACTATTAGGTGTGGCTCCCTAACGAAATGTTCATCCAATGTTTTGAAAATATATCATTGTACAATAGGCAAGATCGGAATACTTTTAACAACGGTATTCAATCTTCTTTCCTACAGAAAGTGACGGTTTTTATGTTCTAAATATAATATTTTTTTTTTCAGATATTGATGTGGAGATTACATGTATATGAACTGTAATTAAGTACTTTAAATATACTCGTAAATACTAAACAAATGCCAGTCATTTTATGAATTTAAAAAATTAAACTGGAAGTACGCAATTATTGTTAAGATATTTAAATTTTCCCAAGTTCTCAGTTTTATATTCAAGTACACATTGAAACATATTAACAAGTGTATACATATAGAGCAACTATCAGTTTTGTAGCGTATGACGTGAATACCAACTGATAGCTTTTTGATAAGAAAGCAGTTTTATATTCTCCAGTCATTCTGCGCGTGCCTATTTAAGTTAAGAGTCTATTTATGTGTTTGGCATATTTGTTACTCCCTATAGGCATTGCTATACTCAGTATGAATTGTAGTTTTACCACGATGTTTATAACTGAGCGAAATTTATATTGGAGCTAGCAAATGACAAAAAACTTTTAGCCAATATGGCACACCCACTCGACAGTTTTACGATTTTTTTTTTATTATGTGAGTTATGAAGTACATTAATTGAACTATGAAATTTAATGGGTCACCAATTATATACGAGATAACCAAAACGAGACCCAGTAGCTATTTTTAGAAAAATTGTTGCGGTTTTTATTTCGACTCTCACCGAAATGGTGTTTAGGGTGTCCTGTCAAAGTAAAATAATATCTACTATTCCGTAAGACGTCGTCGCTGTCGCTACTAACCGTCTAATACAAAAAAAAAAAAAAAATTTACTTACTAGTATTATATTCCAGTATTCTGCAACCAAAAAATATCAAATTCATCAAAAATTACTTTTCTGCTTTAAAAATTATTATCAGTTTGTCAGAAAGTTTTTAACGCATTAAAAGAGGCATCGTAGACCCCTTAAAGTACATATATTCTTGATCAGCTCGACGAGATCAGCGAATCTGGACATGTCCGTTTGTCTGTGTGTTGCGAGTTGTTGTATTCATTTTTGATATATTTGGCTGGATTCCGGTTAGATGCCTAGTTTTGTCGATATGTCACTTCCAATTTTAGGGGTTGTCCCATACAAAACTGCCCCCCACTTTTGGATTTTATTATGCAAAAGTTATATATTACAATTGATACCAACTTGAAATTGGATAGTCCTATGCAGTACCACTTCCCACTTTCGGATTTTCTTATGAAAAACATCTTTTATTGACAGTCAATCTCAGCTTGAAATGAGATATGGCGGTTTCTTATGGACAGAAGTTTCACAAATATTTTAATGGGCGTGCTCCACCCAGTATAAGTGGTAGTCCAAATGATTTAGAAATGTTTATATTAGAATAACACTGTGCATGATTTTAGTTGGAATTTAGCTTAGATATATTAGGTTGATATACAAAATTTGTTACCTTCCTGTTAGAAGATAAGGCCTTGAAGTGAATACTGTTAGTAAGACTATATTTATACCTTTCTAACAAGATGGAGGTCTATGGAAACGGTCAAGTTGTTCGAGAAACATTGGCTCCTTACGTTTGAAAACAAAAAAAGAATTGGGAAATTTTCACCGTTTATAACTTAGTTTGGCCTGTAATTCCAATGAAATGGGTCGAAAGGTCCAACTGATAGATAGCTCTTAGATTCACGTTTCAAACAAGAACAATATAATTTAAAAAGGTCAACTAGTTATAGAGATAAATAAGTTATTTTAAGAAAAACAAGAAAGAAAGCTTCAGTCCAGTGTGCTCGATTTCGAGATGCCCTGTACCTTGTCTAAGTCTTCTTATTTAATCCATTTGTATGTGAGCTATATTCTGTAGTGATCTGGCCATTATCTATGTAACATATTTTATTTATGGATTGCCATAAGATATAGTTAGGGCTTCTTGCTAAGCAACATAACAAAACTGCATACAAAACCCAGGTTGTAAGGGGGCTACCCCTTATTGTGGCTCGATCTGGATGTATGTATGATATTTTATTAGGGTTAATGTAAGATGAATAAAATTGACATTTCTAGCTTAATTAATAACAAAATCAACAACAATTTATTCAAAAATTTAAAAATGGGGGTCAAGTTTGTGTATGGGATACCCCTTATAGCGGGGTTGATAACTTCATTGAATACAGGGAAACGGGAGATGTACAGTGTATAAAAACATTTGTTTACCCCATTGGTCCCCTCGTTATTATTTTTTTTAATTAGTCTAAAGGTGTTGGGTGTTGGAAACTCGGAGAAGTTAAGTTTCTAGCAATTTTGCTGCCTTATCCGCATTGTTGCTGCTTTGAATACCTGCTTTCTTGAATGCAGCCTCCAATAGTGTTTTTAGTCTGGGCACTTTTTGGCTCTCATAAGGAAAACGCCGATAATATAGGCTATCAATCTGATATGCACACATCTCTGCGGCATCTAAAGTTTTCATATTAGTTTTCATAGCATTTAAGCGTTGCTAAAGATCGTACGAAATTGGAATCATTAGCGAAATCGTGACAAAGTTACCTTTTGATACCTGAGAAGTAGCAGAAGTAATTACGGTCAGCTGTATTGTCAACTAACAAACTACTGAAAGATAAGTTTAACTAGTCTTTTAATACTTCTATATCATCCATTGTAAGTGATTTTGCAATACTGAAAAGCACACTAGAAATTGAGCCGTTTGTGAGCAATATACGTCGAATCATTTTATATGAGCTATTCCATCGTGTTGGTACTTCTTGACTTAAGCTGTATGGACTTTCAATCAATACTTTGCGCAGTTCTCAATTTTAAATATGCGATTGGGCTTCTTTCAAAGTACGTGACTGTGATCTTACACTTTGTCATGACGGCATTAATATTTGTACGTGCATTCTGAGATGTATAGTGTGGGAAAAGCATGGTAAATGTTTTATTTTAAGTAATTTGCAAAATTTAATCATAGATGCTGCGTTGTCTGATAAAACCAAAGTAACTTTGTAAAGAAAATACCACTCCCAGAGTATACCATGCAGTGAATCTGCTATATTTTGTGACGAGTGGTCAGTATCTTCCAGTAGTTTGTTAGTTGACAATACAGCTGATCGTAATTTGAAGTCGCTTGTGATAAAATATCATGTTACAGTCAAGTAATAATCATTTGATCGTGATATCCATCCATCGCTAGTTATGGTACAGTACTCCATGCTACTAAAAATAGTTTTTAACTTATTTTTCATTATTTTCAGTAGCACATTCTGGGATTTCTGGAAGCTTTTGTTCTCAACGATTCGAAATAGTTTGTATTTTCGAAGGTATCGTTAGTGAAAAAAAACTATCGATAGTGCGGTCCAAAAAACCAACGATAGTACTATCGATAGTTTTCCAGCTCTAGTTTTTATACCATTCATACATAGTGTGAAATGGTATTTTCAGTTTAATTGGAAGTTTGTTTTATGCGTACAAACTTCAAAATAACTTTCAAGGAGGCACAGTGGACCCATAAAGTCTATATAATCTTGAGAGACGTGTTGATCTAGCCATGTCCGTCTGTCTGGTAGTTGTAGCACATTTTTTGGAAATCAATTTTTTAGATATTGGGCTGAAAGATGCTCCTAGACTTAATTTAATTGCAGTCAAGTAATATTCATGTCACACGCATTTATTGGGTAGCACGCATGCAAACCGCCCACCGAATTTTGAGTATTTGTATGGACTTTTTTATTGCAGTTAACAACAACATAAAAATTGAAATGGTGTCGCTTCTCATGGACGGACACATATATATCGATGAGTGAGAGCTTTCCTCTTTTTGAGATAGCCCCCCCCCCAAATAGGTTACGAGGTATTACAAATATATATTTTTCCTTAAAGCTTATAAAAAAACAACTTGAAATTTAGTGCATTAATTCTTCGTTTCCACCGATGATAACATTTTACCTTGTTTTAATTTCATTTTTAATTGCGTTTTATTTCTAACAGATTTTACGTTTTGTGGCATGTGTTCTATGTAGCCAATTTGTGAATTTCCTATTTTAAGTTTGTCCAAATGTGATATATTT
Organism: Leucophenga montana; assembly: GCA_035044765.1. NCBI lineage: Eukaryota > Metazoa > Arthropoda > Insecta > Diptera > Drosophilidae > Leucophenga > Leucophenga montana. Next base: position 569,198 of record JAWNNQ010001512.1, read on the forward strand.
GTATCTGTCTAGACATTTCGATTTTATATATAAATATCTGTACCCTTCCACGCTTTGCTGTGGCACATTGTCCCCTTTCAACTCTACGCCTACCACCCTTTACACTGCATCCATTCCCCTGCACCTTCACCTACTACTCCCTATTTTACCTCCCCTTCTCCCTGCCCTATTCGATCCCATTAACATGCATACAATATTTCATCCCTCTATCTTATATTGTACCCTGCGAGTTGCTGCCCTTCCCCCTGCCTGACCTACCTATACTCTTGCTGTTCAAAGCATATATCGGGCATATTGTAAAGAGAATTTCCGTTAGTTTTTAATTTTCCCACGCACAGAATGTGTGTGAAGTTCAGTGCATGCATTCAAAAGTAAAAAACACATACATGTGCAAAGTAAACAAAGCACGCACACAAACTTTCTGGACAGCACGGACCTATACCCATCCATCCCATAGCCCCCATACCATACCTCTCATTCCCCTATTCTTTCCCCTGCCCTCTTTCCCTTCCACTACTTCCCACACCTCCCATTCCCCTTCCCCAATTACCCTGCCCCTTTTCCACCTGTTCCCCAAGGGAACACTTCCCTCTTCGATCCCATATACAACATTTCATCCCTCTATCTTAAATTTGTTAGGCCAGGAACACTCGTGGGCATTCACAGTGGAATCCCCCATTCTCGAATCCCCATGAACACACAAAAAATTTCATCAAAATTGGTCCAGCCGTTTAGGAGGATTTCAGTCACGTACACACATACGGAAGATTTTTATATATAAAGATTAATATTTTTACTGACCATCTCTCATATAAAACATAACCTCTTCTTACGATTTGGTGAAAGGCGCAGCTCAATCACGACACGATCACACAAAATTACCTCGATTAAAGTGAATATTTAATTCAGATTGTATAATAATCTGAATCAGATGCAAGTGTATACTTTTTTTTTTTTGTTAATAAACAATGTAATTGGGAACACGTATTGTTTCACATGTGACTGCGGTTGTCGTTAGCTAGTATGGCGAGTGTTCTCCTCGCTTCTGGCAGATGGCGCGGTCACTGGTACAAAGCTGACCGTTAAAAAAACTGTTTTCTCGCGGTCGCGGGTATGTGACTGTTGCGAAAAATAAATAAAAACAATCTTTGATGCGGGTTATATATAGTGCTAAAATTTGAGCTCAATCGGTGCAGAACATTTTGAGTTTTTGAAACGTACACAAACGAACTTAAAATGTTTATATATATAGATTATTATAATGATATTATATAAGTGATATTATATAAGTGATCACCAAAACAATGCGAGAGCGTACATGAGAAAAAGAGCTTTATGTGTACATATACGAAATATATTCATAAAGGATATGTTGAAATGAAGCCAGTCTGCTTACAGTCGTTGAGCATCCCTTCCACTGCCTCACATAGCTTTTACCCTGCACATTGTTGCTCTTCCCAATTCAAGAGAATACAATCAACTTGCCCATAAATATGGTTTTACCTAATGATTTGATGCGTTTACATGTGCAATCAACAATTTCACCTAGCAAAAGGCTGATGACTTCAAACGGACGATATTTCTGTGACACCTACGAATTTAACTTCGGTCCAAATAAGGGAAAAGAAACACCGGATGTATTCCTTTTCGCTGCGCAGGGTAGAATAAACTTGGACACATCAACTATTTATTGGTCGTAGTTATTTATATATTTTTTTTTTATTTTAATATACTCTTTACAATTTGTGTAGAGACCCTATATAGTATATATCCATGTTCAGCTCGACTAGGCGAGTCGATTTAAACGTTCTTTTGTCTGGCTCTGTTTGTGCGTTTTTCACACTTTACAGAATTAAGTTCATTATCGTAATACAGCATCTATGATTTATTTTTCTTTTTTCTCTATATTTTTTTTTGAGGAGTTGTTTCCGCGCCCAACATATATAGTGAAAAATTACCAGAATAACGTCCTTTATATCAGATGAAAAAGTAAAAAAAATCGGGCGTATGGGGGGTTTTATAAATAATTACTACACTATATTTTTTAAGGATCGGTGTTCACGCGTGAACCTGAATCTTCGCTTAAGTCGTTTTATGGCTTGGGTCATAAAATTAGCAACAACAGATAAAACGGACCAATACAGAAATTATAAAATGTACACAGATAGAATTAGAAACTAAATATACAATCACATATATACAGTCCACACAGCTCTAAGTGTCTTTTAAACAGATTGTCATAAATCAATGACCTGCTATGAGTAGGTCATAGATTGATTTAGACTGCACATGTTGAAAACGGCCAAAGCAGTGATAAGCGAAGCATGGGAACATGGGTGCAGCGATAAGTAATTTCTATATTTAGTTTTGAGATACAATATTCGAAATAGTATATAAGTATGTATTTCTGTTAAATAAAATCAGTTTTTAAAAGTACTCGCAGAGGGAAATATTTTGAATTCCAAAAACGCTCTTCTTATTAATACAAAGTATTAATAATCGGGAAATAATGCAGTTTTGCAACTTACATTCGAGTAGATTAATTTCTTCTATAACTTTTGTAGCGGCAGTCTCCTCTTCGCCTGCTACATCCCTCTTGCTGCATAGGCAATCACTTTGGTCGCACCCTCAAATTTCTTCGAAATTTACGTGGGTCGAATCGGATCACTTTTGGATTACTGTAAAATCGGTGGAGAGTCTCTCTGGAACCATAAATTCTTTAGAAACCGCAAGTTAAGATGCCCTGCCCAAGTTTAAGGCAGTTTAATTACAATCTTTTACCGATTTCTGGCTTTTCCCCGATTCTTCTTAAAAACTGATATGAAGACATTCTGGTCATTGTGGTGTTCTCGGCATGTTACGCCCATTTTTATGGGCAGCTACACTACAAACATACATTTGGCTAAATGGGCGTGACACGCTCAATCTGTGCAATCTCCCAATTTGCAATCTCCCAAATTTAATATACCCCCTCACCAAGGAAGTATAAACGATCATGACATTTAAGTTTATATCACTCTTTCGTATTAAGTAGTTTAGATACTTGACTAGATACTGTCTTGAATTACATGCATACCCGTTAATTCAATGTGAATGAAAACACGCACCATTATCGATGCATAATTTTCACCGGGTGCAGTAGCCGCAAAGGCGTGAACTTCTTAATGCGTGCATAGTCCTTTACACATTTTTCAAGTATTGACTGAAAGTACTCTTCGTTGATCCATTTTGGTATGCTGAGATATTCATTTGGATTTTCGGTCTTTTCGTTGGATGTATTTGGAGTCATTTCACCTACTGTAATATCGCACTATTCAAAGTTTGAACAGTTCCATACATCTATGAGTAAGTAAATATGCATCGGTCTCTAATTTAACAAATTTTTCACTACTTTTTATAGGAAGATCGCCTTAAATACAACACATACATATATCGATTAACGAAATTAAATCAAAGAGTTATTAGTTAATATGTAGGTATGTATTTCCGTGAATTTGAATGCCAAACAAAGACTAAACGAATGTCTACAATAGCCGTAGCTTTAAATGCGCGATAAAAACACAACTTTTGTTTCAAATAATTGTCCAGCTAACAATTAACTAACACAGTGAATGCTTGATTAAATAACAAAAAAAAAAATAACCTGACAAGCTTTAAGCTTTCCAAATTCGGAAGCGACGTTGCGAGAAAGAGACAGAGCGAAAACAAATGTGATTTACAGATACTAGAATATTAAACTTAATATATGTGAGTCTCAATATTGTCTTTATTATAATATGAGAGCGTCCATCCCGTGAATATATAATTTCTGTCGTAAGAATTCGGTCTATCAAATAAATATTCGCTCGTTCACATTGAGCGTTTTATTATCTTGATAAAGAATTAAATTCATACTCGTATATAATTTATATGAGTATTTCGTATTGTCGAGCAATATGCTAGTTTCATTTCATTAATTGAAACAATTGTTACGTTTGGTGGGCAAATCTACAAGCAAATGATAATGTTTTCTTTGTTTGTTATGACTTTTAAAAACAGATTTCACTGGGTTGAAATATCACATAATTTGCGTTTTTTATACCATTCACACTTTTAATCAAATGGCATTATCAGTTTGTCTGAAAGTTTGCAGCACATTAATGAAAGCGCCGTAGACCCTGTAAGGTGTACGAGTATACATATGTTCTTGATCAGCTCGTCGAGACGAGTCCATCTGGCCATGTCCGTATATCCATCTGATGACTGATGAATAGTTGCTGCGCATTTTTATACCATTGACACATAGTGTGAATGGTATATAAAAAATTGTAACGCATTAAAAGAGGCATCGTAGGCACCATAAAGTAGATATACTCTTGATCAGATCGACGAGCCGAGTTGATCTAGCTATGTCCCTCTGTCTGTATGTCTGTCTGTCTGTCTGTCTGTTTGTCCGTCTGGGTGTAGTTTTGCCTTTTTTGGAGACCAATTTTTATGGTATCCAGTTGTAAATTGGTACCTATACTTCATTTTATTGCAGTCAAATAGAGTATCAATATTGATCCGCCAAGCCCAATTTTTGGGGTAGCCACCATGAAACACCCCGACTACTATTGACTTTTTGTGTAACAAATTTTTATTGTAGTCAATATGAACTTAATACTTGATATGGTAGCTTCTAATGGATGGACGCTTCAGGTATACATAAATTAGTGCGACCCCCAATTTTTTGGGGTAGCCCCATACAAACCAACCGACCATTCCTATGTTTTTGTATAAAGTACTATAAATCAATATAAGCTTGAATTTCGATGTGGTAGCTGTTTATGGATAGCCTAATTTATTAATGGGTATGTGTTGCCTACTTTTTGAGGTGGCCCCTACACAAATCCACTGCTTATTTGTGCTTTTGCATGAAAAACTTTTTTAATTAAGCCAAGAATAAGAAATTCGATGTGGTGGTTTCTTATGAACGACTGCTTCACATACATATACAAATGGGCGTTTCCCGCCCACTTTTTGAGGTGGTCCCACACAAACCCACCGCCCACTTTTATGCATTTGTATGAAATATTTTTTCAGTTAAATCAATATCAGCTTGAAATTTTATATAGTGGCTTCTTATGGATGGTCGCTTCACACACATATGCTAATGGGTATGGATCGCACACTTTTTGGAGTAGCCCTGTACAAATCCGCACCCACGTTTTACAATATGATTTAAAATTTCGTGTGAATGGTATTAGAGCTTCGGTTCAAGTGAAGTTAACGAGCGAATTCTGCGAGTTTTGGGAATTTAAGTAGTTAACTAAATTATAAAAGATATTTTTTTATATTTTGGTTGGGACATGTACCTTCTATTCGATTTTAATTTTCGTGTGAAGGGTATTAAAGCAACGTTTCAGCCGAAGAGACGTAATATCTTACTTTTATAAAGTATGTACTAGCAAAAGCTGGTGACTTTGCCCGCTGGAAATTCAGACGCATGGCATATATTTATTTATCATTTTGAAATTTTAATTGTCTGACAGAACATTTAGTAAATATTATAATTTATTTGATATTAATTTCACTGCAATATGCAAATTGCACTAAATTGTTGGCCGTCTGTCAGAACATCTGAGTGTTAATAATCGAGTGTCAATAAATCGATCTAAAAATATATACTATGTTTGTCTTGAACCGGAAAATGTTTCAAAGCACAAAATATGTTTATCCATTCCATGCTAAAGGAAAAGGGAAGATAAGTGCTTCAAAAAACTTATTCTAATCTTCATACAGAATTACGAGTGTTGAAGAAGCAGTTGGAGCGTTGAAAAACCATGTTTTGGAGATGTCTCAAGAGGAATGGAAAAAATGCTATGACAAATGGTTTGAACGAATGCATAAGTGTATTGATCATCAAGGGGAATATTTTGAAAAACAATAAAGCCATTTTCATTTAAAAATGTTTGTTATTATTTGCTATTCCCGAAATAGTTTGTTTAGACCTTTAAATTCAACACTATTTTGGTACATTTATAAATTCTTTAGTTTTATAACAACAGTAAAAGTAATCGAAGCGAAGGTATAGTTTCCAACTCATACTAAATACTGTATAAATATTTGGGCTGTGTCAACAGCTTTGAAAATGGTTAACCATGAGTAGATTACAACAAAACTTAACACTAATAGTAATAGTAATTATTGTTTAGATAACACATGTACACAGGAAATAAAAAAGAACAAATCAATTAAGTACTCTATTATGACATATTGTGGCTAGATTTAATAGGTAAGTCTAAGTGGCAGAATCTGGTGTTCCGTTGACAATCGAGCTACTTAATGTCAGCGAAGCGGTTTGAGTTCTTAGGTTGGTGATTATTTTATTGTCTGCCCCAAAAAAAAAACCAGGGAACACATTATCTTTCGGCCCTTCCAAGTTCTGTTCCGCGCTTAAATTAATGTATGTTGGTTTTGGTGTTAATTCTTTTGAAGTCGATGATTCGTGCGGTTCATAGATTTCAGTGATCGGCGGCCAGTTCTCATAAGACTATAAATTAAATTCTACGCGTTTTTGCAGTTCTAAAATTCTGTTATAGGCGCACTTGAATTTTTTTAAAGATTAATAACTCCACTACAAAGGTTTCAATGGTCAGGTGCTCGATAAAATTCAAGAAACCATAGCAGAACATATCGGAATTGCATAACATCTAACTAGGCATAGGTTCACGACCAGTGTCAGGCAATGCGGCCAAATTGGGCGACGATAATTGTAATTCAAATTGTGCATCTAACAAGTGCACATCTCCATCGTGGGATGAGTGCACTGCAATGATGGCCTGTGTGGGTCTGACAATACCACAATCTCGAGGTACGCTTATTATTGAGCGAACTAATGACGTCCGATGTATCAGGCTTTAAGCGATTTTCCAATATCACAAAACCCAAGAACTGCAATACGTGATCAACGTCTTCACGTGAAATGTAGCCGCCATACAAACCCACCGCCCACTTTCGAGTTTTTCTATGAAAAACTTTCGAATTTAAAATTCAATGTGGATGCTTTTTATTCATACACTTATATCAATGGGCGTGTCCCGCCCACTTTTTGGAGTAGGTCTATATAAACCCTCTTATGTGTTTTTGAATGAAAAACTTCTTTATTTAAGCCATCCAGGAGGAAAAAACTGGGGAGAGTTCAACATTTTTGTTCAGTATAAACATATTTTTCTTCGCTTCATTTTTTATGAAATAAGAGGCAAAAAGTAAAACTAACAATTTAGCATATTAAATTGGTAGTATATAAGGTGTCGTCTTGTTCTCTCTTGTTTTTTTATGGCAAACTTTTTTTTTTGTATTTTTATTAAGGTGAATAGTGTTCAGTGGATGATTTGAACTAGTTACAACAACACGATTTTCTGGACTGTTTTGACAGGTGGATCTTCAGAATAAATAAATATATTGAAATTAATAGCGATTACGTAGAGAAGATAGAATTTAATATAAAAATAAAAAAAATCTGAAAATATTTTTGTCTTTTTTTTTCTAAGCAACTAACCTGACTTTCGTTACTTCCCCGTTTATAAGTGAACAGAGGTTGGTCTATTGTGCATCTTTTGTGACCCTATAGGTCCTTGAATGTGTTACGAATTTCATGAGGTTTTTATGGGAAATGTGCCCGTAATTAATCTCTTCTATTTGGACTTTACATAGAACAGACAGCATACCTAGAAAAAAAGAACTTCTAATTTAAATCATAGAATAGTATCTATTAAATGTTGGCAGTGTTAGAAAGGTACATTTTTCTTCTTTCGAAAGCAGCTAATGGTCATATGACACACGAATACTATGAGCACATTATTTTACCCTTCATTGGTCTGGGATTTTAAACACGACAGAGAGCTTGCGAAAGGGATAGTTTTATACATACAGCAACATTTTTCACATTGCCTCGTATAGGTCACACTTGTCTTTTGCTTATATTTATATTAAAATATACAGGATCAATAAAGGACAGCATTTTAAAAATGCATGCATTGAGTATATTCACCATTTGTGCATGACACGCCAAAGCAAATGTCTTTGCTTTATTCATTGTTGCTCTTTTTTGTCTAGTTTTATTATGCACTAATAATATTTTGTGTAAAGAGTGACCGAATGAAGAAATAATCCAAAACACCATAAAAATATAGAAAAAGACACTATTTCTGCCGAACTTTTGGTGCTTTGTCATTTTTGAGTCCAGAGTTATCTCATCTTTCGAATAGATTTTCATTTTAATATGATATTTTTGCTGTTTATTTTCCTGTTGGTTTTTGTTTCACTTGTTGATGAAACTATATTTCAACTTCTCGCACCTGTACAATTTTTGCTTTGTCTATGTTCTGACCTGCTCTAACAGCAATGAAGGGCAAAACAATTTGCTGATTGTATTCTTGTGTCATATGACCATGAGACTTCGAATTGTTAAAAAAGTTTATGATGAGTGTATGAGTTGTGTACTCAAGTTTGCACGTGGTTTACACGATTTAAAAACGGTCGTGATGATTTAAATGATGATCCAACAGCTGAAAGACCCGAAGCATCTAATCGTGCTGAGTTAGTCGAAAAAGTAAGTGAAATAATCGCTATCGATGCAAATTTCACTGTGGCAGAAAAATTATATTCATTTTACTGTACAAAACTACAAAATATTTATTGAGGATTTGGGTAAAAGAAAGGTGTGCGCATGATCAAATTAATCGCTCGTGTAGTCAATGAATTTTTTGACGAAAGAACAGATTTGTCTCATCGATCACCCTCCGTGATCACCGTGCGATTATTTTCTTTTCCCAAAAAGGAGCTTTTTACGATGATATTTCAGCCATACAAGCCGTGACATAGGTGCTAAAGAACATCCCAAAAAAGTCTATGGATAAATTGGTTGAGGGTTCCAAACATTGTATTTCTTGATAGTCTTATTGCATTATCCATGCAACAGTGTAATAATGCTCGCAACAGCTCTGGAAGAAGTCATTTTGTTTTTTTTTTTATGTTGGTTTTGATGTACTTATTAATAGGATTCCTCCTGTTACAATGTCTGAAGATAAGCACCATCCAACTTTGGAAGTCTCTTTTCAGCTTGACTGTATTTGTCGTTCACATGACATAAATAAATCTCTTCGACGTGTCAGATGTTTTAGAAAAACTGACTATGTTAAGTTAAAACACTTACTTTTCAATACTGATTGGTCTGCTCTCGATCGCTGTTCAAATATTGAATTGGCAACGAATATTTTTTATTCCACCATTCGTAGTTATTTTGACAGATGCATTCCATTTTCCAATCTCAGGAAAAAGACAGACTTGGTTTTCACGTAGCCTTAACCGATTAAAAAATATTAAGTCGCGTTTATTTACAAAATATAAATGTAGTGGACACTGAATTCAGTAAAAATTGTGTCGCGCGCTCTGATTTTAACGCATTAAATAAAAGGTGTTATGTTGATTATGTAATTAAAGTTAAACGAAATATACAATCACAATCCAAAATCGTTCTTCAATTTCGTTAATACGAAACGTAGTAGTTCTGCGTATCCTTCGCAATTATTTCTTGATGGTGCAGTTGCATCTTGTAGTGCCACTTTATTTCCCAATACAACTTGTTTTTTTTTCACCTTACACACCTTTTGCATAGTAAAGATAATTTTTCACTATTTTACATAAATATATTTTTTTTTATTGAAATAAATTTTTACTCATATCATCAACATCGTTATTTAGAATTTTAAAGTGACGTCCGTTAAATTCGCATATGCAACTCTAGGGAAATTTTGATTCAAGTATTCGTTTTAAGGATTTAGTTTGTAACCCTGGCCTAGAGAGAGATTTTTAACATACGTCAGACTTTGGAGTTCCGGTAAAGTGGCGGCTTGGCAACCAATATATATTTGGTTTCATGCGCTCATTCTTTCTTTTTCACTTTGGATTTTCATCGAGTAAGCATCGTCAAATTAATATAACCTCCGCAAAGTCATCTAACCTTTTTGGCAACTTAACCTAGTGAGTAAATGCAGCAAATAAAATATTATTTTTTTTTTATATTCCCTTTTAAAAAATCGTACATTTTCATTTTTATTATTCCAAATTATTCCGCAATGTTAAAATTATTTATTTTTTTAACTATTATAATATTTTTCTGCTAATTTAATTTTTTTTTACTTCATTTTAAATTGCTTTATTTTATTTAAAAGGGAAATAAATTGTTTGCATATGCCTAATTATTCAAATTTTTATTTGAACTAGCTGCAAACTTCTTCAAGTCAATTTAAGTCATCAGCACAATTTCAAAGTGAAAATCTTTTATTGCACTCAAACCGAGTTGAAAACCGCGCTTAATCCGGCCTACGGGTAATTATTAATCTCGTGTACACTACCTGTTGATCTCCTACATTATCTTTGATATTTTCTTTTTTTTTAATAGGTTAGGCGGTTAGTTAAGACTAACAGATTTTACGTCATCTGTATAACTTAACAATGTTGAGTTACATACTTTTACATTAGTACCTTACAACCCACGTTATCACCTACAAGATCATGTTGCGCTTGTCTCGGCAGTGAAAATTCGCTCTCTCCATTCTTCAGCTTTAGCGCCGTTCTTCGCATTCATCATATTCAATGATGTCCAAATTAGTTAAGCTACTGAACTCATTGTAGTGTGTTGAAAATGGCAAAGGAAAAAAAATAAGAAAAATTACACTTATTATGCCATATAAAAAAGTATCAAAACGCTTAAATATATAGTCTTGTGCAAAACCTATTGTTAAAGTATATTGTATATTGTTAAAAAAGACATAGAGCATATAAAGTTTTTTGTTGCAATCAGTGACATAAACGCATGAACACATTTTGGGTTCCATTCAAATCATTTTTGAGAATGCTGCATAAGCGATTTTTTTAGTTTGAAATCAGTATTTGTTTAAAATTTTTATTGAAATTTCACCAACATAATCTTTTTCTGCAATAGCCATGTAGAATAACAGTGATACGCAAAAGTTTTCTTACTAGTAAAATGTGTTAAAAGGGAATTTCAAATCTATTATAAAATGAAATGTAAGCATCTCTATATCTAATTTTTTGTTTTGTTTTTATATATGTGTATACAATTTTTTTATCGTGTATATCAAAGTGCATGCGATTTAAAAACCGAATAATCTTGGTTGTTTTTATAAATGACATGAAAAACTTTCAAAGTGAATGCAAGAAAAGAAAAACAGAGAAAACAAAAAACTTGATAAAATCATGCGATTTATGCTCATTTTGTTTTTTTTTATAACCATCAAAAATCACCCGTTCGCGCCGCCAAAACAAACGAAAGATCTCTTATATTATTTTCCAAAGCTACAGCGAAACCACTGGAAGGAATCTTCGGTGGAGAGCTGCATCATAATGTATGTGAGTAATTCTTTCTATTTATTGCATTTTATTTAAACTTTTTTTAAGAGAACGGGTTATTATTTTTTTTTTATTCTCTTTATAAATTTTGTATAAAGCATTGAACTATGAATTGGAATCATATGTTTTTTTATACCCTACATATAGTTCATATTTTATAGTACATATTTTTTTTTTTATTTTTTTTTTATAATTCCGTAAATGAATAAATCTCCGCGTAGATCCTAGTGTACAAGAAACAGTTGCGTGCATCGATATACGAGTCAATAATTCCAGCTACTTCACCACTCTGGGCTACGGAGTATAAGCGTACCTGAATTTCCTACATTTGGTTGTATGTTACATTATGTAAATTTCCATCTCTTTGGAAGGAATCTTTTAATATCTCTTTATATAAAACGCGTAGCAAGTCTGTTTGTCTAAAACTATTTTTGTTTCTTCTGGTGTTCCCCAAGGGTGTCACATAGGTCCAATATTGTTCAACATTTTTATTAATGATCTTCCTTTGTCATTAATAAAAATTACTAATCGTGCTCATACACTAATGTATGCAGAGGATGTTGAATTAAGCTTGTCATATTCTGATGTTTCGCAGCACAGTTTATTGCAGGCTGACTTAAACTCACTACATACTCGTATCGAGCATGGTGTCGTCTAAATTTTCTAAATCTAAATTTCTCAAAATGCCAATGTATGACATTTCATCGTAGAAAACCATTTATGGTGTCATATTTTTTAAATAACATTTCCCTCGGTAGAGAGTTTTGTTTTAATGACCTAGGTATCCTTATGGAACCCAAACCTTTTTATAATTATTACATTTGTTCAATAGTAAATAAAGCGACTGGTATCCTCGGCTTTGTTCAGCTTTGGTGTAAGGAATTTAATGACCCTTTTACTACTAAACTTCTCTATACTTCTCTTGTTCTTCCGATTTTAGAATTTGGCTCCCTTATTTGGAACCCATACTATGCTATTCACGAGGATCGTATTGAGTCAATCGAAAAACAGTTTCTTCGCTTTGCTCTTAAGAGTCTGAATTAGGATCCCGATATAAATCTTCCACCCTAGCATTAAAGTTAAAATTAATTCATCTCCCAACCCTCTTGTTGTCACGCCGTTCTATGCTCTCTGTTGCTTTTCTTCATAAAATTCTTATTGGGAAGATTGATTCTACCTACTTACTCCAGTCCATATTACTAAATGTCCCCATTCGGCCAACTCGCCACTTCGTGCCAATAAAATTGCCTTTTTGTACGACAAATGACGCGCTCAATAATTCACTCCAAGCTCTTTGTTCTATCTACAATAAGTTTTCACCCTATTTTTCTTATAACTCTTCCTTACACTATGTAAAAAACCTTGTACTGACAAATCACTATTTAATAAATATGAAAATTTCACTTAGGAACTTCTATTTTCTCTCTATATTTTTGTAATTGCGTCCGTTTGGACCACTGCCCAGGCTGTAAGTAGGGGCACAGTCGGTCAACCTGGCGTGCCAAACAAAAATTCCTCCAACGGTGTCCGCAACTTCCTTCTTCTAGTTTTATGATAGTTTAAACTTAAATTTTTATATTGTATTAAGCGACTGTTTTATATATGTAATTAAATAAATAAATAAAATAAATAAATAAAAAGGGCAGTAATACGAGGAGACATGTAGCGAAAATGCTATTTGGAACCCTTCACAGAAAATCGTGTTTATTTTATTTTTATATTTGCGTACCGAGATTTGAGTTGCTCTCATCAATAGACATGTTTCCGTTCATAAATACAAAATGTTCAATTAAGAATATGTATAGGTATATATTTGAAGAAATTCTCAACTATATCTATTAACTATATCTATTATTACTACACTATAATCTTTTAATAAATAAGCAAGACTAATAATAATTATTTGGCTTTTCTAAAGTCGTATTTTATTACGGTTCGGCCGTTTTATTAAACTCTTCCGACCTTCTAACTTTTTGTGAATGCTATTCTGGTACTTTCGACGATTTGCTCGTATTTTGCGCATGTAATATACTTCTCTAACTAGGCTCTGTCCAGTTTCTTCATCTCGTAAAGTAGCGGAAAATTCGTTGAAGTAGTTTCCACTGATGGTGAGCGTTTCATCAATCTTCATATAGGGCCCGTACAGTGTAGTCATTGGTGGCCAATACCCACCCTTGTACGAACCCATTGGATTGCCGGTTATAACGAAGTTTGTCCAGAAATCGACCATACGGCGTGCTATAGTGTGATCAGGCGGACTGAGCTTCTTTACGTGATCTGGATATGGAAACAGATATAGGGCTTCGTCAGTGAGTGACACACCAGCTTTAAAGGGACTCTGCATATTGGTCTCTTCGTCCATATCACGATAACGATTAAATTCGCCCCCATAATCGAAGGAATATAGGAAAGTGTTCTCGGGCATATGTTTGTTATTCATATTCATTGCGAGTAGCACTGGAAGTTTGTGATTTAAAGTGCCAGCCACCTTTTGAGAGAGTAAATATGTTTAGTATGTGTAATCAATTCAATTACTTAAGTCAACTTACATCTATTAAACGTGGAATTAGGGTATTGAAAGTTCCATTTTCCATCAACTGACGGTTGAAAAAATCGTGCGTGACAAAGCTAGTAAGCAGCATGGTCTTGTCTGTACCAACCACCTGACGAATCACGTGATCTATATAATTGTAGGTGGTGTACTCATCGTCTGGTATTTTACCCTCGAAATCGTTTTCAACTATCTCGTTCAGAACTCGCGATCCTGCATTTTTGGGACATCCGCCCATTGCTGGGTAGGAGAAATTAGACTCAAGCATTAAGTCGTAGGGGTGCTTGGGCAGTACACCACTTGGTCCGCCAATTGTGAACTGTATGCCGCCAGTATGTCCAATTCCTAAGTCAGATTTTTCCATCTGTAAAATAAGCATGTTTTTAAGTTTTAACTTAATTTTACTTAAGCATTCATTTCTTCAGCATTCCTACCGCATGTTCCATAAATGCGTTAAGTAATTCTAAGGCTGATATATCCATTAAGCATTCGTTCAGATCACGTACGGTCTTCATTTTGCAGTCAGCTTTTTGGGCTATTTCCTGTGCATGTTTGCGTGGATTATCCTCTAGGAAAATTGGCATTATGGCGGAGCCCGAATGATAAATTACTTGCTGGAATAGGCCCCTTTGAACCTATAGAGAGAAAAAAATGTTAACTTCAGTGGAATCGATACTTTAATACCCTTTACATTAAATTTAAAATGGTATAACAGCTGTGCAAATCCATATCTGGACTGACAGACGGAGATGTCCATACCATTTTCAACTTTATGTGTGAAGGGTAGAAAAAAATATGTTGCGCAGTTTTTGCAGTTATTGTGTACTACCATTGGAGAAAGTGTCAGCAAATGCGCAATAGCCGCGCCTCCTACTTGTCCAGCCACCGTCACACGATTGGCGTCTCCTCCGAAATATTTTATAAAATGTTTTACAAATTGCAAAGCCAGAAATATGTCCATGAACCCAGCATTGCCTGGAATCTCATCGGTTTTCGTTGATAAAAACCCGAATGGACCAAGTCGATATTGTGGTGTAACGAGTACAATATCCTTCTCAAGTAGATAATCTGGAGGTGCCTCTGAATTGCTGCCCTCGTATAGGTACTCTCCATGTATATAAACTAGTACGGGATAGCGACCAGTCACATTCGGTGTTGTAATAGTCATTGTCAAGCAGTCCTCAATATCGAGCACATCATCGAGTTTTCTCAAAGCATCCATTGACACTACTGATGGACAACCGATTTTTTCTGCTGTGGCATCCATAATGTCTTCCCAAGGTTCTATTGGCCGAGGTGGCTGTAATAGAAAAATTATATATATAATTAGATTTATTTACTAGCGTACTAAGTACTAAGGTACTTTGTATATGGAGTAATAGCAGGGTCGATGTCCAACAATATAGCCCACAGTAAGTGGGTTGATCAAGTTGATAGTGACGTTTTTCATACAAATGCATAAAAATGAGCTGTGGCTTTGTATTGGACTACCTCAAAAAGTGTGCGGGACACGCCCATTTGTATATGTTCATATTGACTATATATTGACTTTAAAAAATAAGTTTTTCATACTAAAATACAAAATTTGGCAGTGGGTTTGTATGGCTACTTAAAAGTGGGCTGGGTACGTCCATTAGTGTATCTATATGAAGCAGCCATCCATAAAACCATTCATATCAAATTTCAATCTGATTAACACAAATTTGGGAGGTGAGTTTTCCTGGGAGGGGAGGGGGGGGTGTGGTGTTGTAGTCGCTACTTCGAGAAGGATGCGTCAAATACCGACTTTCAGCCAGATATCTAAAAAATTTAAAAAAAAAAAACAAGAAAAAACGATAATTTCGGTTGACCGAAGCTCTAATACCGTTCACATAAAATTTGAAATCATATTGTAAAACACAAACTACTCCAAAAAGTGGGTGGTACACGTATTGACGTATTTAGTAAATAAGTTTTTCATCCAAATGCATACAAGTAAGCGGTAAGTTTGTATGGGGTAACCTCAAAAAATGGGACAGACACGTCTATTTGTATATGTATATGAAGCGGCTGTACAAATCCACTAAATCGAATTTCAAGCTAATATTGATTTTAATAAAAAAATTTTTCATTTGAAACACAAAAGTATATATATTTGGTGTGATGTGTCTGAATTACTTATTTTAGTAGTATATTTAATTTAGAAAATACACGAAACTGAATTATGATTTATGTTGCGAGAAAAAATTAATTTTGTATTGGCAACTCTGTTGTTATAAAATATATGTATCTGTCATTCGATGTTGTTGCGTAAACCGACCTGGTTTAATTTAAATTAAATAGTAAAATGTCCTAGATGTTTAAGTTCTAAGGTACAGTTACGAAGAAAATACATTAAACTAGCACATAAACAAAGTTTTACTTTATGATTTGATGAGTTTATATATGCAATCAACAATTTCACCAAGCAATAGGCTGGTGATTTTAAACGGTCTAACAGAAATTTCTGCGACACGCCAGTATATGAGAATGGTATTAAAATAAGGAGAACTAAATGTGTTAAAATTTAGAATTTCAGGATTGAAAAAAGAAACAAGCATTTTGTGCTTGGGGATTTACGTAAGATACTCCAAATTTGGCATTTCTAGCGTAATTAGAAATAAAAACCTAAAAGTTGAATAAAAAAATTTATAAATGGAAAACAGTGTTGTATGGTCTATGCGGTAAATTTTATTAGTATTTTCGTAATATACATCAAATGTGACATTTCTAGCATAATTTACAACAAAATCAAACTAATTTTCATACAAAAAATTCAAAAAGGGGGCCAAGTTTGTATGGTGCTACCCCTAATAGTGGGATTGTCATGATCATTTAATACTACTTATCTGAGTATAAATATTCAAACTTGTAGTCTCTACTTCTTACAGTCTTGGAGATGTTTTCGTACGAGCAGACGGTCTGACGAACGGACGGACAGACAAACAGACGGACATGTCTATATCGACTTGCCTTCCGATGCTGATCAACAATGTATAGACTTTACAGTTACTGTTACGTTTCCATCTGCCTGTTATATACGAGTACATTGGCACAAATTTAATATACCCTTTTACTCTTGGGGTACAGGATATAAAAATAGACACACATCAAAAGTTAAAAACATGTTTTTAACCACACATTTTTAATTGCTTCGGTTTCTTTTGCTTGCAATCATTTTTTTTTTAATATTATAACAATTAAGAAAAGAATTTCAAGTTCGGAATAAAAATTTTTTTTTTCACAGACAGTTTAATTGTTTACGCACTTTGAATCTATGTTTCCCCGTGGGTGGTTCAGCGTATCTCACATCGACAAACTGTAAAACTTCGCGTTCTGTCCAAGCAGTTTTGAGAATTTTTCCCTGTATTGTGCCCAATTTATGCAACTCGATTATGGTGTCTTTTTCTTCATCGTATGCTCCGCTTATAACTACTAACACACACAAAATTACAAGGGCAATACACACAAGTAGTGTTTGCATGGTGACTGGATATTACTATATTTTAACTTTGAATTTTTAATTTTCTCAACGAAATATCATTTATCTTTTTTCCGATGAAGTGCGAAGTTTGATTGTTTCTCAATGGAGTCTGCGACCTGACTGAGCGTTGCTTATCCAAGTCAAATGAATTTTAGGGTGCAAATTTCCAATTTCACTTATTAAGACAGTTAAATAAAGAAAATAGACATAGAGATAACGACGATAATAATAGCGATGAAGCAAAAATTCGCCAAGAAATTTACCAAAGAAACTAAAAAAAAACAAATATTTCCCAATATAGACATCACATTAGATATGCAAATAATTTGTGTCTTGCTCTTATTCTTCTTGGTAAAAGGGAAAGCATATAGCCAAACAAATTAGCCGGCACATTCATTTGTAAAAAGCAAGTTTGAACTCGTTTCGTCGCTGCTGTGACTTCTTTGGGTCATTTGGTGGGGACAAGATGGAAGGTCTACTGGGCTGTCTACTGGGCATCTATGCTGTTCAACTCCAAATGCGAATGCTCGTCGGCCCGGATATGTTGTTTACTTTAGTTATCTGCGCTTGTCTCCATTCGAGAATGTACAACCAATTAATTTGTTTATACCCTGTAACCGTATTTCTCTGTAACAACCAAGAGGAGGCATGGCAGACTCCACAAAGTATATTATTCTTCACCAGCATCAATACTCGATTCGATGCAGACATATCCATCCATTCATCCGGGCATCTGTTATCTGATATTTAGACTATTCTATTTGTAAATTAATATTCGAAACCCTCTAGAAGGGGTTGAGCCCATACAAACCAGCCCCCATTTTTTGGTTTAGGAATAAAATTTGTTTAATCATAACAAAATATCCCATATAAGCTCAGAGCGGTCTACTTTAGAATAAAGCCCGCATATAGAATGTAGCGCCCCAAGGTTCAAATGAAGATTCTTATACAACATACATACAGGTTACAAATGGAACAGTACTAACTTAATTATTATTTAAGCTAGAAACACCAAAATTAGTGTAAATGGATTTATCGTTAATTCTAATAAATATTCCAATCAGATCAATCGCAATAAATTATAACCTCCCTCGTATACAGAGTATCTCATAGTCGAGCACACTAATTTCTATCTTGTTCTATTTCTATTATTAATTTGAATAACTTACAAAAACATAAGAAAATACAAAAAAAAAAGAGAAAAAAAATCGTTTTTTGTTTTCTAATTGGTGAGACGCTTGCTTTCTATTTCTGCAAATTTAACTTAATTTGCTGTAAAGATTACTCTATGCTTTAAACAGTTGTTTGAGAAAGAATTTCTTCACTTCATTTGCATTTTAAAATCGTTTTCATCGCAGTATCGCATTAATGCTTAATATATCGCTACCGGTGTTATAAAATTTCAAACAAATTGATCCATTCTATCCAATGCAAACCAACGTTTCATAACGCTATTATTGTGAAGCACGATTAAAATGGTGGTTACATTTACGTTGAGTGTAATTCTTCTAGTATGAACCAACCTGTGTGTATAACATATTCAATTTATGCGTTAATGCATGTCAGTGTACCCTTTGGGGAGCATTATAAATAACCTTAATTACAAGGCATTATTTTATCTTTGTTTTCGTTTTGGGTGCTTGTATATCATTAATTTAATTATTGTTAATTATTTTAACATGCACCTACATGTGTGTTTGTTTAAAAATTCAGACAAATGCCTTAAAGAATCGAATTTTGTGATATTAATTATATTACAATACAATTTATATACTCTTCATAGAAGGTGTGTATTATAATTTAGTCACAATGTTTGTAACGTCTTAGAAACAGCAACGGATACCAATACAATGTGTACTGACATAACAATTTTGTATTTTAATACTAATGCAGCCGTAAAACTCTTTCAGGATCTGTTAACGTCAAAACGTCAGTCAAGGTTTACGTTTTTATTATGGTGAAGTACACGAACGAGCAACGTCTGGAAATTATTAATTACTAGCTGATACCCGGCGCGTTTCTGCCGTTCCACCTGCCTCTCCTTCCCACTGTCACTACTTCCCCTGCCAATCCATCCCACTGTCCCACCTTACCAATGCCCCCTTACCCAACCACTCATTCCCCAACTACTTCCCCCTGCAACTCCTTCCAATTTGGCTATATTATCGGGTTTCAAATGATTGAATAAATTATGTTTATTTTAATTGTTCAAAAATTCTCTGTATACTATATTAGATGTAATGTTATTATTTGGTACCAAAATATATTGTCGTTCAGGAGTTCCAATCCGAGATAAGCCAACATATAACTGCCCATGGGAAAAACACTTCTTTCTCAGGTCAATGCCCACCATAGAGAATGTTTGACCCTGGGACTTATTAATAGTGAGGGCAGAAGAGATCTTGACGGGATACTGCAGTCTTTTAAATGGTATGGGTAAATCTGTCGGAATCATGGGTATGCGCGTAGCATAAGCCAGTTGTCCCATTGCTGGCCCTTTGAAAATGGCCGCCACGATTATATTCTCCCGCAACTCTTTTATAAACAGCCTTTCGGTGCTAGTCTCCCTTGCTGAGGTAATTGCTCTTTGGCTGGCAAGCCGCTGCGAATGTTCGTTGCTAGACTCCCATCACGTATTTCTGACATATTCTGTCTATGGTTAGCCAATTGCTAAGACCTTTCGGTGCTAGACTCTCTAGCTCGAGGAAGTCTCTCCCATTCGGCGTACTATAGCCGCTCTTGTCTGGGATGTATGTGTAGATAGTTGTGATTTTCTTTTAGGCATACTGACGTTGTATATTCAGAACCTTTTATGAAAACATTGAGACAGAAAGTAGCTCTGAAAAGAACTTTTTATGGAAACAATAAAATAGAAAGAAGTTCTGAAAAGAACTTATTATGAAAACTATAAAGAAAGAAAGTAGTTTTAATAAGAACTTTTTATTGAAACAGTGTGCGTATTACGTTTCGGAAATTTCAATTTCGTCAAAGTCCACTGAATAAAACACGTCGGCTTTCGTTTGCAAACTGACACATTTCCTTAAGTGTCGTTCCTTTTAGTTATTTTTGCCATCACATTGATATAACTGCAAACATTTGCTACATTTTAATAAAAAAAATAAGACCGAAAGTAGTTCGGAAAAGAAATAAAATAAATAAATGAATGAAGCAAAATAAATAAATAAATAGAACTTTTTATGGAAACAATAAGACAGAAAGTAGTGAAAGTGAAAAAAACCTTTTTAAGGAAACATTAATAAAATTGTCTCGCATATTTTATATTTTAAATTATCTCTTACTTTCGTTCTTTCCCTTTAATCACACACACATGACCATATGAGACAAACACATGAACGCTTTAAATCATGTTTTAATTATCGCTAACTACTTTCTGCCTACTTTATACGTATATTTATTTCTTTCTTTTTTATCACGCACACATTACCATATGATAGAAACACATGAACGCTCTACAATCTGTGGCTTTCAGCTTTACATCATGTTTTAATTATCGCCATGTCGCTCATACTAACTATTTTACATTTCATTTATATTTACATTTATTCTCAACATTTATGCGTGTATCGTCATATATTATAGCCTATGTTATTCACACATAACGTGGCTTTCTATTGGTAAAGAATTGTCAAAATCGGTTCAGTAGATCCAGATATTACCCCCTACAACGCCACAAATTCACAAACTCACAAACTTTACCTCTTTATATTATTAGTATAGATTATTATTATTATTATTATTATTATTATTATTATTACCGTAATAATCGGGCCACCAACCTCGCTGTGCGTGCTATAGTGGATAAATTCGAGTCAACATATTCACTATTGGATGTTCCTGTGGCAGTAAGACAACGCACATGTCGAAGTATGAAAAATATCGCATCCGTAAGTCCTTCAGTTAAAAATGAACCAAATCGGTCGATTCCACGAATTGGGAATCTCTAAAACCACGTTGTGGTGAATTTTGTCTTGGCCTACAAGATTAAACGAACTCAAGAACTGAACCCTCTTGATCATTTGATCAATTGATCACTTTATGGGGTCTACCTCGCCTCTAATAAAAAACAAGAAAGAGCTGTAGCCGAGGTGCTCGTCTATATTATAACCACTACACGCCATATTTAATTCGTAGTCATAAATTTTAACACCATGTTTTTTTCGAATCTTGATCTGAATTCGCTCCCGAATTTCGCATCCGGATGAAATGACCAGTCCAGAACAGCCGCTGTAATTTTGTTCACTTGACTATGTCGATCTCATTACACATCCTATAGAACTTGTGGTTCATATATATCCTATACTCGACGCCAACTCTAAGAGGACCAAAAATCCTACGAACAATATTTCTCTCAAATACTTCAAAAGACGTTTTATCCGAGCATGACATGGCCCATGCTTCTGCGTCATGCAACAGAACCGGGATAATCAGCGTCTTATAGATTTCTGTCTTCGTACTTCGAAAGATGGCTTACTTCTACAATTAGCTACCCTGTACCAGTAAAAAAAAAAAAAACAAATGTTACTTTGGTGGAACCGAAGCTCTTATACTAAGAAGAATTTGCAACTAAAATAAAATAAAAACAGGAAAAGCGTTAACTTCGGTTGAACTGAAACTCTAATACTATTCACACGAAATTTTAAATCGCACTGTAAAGCATAACTGTTGGAGGTTTAAATAGGGACTACCCCTATTTAAACCGCCCACTACTAGCTGTGTATGTAGCGACCATCTATCAGATGCCACCATATCGATTTTCAAGTTAATATTGACGTGTTCATACGAATGCGTAAAGGTGAGCTGTGGGTTTGTACACACAAAGTGGGCGGGAAACATACTTACTTAATTAGGTGGCTCTACAACCGTCTATCGGTCAAGGCCGCACGTAGGAAAGCGCACCATTCGGTGTAGTTTAGTGTGCGCCGACGCCAGTCGCTGGCAATCCGGAGCTTCTTCAGGTCATCATAAACCTGATCTTCCCAATCAAGGTCAGGTTTCCGTCACAAACCTTTAGTGCTGGAGCATCGGGGTTCATCCGGATGAGGTGACCAGCCCAGTGCAGCCACTGGAATTTAATTCGCTGGACTATGTCAACCTCATCATACAGCTCGTGGTTCATACGGGTCCTAAACTCGACGCCAACTCTAAGGGGACCAAAAATCCTACGAAGAATATTTCTCTCTTATAGATGTCTTATAGATTTTTATCTTCGTAATTCGAGAGACGGTTCTACTTCTAATTTGCTTGCTGAGCACAAAGTAGCAGCGATTAAGAAGCGTGATTCTTCGTCTGATCACTCTGCTAACGTTGTTGTCGCTGGTAATTTCTGTTCCCAGATGGACGAAGTTTTCTACAAGAGTGAAGTTGAAATTCTCCATACTCAAGACTCGCTGATTGTCTGCGAGTGGACACCAAGTACTTCGTCTTGTCCTCGCTCACCGCTAGGCCCATGAGACGTCTCTGTTTCTCAATCTCCGAGAACGCCCTGCTTACTCGCCGTTCGTTGGTGCCTATCATCAGCATATGCGAGTAGCATCACTTTCTTATGGAAGATCGTGTCCGATCATACTACGTATGGGGATTGGCGTAGGATGTAGTCGCACGATAAAGCATCACCCTGCCTGAAACCTCTCTTGGTATCAAAGGGTTCGGAAAGGTTCTTCATAATCGACCTCGTTATAATCCAGTGGCTCTACAAGATAACCATCATCAATTGGTGGATCTAGGTATGCTTCTCTATCGGCGGTATTATTCTCTTCATCGCCCCCAAGTAGATTAGAAGTGACTTCTCCATAGTCTCAGTGATTCCTGTGCATCTGTAACCACACTTCCATTATTGTACTTGCCGAAAGAAACTCCGGGCTTGAAGCCATCGGTCAGACGCTTGAGCTTTTGATAAAACTTTCGAGATTCATTTCTTTGACATAACACCGCAACATCCTCAAGCTCACGCCTTTCTTGTTCCTTTTTTTGCGTCTGAAAAGGCGTTTCTCCTAACTCCGTTTCTCACGATATCGCTCTCTAACAGCTCGCGTTTCTGCCGACTGCAGAGTTCGTTTGGAAACGGCGTCTTTCTCCGCAGTAGCTTGGCGATACTCCTCTTCATACGAAGGATTAGTCACAGGTCTGGTGTAAGGAATGACCTCCTTGGCAGACGTATCCATGGAGTGGGAGTTATGTCCCCACTGCTTACGAGTGCGCTTATTTAAAGTTCATTTAAAGTCTTAAAAAAAATTAAATTTTTTAAAATATTTCTTATAATATTGTTTAAAGTTGTACTTTTTAGTTTGCAATATAAAAATCGCGTTTATAGTGATATTATTCATTGTTTAAGTTCAAATATTGTTTTTCTTTGTTTTAATTATTTACTGCAAGCGTATATTTTTTTTTTCGCTTTCTCCGCTTATTTTTTTACGTTCTCTCGCTAAACAGATAAACATACTAACATATTTGTAGTTTTGTTATTGTTCTTTTAAATTTTTTGAGTGAGTTCTGCGAGCGTAATAGTGGTACTCTTTCTGCTCTAATATCATTTTAACTTTTAATTTTTTTATATAGCATAATTTTTGGCACCAATAATTAATTCCTTTTGGTTCTGTTTTATACTAAATTTTCAATGGCTTGTTCTGATCCTCGCTGTAATTTAAAAACAAGGCTTGTACTGACCAATACCTTGCTTGCTGTTTATGCGATAATGTTTCACACTTGTTTTGTGCTGGTTTTAACGGAAAGGTCTACGTTGGACTTGTTTCCATTGTAGATCGAAAGAAACCGTAGATATTAAAATTTATGAACCAGACTAGATCTGGTTTTACTGAATTTAAACGCTGTTTAAAAATCATGAACGACCAGTTTCAGTAATTTGGAAAATCGTTAAATGGAAAAAACGAAATTTTTCGAAGTCAAAGCCTTCGCCCATAGGTGTTTCACAGGATGAACCTGTAACTCCAAATGTTCCAATTATGGCCCCAGTATTTTTAACACCGTTTGATGAAAAATCAGAAGATTCTACGGTTTCTGCCGATCCGTCTTTAGAACCTTCTGTGAAGTCGACATTGGTGCCAATGGAAATTGACACCAATAAAATAACACCCGATCTAAACTTTGAAGCGTCTACTAGTGCTTACTCCAACCCACTGCTAGTAGTTGAAGACTGCACTTTTGTGCCTCAACTGGCAACTGATTCTGTTGTAGAAGCTATAACTAGCGTTTCTGCTGGCCCATCTTCTACACAAAATCAATCTTTTAAAAAAGAGAATATCCTGACCGTTGTTGCCCCGCGTAAATCTGTATTTCTATCACGTCTTGCTTCTGATACTACTGAAGATAATATAAAATCATATATTAATTCTTCTCTTACGTGCTCAAATAACATAGCTGTTTCTAAATTTAACTTCTCCTCGCGTTCGATCTCCTCTTTTAAAGTAATTGTTCCTGTGTCTATTTTCGACACCATTCTTTCTTCAAATTTCTGGCCTGCTGGTATTGTTGTGCATGAGTACGTCTATAAAAGTAAACGTACCCCAGTATAGAATCCTGTTTAGTTGCCCTCTGTTTTAACTTCTGTGACAAAAAACTAAGTTCTACTTTACCTACCTAACGACTCATCCTCTGTACAGTCCTAATTTGGCACCCAATGACTTCTTCTTGTTCCCGAGTATCAAAGGTAAACTGATCAACGGTTTACGAGCGCCGAAGAAGCAGTTGAAGCGGTCAAAAACCATGTTTTGGTGGTGTCTCAAGAGGAATGGAAAAACTGCTATGACAAATATATATATATATAACAGCGTAGTTTGTAGTTATGTCGTAAAAAGAAAAGAGCAAATATTCAATTTTGTTTTAATCTAAATATTAAATTGTTAAAAAAGGTTTATAGTTATGATTGTATGAGTCATACTTAAGTTTACACGATTTAAAAACGGTCGTGAAGATTTAAAAGATGATCCCAGACCTGAAAGACCCGAAGCATCTTTCTGAGTTAGTAGAAAAAGTAAGTGAAATAATCGCTATCGATGCAAATTACACTGTAAGAATGCTGGCAGAAGAATTAAATTAATTTTACTGTACAATCTACAAAATATTAACTGAAGATTTGGGTAAAAGGTTCCACATCACTTAAATGATGATCAAAAAAATCGATCGTGTAGTTAATGAATTTTTGATGGAAAAACAGATTTGTCTTATCGACCACCCTCCGTATTCGTCTGATCTATCACCGTGCGATTATTTTCTCTTCCAAAAAATGAAAATTGCAATAAAAGGAGCTTTTACGATGACATTCCAGCCATACAAGCAGCCGTGACACAGGTGCTAAAGAACATCTCAAAAATGAAGTTTGAAAACTCTGGATAAATTCATTAAGTGTTCTGAAGCTTTGAAACATAATACCTTGCTTGTTTTGTTTTATAACTAAAAAGCTCGGATTTTTTAGATCACATCGTATATGTGTGAATGGTATAAAAACATTAGCAACATGACAATATCTAAGTTACATTCTACAAACAATTCAAATTAAAAAAATAATCTTTTGTCACAAATCAGATGTTGATATCAGATGTCTTGGAAGTTGCAAGTAGACTTTATATAAGTAGCAAGTAGACTTTATATATAAGGATTAACATTTAAATTGTACAGAGCGCGCCCATTAAGTAAGAAAGTTTTTCAAACAAAAACGCATAACTGGTCAGTGGGTTTGTGGTACAAAATTTGTGCTACCCCAAAAAGTAGGCGTCCGTTGATATATGTATGTGAAGCGAACGTCCATAAGAATCGAACATGTCGAATTTTAAGCTGATATTGACTTAAACAATTAAGTTTTCCTTTAAAAACCTGAAAGTGGCTGTGTTTCAATGGGGCTACCCCAAAAGTAAAGGGTCTCACCCATTAATGTATGTATCATTGTATCAAATGTAAATCTGCTATTGACCTAAATAAAGAAGTTTTAACTACAAAAACACAAAATTCGGCGGTGTTTGTACATGGGTGCCACTCCGAAATATGGATGTGACATATCAATATGGATACCCCACAAACTTGAAACTAAAAAAAGTTTAAATACCAGTTTCCAGCCCTATATCTAAAAAATATATCCCCAAAAAGTGCGAAAAAAGATTACAGACGAGCATAGCTAGTTCGACTTGGCTCGTCGACGTGCATTACAAACTTCCAGACAAACTGATAATAAAATTGATTTCACACTATGTGAAAACGCTATAATAAAATCTACCCGTCTTTTTTAACGTCTACGGATTTTTCATACAAATTTCAATTTAACAGAATGCAAAAACACCTTAAATGATGCACTGGAGTCTCCATAATGTATATACATACTAGGTAAAAAGTTTGTGCACAGCCTCTATTAAACAGAAGCAATAAATTTGTAAAGGCGTCTACGCTGATTTGGTCAATATAGGCTAAAGATTCCATACATAGACCTAACTATTGGTTTTTGTTTTGCATATATATGTATTTAGAGTTAGTTGATTTGACAAAGAAAGACATTTTTAAATTCTGTGTCCTTGTGAGTATTTTGCAAACCGATCGTTGTTCTGATTATTGCTGTGCTGCTGGTAAGACGGATAATTGCCTTGTTGTGAGGGATATCTGTAATTGGAATTTGGTTTATTGTCGTTTTGATTGTAGTTGTGGTAGTAGGGATATGGTCGTATGGTGGTCGTTGTAGTAGTTGAGGTGGTTGTGTTTGAATATTTTGTGTATAAGTTGGGAGCTACCAGACCATCGCTGAAGTGATAGTCAACCTCGAGAGCATTGTTTCGCGAGTTTGTGATACGCAAAAATGGGCCAAATTCAGAGCTCGCTCTTGGCCAAACGCCGGAGTTCAGGTTCGGTATGCCATGCTGGGCAAAGTTCACCCACATTGTGGTGAATGCGCGTGCTATAGTTTTGTCCTGCGGATCCAGTTGGCTCACTTCCTCTGGGTACGGGAAAAGATAAATGTTGTCATCGCTGAGGGTTGCATCAATACCAAATGGCAAGGGATTACTGACATGACCAAACCGGTGATATTCGCCCCGATAGTCAAAAGTATAGAGGTATGTTGGCTCTGTTCTGTGCGTATAGCGTACGGAGTCAATAACAGGACCGCGATAGAGAATCACATTAACAAGTTCCAGTAGGCCTTGAGATAGACCACGCGCTGTTGGACTGCGTACATTGTCAGTGGTGAAAATCTCGCGAAGGGACCAGTTGAGCCAAAGTTTGTGATGTTGTGGTTGGGCAATATGACGTAAAACGACATTGATGTAATCGGTAATGTTTACGGAGCGAACAGCTTGTATTTGATCGTAGAAACCTAAGAAGAGGGGGCGAAATCTTAGTGATTAAAGTTTAGCAACTGCGTTAATTTAACTCACGTGAAAAAATGAAAGCGCCTGCGTCCTTAGTAACGCCTATAATGGATGGTACGCTGTTGTTGCCCACCAAAAATGCCGGATGCTGAGTTAGATAGCCTAGTCTATCGCCAACAACAAGCTTAAAGCCTCCGGCAGAGTTCAGCCCGTATTTTTCATTTTCCTCCCAATGTGTTTTGAAAACTTTCAATAGCTCCGTCGTGCTCAAATGAGAGAAGCACTCGTTCCAGCCGTCCAAATACTTGGTCGTGCTTGGGCAACGCGCAATTCGTGCGAAACTTCTCGCCGTGTCGATGGGGCTCTCGTCAATAAAGTAGGGATTTAAAGCGGTACCCGACTGTAGAATCAATTTATGGAAGAGACTATTGGCTTTGCCACTCAAACTCAATGCATGTATGAGGGTGGCTCCACCGGCTTGACCGAATAGCGTTACCTGCTGCGGATTGCCGCCAAATGCTTGAATATTAT